>CM044015.1:6982766-7505266 GCA_024085815.1 Flaveria linearis
TTCCTTCTAGGACATGTGTCATCAAATTCGAGGCGACGTGTCCTACTCGGTCATTATCTCATTACGTATGCTCGTAAATGCAATCTCCCTTCGTAACAATATTTGCTCGCAAAGTTTAATGATTATTGTCTATTCTTGAGAAAACGAAACTATTTCATGAATACTGCAAGCTGTATTCGTTGTCCGCATACCAAATTAAGCTTCCCCGACGCTCTTCTCCACTACTTCCTTTCTCAATCGACAATTGTATATTTTTTCTCTATTTATAGAACCGAAAGAGAAAAAAAGTATATTCACGCACCCTTTATATACGCAAGTAAGAGATCGCTATCAACACATATAAGTTCTTTACCTTGAACTTTATATGCATCTTGTGTTCTTTATTTATTTTCCATTGAAGATTTTCAAGTTAAATAATAGTGGTGTTGTGATGGATGTGAGGCAATTATGGGAGCGGTTCTTACGTTTTCAATGTTTGTGATGCTTGGTAATATGATTAAACGCGAACATTTTGATGGAGATGTTTTGGTAAGTGTATCTAAGAATCTTATATCATATCGTTATCAAAAATTCATATTCTTTATTTGAAACATTTTTTATTAGCATAGGGACATTCATTACTCAAATCCAATTTGAGAAAAAATAGTAATAATAAAATTCAACTAAATACATTTGTATTGAATTTCTAAAATTTTGAATCGTATAATAACCAGTTGATTCAATTTCAGTTTTCAACTCCTAAATTTATTTCGAATTTATGATTTTCGATCAAACTGACTGGAATATTCGAATTCTATTCCTATATACCCTTTTTATATATGCATATGAAGATATAGCATTTCACTGAATTACTTCGAATCGAATTACTAAGCGTTTTTTTCCTGATAATCCCGTTTGGTTCGGATTAATCTACATTCGAAAAGTTGTTCTAATTCTAATTTGGATCTCACTTTAGAAAATTCGATTTCAAGGAAGTGACTCAAATAACCCAAATAAAAAAAACCTATTTCCCATACAACTAAATTATTGTTTTTACTGATTTTCTACTTCTTTCATTTTTACAATCAATCTATGACTATTAGTTAAACATAGTAAATAAAATCTTCCAAACCTTTAAAAATAGAATTCATTCAACTTTTCCATATTTTAAGTTGACTTTAATGCGAATTTAAAATACATTTGGTGTTATATTTTGTATAAAAGTCCTCTTTATTTTCATATAAATTTTATTTGGACAAAAATCCACTTCAATCCTCATATTTGGAATTGTTTATATCACAATCATTCAATGTAAACATTAATATAACATATATTACATTCTTAGATGATGACAAAACATAATGGGTCTATATTACATACAAGTGTGCTTGTGTTGAATACAATATATTAAAGTTCACTTTAATAAAATCAAAGACATTTTTTTTGCAGATGAATATTACAATGACAAAACGTAGAAAGAACATTTTTTGCTCAAGTTGCTACAAATGTAACTTTTATAAAATTTATGATATTATTATTTATAACATTTATATCTCTTTTGCAGATGAATGTCCCTGTGGCATCGCATGTTGACCAAGACTTCACGATAATGGTAGGACATACTCTTCATCAACATCCGGATCAAAACTCGAAAAATTACGGTCAACGGTTAAAACTCTGTTGGAACAATTCTTCTCCCAGTAAGTAGTCTGAGTCGTTAAATGAGTCATGTTTACAGGCTGACAAGTCAAACACAACCAAAACCTGAAAATATGATATAGACCCAAACATGATACGAGTTTTCGTTGTTGACAATCAAAAGTTGTAATAAACCGAAATTTATATATTTTTTATCTTACAACTATATAAAATAATTACGTTTACACAAAATACGAAGCTAAAATTTCTCTATAACTTTTCGAAGTTTTTGTATTAAATAGGTAATAGCTTTAAGTTGTGATGAAAAATACGTATATTTTTAAATAAATAAAATAAACGGGTCAACCTGTAAAACTAGACAGGTGGACCCATTCTAACCCCTTTAACAAAACATATTATCGGGTTCGACACAAAGCATTTATACTAAGCGCAAACCCAAGAATTTCGTGTTAGATTATGCTTATGTTGAATTGTTGACTATGGTTATGATCATATCATCTTGTTTTGTTCTAGCTGAAGTGACCGCACAGTCCAAAGGTCTTGTTACGTTTTCGCTAACCGATGGCCCCGAATATCATGTTTCGCAGGTTACTCTCACTCGTTACATCGATTTCTATGTTAGTATGATAGTTTTTTTTGTTTAATATCTCACTAACGTAAAATGGTTCACTCAGGTTGCTAATGCGGTCTCGGTCGCTAAACATCTTGGCGCAACCCTTGTGCTCCCGGAGATCATCGGGAGCAATGGCGAAAAAAGGTTCATAAAACCATTGGTCAATCGGTCTGGGTCGGGTTTTATTTTTTGGTTGATGTTTCGAGTTACTCACTTGGTTCAATATGCTTCAGGGCTTTTGAAGATGTTTATGATGTCGAGAAGTTCATAACGAGCATGAGCGGTGTGATTCAAGTAGCGCGTAAACGCCCTGATGCATCAGCACAAAAGTTGTTAGCGTAAAAGTTCCCTACAACGCGAACCAAAATACATTATGAACAACGTTGGACCGATGTTACACAAGACGCAAAGCGTGCGGGTTATAAGCTATTTGCCATCATCACCCATGAGACAAGGGGATGTTGACAAGGGGATGAACCCGTATTCGTGTTGGGCGACATTTGAGGCTCTTCGTTTGAAACCCGAATTGCAGGAAGCAGTGGACTCGATTATCGGGAGGCTACGAAGTCGAGAGGAAAATGGTCAGTTCGTCGCTATAGACTATAAGAGCGAGATGTTGGGCACAAGTACTTGTCAAGTTAAGGCAAACAATGGGATGAAAAACTGTTACAACCCTATTGAAATCACGCAATTTCTTCAAAGGATTGGTCATCCACGCGATTCGACTATTTACGTGACTCAATCGAAAGCGGATCGTAGCCTTCGCGCATTGAAAAATTTATACCCGAACACGTTGACAAAGGTAATGACAATCAGTTACTTATAAATGAGTTGATTTAGGTTATTTCTAAACTCAAATATGTCAAATTAATGAATTATAATATTTAGTCAACAAACTAATGGGTCAAAAGTCAAAGGTTAAACGGGTCAAAAAGTATTAAAAACATATTTTAATGCATACAACATCCTGAATCGTTTTATTTATATTCTTGAAACAGGAAGATATAATGCAAGAAGCCAAGATGGAGAAATATGTTGATTCTGAAAACTCGGAACTCGAGCAAGAGATCATCGACTTCCATGTGTGTTCGGTTAGCGACGTGTTTGTGCCCGCAAAATCAGGTCTCTTTACGCGAATGTTGTTGGGAATAGAATCGCTACTAATAGGCCTGACGTTTTTGTGCCAGCTCAGATAACGTCATACTTAGCGGAAGATCATGTCTCGTCTTTTATAGCAAAGGCGAGCCACCCGGTGTATGCTTGTTTCTGCAAATAAACAAGCACCAAGTTGTTAAAATAAAGCTAAATAAGACTATAAGTTAGTCAAAGTGTGTATGTTGGACATAATATGTTCAATAAAAGTATCGTTTCTATGTTATATTTGTATTGTCTAACAGGATGAACAAGCAAACCGGTAGGGTGACATGCAGTCGAGTCATACTCAAGCATATGATAACCAACGTAACAATATAAACAATATCGATAATTAGAAAAAAAAAACAGTTTATAACCGATGATAAGTGTTTCTAAGCGAAAAAACCTTCAAGGGTACAAAAGTTGCTTTTTTGACCATACTAATTTTGCAGCTGCTTAATTCACTAGTTAATCAAGAACTCAATCTCAATATATCAATTAAGAATTAGCACATTTAAATATATTAATTTATCAAAACATAATTTATTCTTGACTAAATTCCCACAAAAAATCCGATTATCGAGACATGTCCACCATAACTTCTACAAACTTGAGCGTAAATCGGCATTTCTATAACTCAACACAACCAAATGAACAAATGACTTTGTTTTAAAATGGTTTATATATGAAGGTTTTAATTTTTAACAATTCAGTTTTGTTTTCGATTATTAATAACGGTTTGGTTCACGGTTTAACCTAAAAGCCGTCAAAATCAGACACTGTTGAAATGTTTTAAGACTGTAATAAGATTTTTCAATCTACCTCTTTCATCAAAAGAAATCTCGAGAGGAAGCATTCGCTTGATGATGAAGCAAATGGTTGAATCAGAGCTTGCCGAAAGGTAGGTTCTTCATTCAAAGTGACACCATGGCAGAAGATGGTGGTCATGATGAAGAACCAGGAGAGATGATAGTTAATTAAATGATTATTGGATTTTAATAATCTCAACTTTCGTTAATTAGTTGGGGTTAATTCCAAGTCGAGAAATGCTTACTGACACTCCCAACTTTAAACTTATTTTCTCCAACATTTTTTTACTAACTGAGAGTTAACTCCGTTAGATATTTGATCACGTAGGCTGCTTATGTGGCCAAAACACTAAGCCGAAAGTTGAAGACTACCATCAAGTTCGTCAATCTAAAACTTAGCACCCTGAAACACGTCAATCTCCAACTCTTGTCTGAAACACTTGACTCGTTGAAGGTAAATTTCAAGTGATAATGAAGGATGGGCACGAAAAATGGACCCAATGGCGGCTAGGCGGGTGAAGAAGTTGAAAATAAGTTCAAAGTTGGCCAGATTTTATTAAAAAAAAAAACTAAAGATGTTAACTCTCATTATTAAAGGATTGTTGGAGGAAATAAGTTTTAAGTTGAGAGTATCTATAAATATTTTCAGAGTTAAGATTAATCCAACCAATTAATGAAAGTTGAAATTATTAAAATCCAATAACATTAATTAAATGGTCTTCGAAAGCGGTAATTTTTTTATCAGAAGGGGGCTCACTCGCTGATTTTTGTAGCTCATCTAGATTTATTCTACTTCGTCGTTTGTGTTTAGGTTGTTAAGAGATTTATTAGTATTTTGTTAGCTACTTAGAATTCCAGTGGTTTTGTATCAAAATCTCATTAGGAATGTTGTGCAATTGTTAGCTTGTGACTGCTACTTGTATAAAAATTGCTTTCATATCAGCCTAAAAGCTTCCACCTTGAGTTTATCACTATACTCTATCCTGCTTTATTTTTCTTTAGTATATTAGCTAAAGGAAAATATTGAGATGAGCCATGATGTTGTTTGTTGCATACGGTGTTATAAACTAAATTAGTAAGCACAATAAGATGTATTTATATAGACCTAATGTTTTTAGAATTTTTTTTTATTTGAAAGCTCGTATTTCCATACTTTAGAAGAACACTTAGGCAACGTTAGTATGGAGTAATGAAGGACGGAATGTAATGAATGATTGAGGGTTAATGAAAAATACATATTTGGTTGACAAAGGTAATGGAATGAACCATTACATAGTTGATTTCATTCATTCAAATCTATTCCATCTAGTCCCCCTTCTTTTTTTTTCATTCCATCTCTTCTTGTCACCAACACCATTCATTCACCTACCACAACAATCACCACCGGCCACCACCTTTCTTGTCACCAACACCACCCACTCACCTACCACAACAATCACCACCGGCCACCACGACCGGCCACCGCCGTCTCCGGGGACTCCACGGCCACCGCCGCCGTCGGGGGCATCCACCCTTCTTGTCACCAACACCACCCACTCAGCTACATAACAATCACCACCGGCCATCATGACCGGCCACCGCCGCCTCCGGGGGCCTCCACCGGCCACCGACGCCTCCGGGGGCCTCCACCGGCCACCGCCGCCTCCGGGGGCCTCCACCGGCCACCGCCGCCTCCGGGGGCCTCCACCGGCCACCGCCGCCTCCGGGAGCCTCCACCGGCCACCGCCGTCACCGGGAGCCACCACCGGCCGCCACCGCCACCGGAAACCTCCATCGGCCACCATCACCACCATAACTACTTTCACATTTCGTTTTTTCATACGTAATAAAAACACAAAAAGTAATGATTTTTTTCATTCTTAAAGGGTAACCAAAAAAGAGTATGGAATGTAATGATTTATTTCATTTCTCATCCATTTCATTCTCTCATCCATTCCATTCTCATCCATTCCTTCTCTCATTCATTGCTTTTCTTCATTCATTCCATTACCCCATACCAAACAAACCCTTAGGTGTATTGATTTCATGCGAGTGTTGTAATAGTTGAAGGTGTTAAATTGTAGGTTACGATGCGTATAAAATAAATGTATTAATGACATGTAAGTTCTCTTTGTCAACTATGAACATCTCATACTGTCAGGGTTTAGTGACAAAGTTGATTATAAATTCCACATTAATCATTAACAGAGACGAGACGATGACTAAACCTAGCTTCCCTTATGAGTTCACATAACCAGGTTTCAAACCGTTATTGTGTACGGAAAAGATGAAGTGTTTTCAAACTGTTATTTTGTAGCAACATATTTTACACGATATAGATAAAAAGATTGTGACTAGAAAAAATCCCCTAGACATCAATGATTTTCTTTTGGATTATGGGCGACACCGGCAAATAAAGACATCAATGTTGTCGACAACAAAGGTTGTACGTTGGGGCTATGATTTAAGTTGAGTACAATGATAAAAGATGAAGGTGATGGTCAATAGAAGCAACAAAACAAAAATCCTTAGTCCTTGTCATTTATATGTGAGGAAATTATTGTGAGAGTTATTTTTATATCTTGAGTTTAGACTTCGTAAAATATTATATCTTTTAAAATCATAATTGCCCTCTAAACATAATTTAATTAAAACTATATCACATTTTACAAATTTATAAAAGATTATATGACATTGTCATAAAATTATATAACGCACTTAAATTGATTGATGGGTTTACATGGGATGATACTTCGATTAAAATTAGCTTTTCTAAATATCTTCATCTAGAAAAGATTGTAGTTATTTTTAGTTATAACTTTTAATAGTATGTGATTGGGTTCAATTGGAACATTTAATAATTCGGATAAAGTTAAATAGTGAAGCCTAAATGTTGAATACTTAGAAAATTACATCATTACTATATTATTTACCTATATACGACAAAAAAAGATGAGGAATAGTTGGGGTTAGATGCGTTATTGTTTAGCCCACAGGTTTCTAATTTGTTCATTTACTCCACCCCTAATTAGGTGTTTAAGGGGGAAATAAAGGGACAATGCTTTCTATTGCTTCATCAGATTCTTAGATTGAGTTTTCGAGTGAAGGGTTGTGACGATGGCGGCCAAGTGGAGTGGTTGCCTCTTCGACTAATCCGGCTTCTGCCGTCGCTATAGTTGGTGTGTTTCGTTAGGTTGACCCGGTGACAACCGGTTTTCGATGAACCCCAAATCAAGGAGAGGGTTGGGTTGTAGTCTTCAGTTACCCATCTCCACCATCATCATTGTCACACCCCAACCTAGACGGCGGAAACGTCGAGGTGTGAGGAATACGATTGTCACAGCCACATAACGCTATGTTAAATGTAAATAATCAGATTAATAGTTTCAACAGGAATTACAACATACGTCTCAATCATGAAATACATTCAAGCAAATATCAAACATGACATAACATTTCATTTATTTAACTAGGTCCACATCCTAGTTTTATTGCAAGCTTCAAAAGATCACTTTAAACTTGGGGGTTACCTGAAACATGATAAAAATAAAAGGTCAACTAAAAATAGTTGGTGAGTTTCCAAGGTTTTCATACATAATATGAAAAGATTATAAGTAGCAATTCATGTCATAGGTTATATGCTAGTAAGGTTATAGAAACCATATCTTCACATCAAACCTCGACTTGATTACAAGTATATAAGATTGGCTAAGTGTATTGGTTCCCTAGTGCACAAGCATACGGCTCCTAGGAGTCGGCAATACATCGACTTTAGCACCAAATAGGCTTGTCAGGCCCAAAGATCTAAGACGTCGTCAGGCTAGCAATAGTTAATGATTGTAACAAACTATGTATCTCATATAATCACTTACAACATACAAATAACCATGACAAGATATAAAGATGAATTGCAAGTGCTTTACAAGTCTCAAACGTTTATAAGTGTGTAATGTATAAGTATCATGTTTCACTCCAAAATGGTGTGAAATAAAGTAGAAGGGGGCAAGGAAAACTCACATGTCAAATAAGTATATAATGACGATTAATAAGAATAATAGTAGGCGTCGTTCCAACGTGAATCGTTACAAGGCACCTAAATATGTAATATATATTCACAAGGTTAAAGTCTTAATAATAAACTTTAATGTTTTAACGTGAACTAGGGTTTCAATTGGAATTGTGAGGTTTGTTGAGTAATTAAATTTATAAAGTAATTATTCGCGTTTCGATCCATTAGAAGAATTTCATATATGTGTTTTAGTATTTTAAGAATGAATTTAAGTATAAAAATTAAAGGTTTAATATATATAAAACTTTATAATTATTTAAGATTAATTGGAATAACGTTTTGATTAATAACGAATTATTAATCTAACCTTTAGTTAGTATATTTTATAAGAGAATAATATTTTAGAATGATTTATGAAATTATAAAATATATAATTTCTACAAACTTATATTATTTATTATTTAAGACAAATAATTATTTATTATTTGAAACAATAATAATTAATAACTAAAACATGAAAATAATCTAATTGTAATGTTTTGTTAGATAAACAAATTTAAAGTCTATTTTATAAGTTATTTAACTAGTTTTATTATTTGTTTTAATAAAATAAAATAAAATATTAATATATTTTAAGAAATAAATTTGCAGAGAAATTGGTTTGATGTATAGAAAAATATTTAAAGTTTATAAAATGGTTTCAATAATTTTTAGAATTTTATACAATTTTAAGGGCCAAAAAGGCCTTTTAAAAAAAAAGGGGGTTGCCGGGTTCGAACCCGGGACTCCACTGTGAGAGCAATGTGTGTAACCGGTGAACCAAAGGCCGTGGCCGCGGCATATCTTGATTCTAAATCCTTTTAAACAAGTTCAATGCAATTCCCCCAAATCCCATAAACCCTAGAACTGAGACGTTCAAATTGAACACCAAAACGAGTATGATACTGAAATTAAACTTAGGGCTTTTAATCCTCATGTAATTTCGAGTATAATGATATGTTCAATACCTGTTTAAGGTCAATTGAAGGTGAACTTGTGGAAGAACAGTCGCGGTCAATGTGCCAATCGAACGATGCTCATACGATGATTATAATCGAATTAAACTTGAGGGAAGCTTCAAATGATAGTCCTGATCGAAAGCCCCTTATCCAATTTGATTAAAATTGATCGGAGCTGTGTTAAAATCGAGTTGCAGGTCGCGACCGAGGAGAGGATCGAATGGGGTGTTTGGGTTCGTTTCAGATGTAAATGGAAGTTGTAATCGATTGGAGATGGATATATGTTTGTTTATGTGAAGTTAATTTAATTATTATCGGGGTTTAGTGCGATTTCAGGCCTGTAAAGCGGCCGACACACGCGGAGGAGTTCCAGATCGCACTGAGTGTTCAATTTTAAATCGTTTTTGAGTCATGAGTTCGAATCTACCACGTGATGTTGTCGGTAATATTTGATTTGGTAAAATCGAGTTGTTGGGCGGTTGTGTGCTCGCCGGAGACCGGTGGTCGGCGGTGGAGAGACCGAGGGGGAGTTGGGCGGGGGTTTGGTTTAAGTTTTATTAATTTACAGAAATAGCCCCTACACTTCTTTCCCTATTATTTTATGCCCAAACTTTGTTTATTAAAGTTTCTATATTGTCAATAAACCCCCTTTAACTTTATTCATTTCAAGTTTTTTTTTTTTTTTTTATTTTCTCAACTTAGTAATTTTTATAAATTACTATTATTATTATTTTTATAACTTATGCTTAATATTACTATTGTTATATTATTATTATTATTATATTATTATTATTATTATTATTATTATTTTTATTATTATTATTAATACCAATTATTTTAAGATTTTACAAAATTAACCCCTTTTTTTATCCATAAAATTCGAGATGTTACAGTCTCCCCTACTTTAAAAAATTTCGTCCCGAAATTTAATCATGAGAAACAAATTTTAAGGTTGTGAGGAGACTTAGATGTCATTTCGTGTTCACGAGTGCACTCTTGGAAATGTTTAAATTCAATAAGTTTGACTATGATTCTTAAGTTTGTTAAGTTTCACCGTTCATAATCTTATATGTTCCTTGACAAAGTGTGCAGTCATTCCTTTAAAATTTTTAATTGATAAATGTTTGTATTCCAAACGGTTTAATACGGTTAAAAAAGTTTTGTCATGTGTGAAAACACCATACATTAGATCGATACGGGGCTCGGCTTAACGAACGTGAGAATAAGTTCCGGATGTTTTTGGATGGAATTCATAAGAGCTTCTCAAGCAAGTAACTTTAACGGGTTTCTAGGTGATCGTTTCTTGTTCACTCATGTCAATGAGGGTCAAAGTGTTATTAGTGTAATGTTGATGCAAGTATCGGGTTTGTTAAGATTAAAGATTAACTTTAGTATGAGGAAAATCGTTGTAATGGGTTTTCAGAATAAACGTGTTTTAAGTGAAAGATATTCAGAAAGATTACTAGAGGTTGTTATAAGGAGTTCAAAGATGGTCCAAGAAATGACACCATAATAAGAATTGCATTGATCAACGACGATAGCGTTCACGATTGGATTAAAATTTAAATAATTCGGGATATTGCTGATTAAGGCAAACACAAGTAGCTTTCCACGTACGGCTTGCACATGCGGTTCATCAAATTCATAATCACAGCTGAGAAACATTCGTGTGGCTAGGAAGCCATGAACACAAATTAGTAATGTCTTTATTGGCAGGAAGGTTGATTAGAAAGCTATCATTACGCAATCAGGTTTTAATGATAACTCAAAATGAAAGTTGATAAGTAAGGAATAAATGGTTCGGTGTAGCTAGATCGAGTCAAAATATGAAGATAAAAGGAAAGAATTTGATTTAAGTACTTACATGCTTTAAGCTTGGAATCAAAATCAACCTAAAACAATCGGGTCTAGTTCAGAGATCATACTTTGGCTTGATAGGTTGAATCACCAACATTGATTCACCACCCTTCAAGTTACTACATGCTTCTCGTCACTTGATTACAACCATGGTAAGTTGAAGATCACGAAATAAGAATAGTCATCAAGGTATGGTTTACACCCTAACTTGATGGTGTACTCTCAAGATATGACCACTAACTTACCAATCAACCAGTTTGATCCCAACCAATTGTTGAGGTTTCACAGAAATAAGACGAGGTACTTACCATTAAGGTAAGGGAATTCACTCCTATCTTAACGATGACGTTTTACAAAAACAAATATAACAAAATGAACCTCTTCATCAAAATCCAGAATTCACTCCTACTTTGACGAGGTCATTTCCTTTGAGAAAATACAATCCATAAAAATGAAATTATCATCAAGGTATGGAATTCACGCCTATCTTGATGACTGAGCTTCATAATAACAAGGAAACAATCAAAGATTAACACTTGTCACCAAAGTACGGGTTTCAATCCTATTTTGGTGAGATCATGTCATTTGTGGAAAGCCATTCCAAAGAGAATACTTGGAGTCAATCCTCAAGATAAGGTAATCACTCCAATCCAGAGGATGAAATTTCATAAAACACACAATTGGAAACCATTTATCGAAACAAATAGAGAATCATCAAAATAAGGGAATCACCCTGTTTTGATGAGTTAGAATCATTTAGAAGATACGAGTGTTCTTAGTCATAGGACTTACAAACTCTTGCATCCCCCATGGTGCAAACGGTACGAAGTTTGACAAACAGCGAAAAGAACAGAATATCAACTTAGAAATTCAAGAAATTTCAAGTTACAACAATGTAAGAGAAAATCATGATTACAAGCTTAAGATCAAATTTCAAGATAATAGAAATTTGTTGTGGTGTTCAAATCTTGGATGGTTTGAATCGGAAGACGAACTCAAGGACAGGAATTATTCAACATCACAATGAGATGTGAATATTCGATCGAAAGGAATTACAGGACTTCTCAGGATATGATATCAACCATAACCTTGTGAAGATACGCGTACTTATAAGTAATCTCTCATCTCAAGGGTTTCGAGTCAAGTAAACGGATTCAATGATCGAATCAAATCACTATTACACTTTGCTTAGACAAAGTATCCAATGATGTAGGAATTTCATCTACAGCATTGCATGTTCTTAGTTATGGGTCACCTCCTTAAAAGGATTTAAGGATCATAAGTAGCGGTTTAAAGTTTTAAAGACCATACGGTTTAGATTCCCACTATCTTTGGGTATATTAAGATCCATGTTCTCGTTGGTCAAGGTATGGAAATAGTTACATGAAAGGCTGGGTTCAATACTGTTACACGTTACACGTTGAGCGTTTAAACGTAAGAGTTGAAATGTAGGATGGGTTTAATATTAACAGGAATATTATTTAGGTTAAGAATGAGAAAGTATTTAAACTTTGATGATAAACTAGTTCAAGGATTCAAGGATTTTAAGACACAAAAGGATGGTTCCATTTGGTAATGCATTACCATTGGAATCGTTGACACGTCAAGGTAAATTGACTCATTTGCCTTAGAGATTTGTGTATTTTGACCATAGTTTATCACTCATCCCAGAAATCCCCAGGTAGCGTAACGGTTCCCCTCAATGAGATTTATACGAATACGCTTGCCTTAGCCCGAGGGCTTTTTGCCAGGAATCCAGAATACAGGTGTCTATGTGTCACACAATATTTCTTAGGTTCATGAAATCAAAACCTTGATGAGTTTATATAGATTAGACATAACGTCTAAAGATCCAAGTCATAAGCATAGTATACGATTCCACGTGTCGTTGAGATAAGTTTAGGAAGTTCATTTATGGAGGAGAGTCAAAAGTCAAAGTTAAGTTTAGGGAGTCTAAGTTTTAAGCATACATAAGGCAATCCTATGCTAAGGCATCAAATTGCACAAAAGGCATAGCATTATGTAGCATTTAAACAATATGTGAGCCTAAAAGTATAAAGATCTTTCTATGAGGTTCATGCAACTATAGTCTAGGTCACCATTTCTAATAACCTAAATCCCTATAGTTATGGGCTCTGATACCAATCTGTGACACCCCCGCAGGAAGGTGTACGAGAGCCGCAACTGGATATTGTCCGCTTTGGCCGCAGCCTCACGGGTTTAAAACGCGTCCAGTAGGGGAAGGTATCCAACCCCTTATAAAGAAGCCTTCGTTCGCCTCCCCAGCCGATGTGGGATGAGTCATAGCCCTCCCCTGTGGGAGTATTTGTAGGCATGTGTCCATCCACCCACCGAAGTGAGACCAGCGTCCTCGCTGGCAACGGCCCGGCCCTGGCTCTTTAAACGATCACCCCACATAACGCGTTTTAAAATGTGAACAATCGTATTCCTGTAGTTACTTGAACAACCACATCGGTGGGTTACTTGAACAACTAAACTACCCAGGCATTTTATCAATTGACCACTTCCACATAACACATTTACATAGCGTTTTAAAATGGAGTATTTTTATCATGTTTCAGGGATGAGCCAATCTGTACACCGAAGTGTGACTTCATAACTAAACTACCCCAGGCATGTGTCCAGTGGGTTACTTGAACAACTCGAGATTCCTATAGTTACGGGCTCTGATACCAATCTGTCACACCCCAACCTTGACGGCGGAATCGTCGAGGTGTGAGGGATAAGATTGTTCACAGCCACATAACGCTATGTATAAATGTAAATAATCAAATTAATAGTTTCAATAGGAATTACAAACATAAGTCTCAATCACGAAATACATTCAAACAAATATCAAAACATAACATAACGTTTCATTTATTTAACTAGGTCCACGTCCTAGTTTTATTGCAAGCTTCAAAGGACCACTTTAAACTTGGGGGTCACCTGAAACATGATAAAAATAAAAGGTCAACTAAAAATAGTTGGTGAGTTTCCAATGTTTCATACATAATATGAAAAGTTTATAAGTTGCAATTCGTGTCATAGATTATAAGCTAGTAAGGTTATAGAACACATATCTTACAATCAAACCTCGACTTGATTACAAGTATATAAGATTGGCTAAGTGTATTTGGTTCCCTAGTGCACAAGCATACGGCTCCTAGGAGTCGGCAATACATCGACTTTAGCACCAAATAGGCTTGTCAGGCCCGAAGATCTAAGACGTCGCCAGGCTAGCAATAGTTAATGATTGTAACAAACTATGTATCTCATATAATCACTTACAACATACAAATAACCATGACAAGATATAAAGATGAATTGCAGTGTTTTACAAGTCTCAAACGTTTATAAGTGTGTAATGTATAAGTATCATGTTTCACCCCAAAATGGTGTGAAATAAAGTAAAAGGGGGCAAGGAAAACTCACATGTCAAATAAGTATATAATGACGACTAATAAGAATAATAGTAGGCGTCGTTCCAACGTGAATCGTTACAAGGCACCTAAATATGTAAATATATATTCACAAGGTTAAAGTCTTAATAATAAGCTTTAATGTTTTAACGTGAACTAGGGTTTCAATGAAATGTGAGGTTTGTCGAGTAATTAATTTATAAAGTAATTATTCGCGTTTCGATCCATTAGAAGAATTTCATATATGTGTTTTAGTATTTTAAGAATGAATTTTTAGTATAAAAATTGATAAGGTTTAACATATATAAAACTTTATAATTATTTAAGATTAATTGGAATATCGTTTTAATTAATAACAATTATTAATCTAACCTTTAGTTTGTATATTTACAAGAGATTAATATTTTAAATGATTTATGAAATTATAAAATATATAATTTCTACAAACTTTTATTATTTATATTTAAGACAAATAATTATTATTATTTGAAACAATAATAATTAATAACTAAAACATGAAAATACTCCAATAGAAATGTTTTGTTAAGATAAACAAATTTTAAAGTCTATTTATAAGTTATTTAACTAGTTTTATTATTTGTTTTAATAAAATAAAATCAAATATTAATATATTTTAAGAAATAAATTTGCAAAAATTGGTTGATGTAAAGAAAAATATTTAAAGTTTATAAAACTGGTTTCAAAAATTTTTAGAATTTTTTATGCAATTTTTAGGGGCCAAAAAGGCCTTAAAAAAATAATGGGGGTTCCCGGGTTCGAACCCGGGACCTCCACTGTGAGGTACGATGTGTGTAACCGGTGAACCAAAGGCCGTGGCCGCGGTATGTTTTGGTTCCCAATCTTAAAAGCAGTGTTACAAATAAATCCCAATCCGGATGAACCCTAGGTTCGTTCGGATTCAAATCGAAGGCCAATTCGTCGTTGTTAACACTGAGGATCATGGGGCTTTTATTCCCCATGGTTTAACGAATGTAATTGTATTGTTACTTACCTGTATTGAGTTCGATTTTATGAGGAGAGTCTCAAGAACAAGCCGCGGCAGGGGAGTCGATCGAAGGAGATGAAATAGGCAGTGAAAATCCAATTAATCTCGTATGCAGTTCGTATGGTGATGAGGAATGAAATCCCTCAATCCAAATCGATTAAGAATGCTCGTACAGTGGGTTAGATTGAGTTGCAGGTTCGCGATGACGATGATGATCGATGGAGTGTTTTCAATGTTTTGAACGAAATTGAAGTCACAGGAGCGTTATAAATGATCTTAAGTGTGTTAGTGCGTTTTGAATTCGATTATTAAAGTTTGTAGTGCGATCTGAGGCCTGTAAAAGGGGCCGACATCGCGTGGAGAGGACAGGGACGAATTGCAGTCTGATTTTCGAATTAAACTATAGCATGCGTTCGAATCTTGCACATGAGGCTGTCAGGGTGTTTGTTTTGATTTAAAATGGAGTATTTGGCCGCTGCGGGCTCGCCGGAGCCGATGGCCGGCGGCGATGTCTCCGACGGGAAAAAGGGGGGGCGGGTTTGGGGGTTTGAAATATTACAACAATGGTCCCTGTAGTTTCTAATACTTTATTTTGGCAGATTTTCATTTATTACAAATAACAAATATGTTTTATCTATTTCTAAGATCATTATTTTTATTATTATTATTATTATATTATTAGTATATTATTTCCATTAATATTAGGTTATTATTTTATAATTAGATTAGCATTATTATTACTATTATTATTAGTTATTATTATTAGTTATTATTATTATTATTATTATTTTTTGTAATTTATTATTATTATTATTATTATCTTTATAATTATTATTATTGTTATTACTATTAATTTATTATTTATTATTAGCAGAACTAACTTTATATTAATTCAAAATTACAAGATGTTACAGTCTCCCCAACTTGAAAGAATTTCGTCCCGAAATTAAAAATGAAACTATGCGAATAAGTACGGGTATTTCTTCTTCATGTGCTCCTCACGTTCCCAAGTAAATTCAGCGCCGCGCTTATTCTCCCAACGAACCTTGACGATTGGGGTTGTGGTGGTTTAGTCTTCTTCATAATGCGATCCATAACTTCAACAGGTTTCTCGACAAAGTGTAATGACTCATCGATCTGGATGTCATCCAACGGGACATGCAGACCTTCGTCAGCCAGACACTTCCTCAAATTCGAAACATGGAACACAGGATGAATTCCACTAAGGTCGGAAGGTAATTCCAGTTTGTAAGCCACTTTCCCAATCCTTTTCAGAATCTTGAAAGGTCCTACAAATCTTGGAGCCAGTTTACCCTTTCTTCCAAAGCGAACAACACCCTTCCACGGTGAACCTTAAGAAGAACCATCTCCCCAACTTGGAATTCCAATGGCTTACGTCGCTTATCAGCATAGCTCTTTGTCGACTTCTTGCCACTTCAAGGTTCTTCGGATGATAGAAACTTATCGGTCGTCTCTTGTATTAGTTCAGGACCAGTGATGAGGTTTTCACCAATGTCGGTCCAGCAGATCGGTGAACGACATTTCGACCATAAAGTGCTTCGAATGGTGCCATCTTGATACTCGAGTGATAACTATTGTTATACGAAAATTCCGCAAGCGATAGATGCGTATCCCAATCACCACCAAAGTCAAGGACACACAGGCGTAGCAAATCCTCCAGGGTTTGGATCGTCCGCTCGGTTTGACCATCAGTTTGAGGATGGTAAGCCGTGCTTAGATCTAGTTGTGTACCCAAGAGTTCTTGCATAGACGTCCAAAAATGCGAAGTGAAACGAGCGTCACGGTCGGATATGATGTGAAGAGGCACCCCATGACGACTTACAATCATCAACGTATATACGAGCCAACCTTGATGTCTTGTAAGTGTCACGTATGGGTATAAAATGTGCCGATTTGGTCAATCGGTCAACGATCACCCATATGCTATCATGTCCTCGAGAGGTTCGGGGTAGTTTAGTTATGAAGTCCATGGATATGTGTTCCCACTTCCACATAGGAATCTCGGGTTGTTCAAGTAACCCACTTGGACGTTGATGTTCGGCTTTAACCTTCGTACACGTGAGGCACTTAGCTACATAAGTCGCTATGTCTTTCTTCATCCCAGGCCACCAATATTGACCACGCAGGTCCATGTACATTTTATCGGAGCCAGGATGAATAGAATAACGAGTTTGATGAGCTTCGTCCATGACAAGGGTACGAAGATTATCACGATTTGGAACCCAAATTCGATTCGCGAAGTACATCAACCCATTAGGTTTCGTCTCCAGTTGAGTTAGAAGGTTATGCTCCAGTTCATCCTTCATTCTTCCTTCTTGTTGAGTCATTTGTTGAGCCTCCAAGATACTAGACTCAATGTCACTATCTATTCTCAAATTTTGTAGCAGTACGGTAGCCTTGTTGACATCTAGCCGAATTTCAGTATCGAATCTTCTCAAAGCATCAAACCACTGTCGTCGATCGCGAATCTCTTGAAACGAGGTCATCTTGTTATGGACTTTACGACTTAGTGCATCGGCTACGACATTTGCCTTCCCAGGGTGGTAACGAATGTCACAGTCATAATCATTAATCAACTCAACCCAACGACGTTGTCTCATATTGAGATCTTTTTGAGTAAAAACGTGTTGAAGGATTTTGTGATCGGTGTAGACTATACATTTCGTACCATAAAGGTAATGCCTCCAAATTTTCAAGGCAAAAACAACAGCACCAAGCTCGAGATCGTGGGTTGTGTAATTCACCTCGTGAACCTTCAATTGTCTTGATGCATATGCTATGACCTTTCCTCGTTGCATAAGAACGCAACCAAGGCCTGTTTTGATGCATCACAATATACGGTGAAATCTTCGTTTCCATCGGGTAGGGTCAAGATAGGAGCATTGCACAGTTTGTGCTTTAACGCTTCAAAAGCTTCCTCTTGTTCGGGCCCCCACTCGAATGGTTTATTCTTTTGTGTCAAGGAAGTGAGTGGCTTCGCGATCCTTGAAAAGTTGGCGATGAATCGTCGGTAATAACCAGCAAGACCAAGGAAAGAACGAATCTCGGTCGGAGTCGTGGGAGCACCCCAATTTTTCACAGCTTCCACCTTTGCAGGGTCAACGCGAATTCCTTGGCTATTCACCACGTGTCCTAGAAATTGAACTTCCTCGAGCCAGAAATCACACTTAGAGAACTTCGCATACAGTTGTTCCTTCTTCAACAGATCGAGGATTTGACGGAGATGAAGTTCATGATCGGAACGGGACTTGGAATAAATGAGAATGTCATCGATGAAAACGATGACAAATTTGTCTAGGTATGGCTTGCACACCCGGTTCATAAGATCCATGAAGACAGCAGGAGCATTTGTTAAGCCGAAAGGCATAACCGTAAACTCGTAGTGTCCATAACGAGTACGAAACGCGGTCTTTGGGATGTCATCGTCATGGACTCGTAATTGATGATATCCAGAACGTAGATCAATCTTCGAGAATATAGCAGCTCCTTGAAGTTGATCGAACAGGTCGTCGATACGAGGAAGGGGATACCGGTTCTTGATGGTCAACTTGTTGAGCTCCCGGTAATCGATACACATACGGAATGACCCATCTTTCTTCTTTACAAATAAGACAGGTGCACCCCAAGGAGAAGAACTAGGGCGAATGAAACCTTTATCAGTCAATTCTTGAAGTTGACTAGAGAGTTCTTGCATTTCCGATGGTGCAAGCCGATATGGTGACTTAGCCACGGGGTTTGCTCCCGGTATCAAGTCAATTTTAAACTCGACTTCACGTACGGGAGGTAAACCGCTAAGGTCATCGGGAAATACTTCAGGAAAGTCTCGTACGATAGGGACATCCTTAAGTCCTTTCCCTTTGACTTTTGTGTTGACCACGTAAGCTAAGAAGGCCATATATTCTTGGTTAAGCACTTTCGGGCTTGAGTGCAAGACATGAGTTTAAGTCTTTGGGATGGTTTCTCGCCGAACACTTTCAAAGTATCCCCAGATGGTAACGGTATACGGATACCCTTCTCAAAGCAAACGATCTCGACATGGTGTTTTGGCTAGCCAATCCATACCAATGATGACGTCGAAGCTTCCAAGTTCCATAGGAATAAGATCAATGGAGAATTCGTGTTCGTTAAGGCTTATGATGCAATCACGTATTATGGCGTCAACGACAATAGATTTCCCATCGGCGACTTCGACCGTGTAGGGTCTTTTCAGATTAATACATGGTTTAGCAAGTACGGGTTCGAATTCTAACGACACGAAACTCTTATCCGCACCCGAATCAAATAATACAGATGCATAATGATCATTCACAAGATACATACCTGTTTGGTAAAAATTTTATTATTGAATACGTTGAATACAAAGATAGAAAACATCAGTAGTACATGAAATGATTTAAACAGGATTCAACGTCGTACCATTCACAACGTCATTGCTGACTTGTGCTTGGTTAGCGTTGATATTGAAAGCACGTCCTCGGGCTGGTGGCACATTACCCACAGGGCGAGGGCATTGTGGGCGGAAATGACCAGGTTCTCCACAATTGTAGCAAACACGGTTTGTGACCATGGTGGCGTTGTTAGGAGCACGGTGACAAGTCGCCACCCAGTGACCATATTTACCACATAAGGTACAGATACGGCATGGTTGATTCCCGGATGATGATACCTACACGTGTTGCACATGGGTTGCGGACCAGCATAGGCTCTAGCCCCAGGCACTTGTGCCACAGGTGCAGTGGCAGGTACAAGTGTTTTTGGGGTTGTTTGGTTGCAGCCACAGCATAGTTGCGTGCCGGTGTAAACTTGCGCTTCTTGTTGTGTTGTTGTTGTTGGATGGTTCAGCTTTGGTCTCCTTAATGTCCTCACTAGCCATCTTTTCCACCTTCTTTGCACCTTTCACAGACATGGTGCCTGCTCGAATATGGTTCTCGGTGAGTTGAGCGGTGATAGTAATGGCTTCTTCTAAAGTTGTGGGTCGGCTACCCACTACAGCATCTTGAATTTGGGCGGTACACCCTTAATGAATTTCTCGATGTTGCGGGGAACGGTATCGACCATGTGAGGCAATAACAAACTCAACTCATGATGCCTAGTTGAGTAGGCCAAATGATCACCATCGTTTTGCTTCAAATTCCAGAATTCTTCTTCCAGCTTTTGCAATTCACTTCTCGGGCAGAACTTCGCGATGGCGATGTTCTTGAACTCATCCCAAGAGAGTGCCAAAATAGCATCAGCTCCTCGGTTTCTCTTCTCGCTATTCCACCAGGTAAGTGCTCTTTGTTGGAGCATACTAGTGGCATAACGGACTTTGAGTGCCTCGGGACACTCACAATTGGCGAAAGTGTTCTCCATGCCTTCGAACCACTCAAGAAGACCAGTGGCTCCTTCCTTGCCACTAAAGTTGGTGGGTTTGCACGAGTTGAAGTGTTTGAAGGTGCAAGTACGATCGTTCCCATTTCGGCTGTTGCTATTTTCTCCTTGAGCACCGTTGTTGTTTCCATTGGTGTTGTTGCTATTAGCCATCATGGTGCTAGTAAGTTCAGCAACCATGGTTGGGAGCACAGCAGCCATTTGTTTGGCGATCATTGCTGCCAGCTTGCGGTTGGAGTTTCCACGTTTTGCAAGTTGTCGAGATATGCTGGACATACAAAAAGGAGCCAGTTACGGGAGTGAGGATAACAAAGAATATTAGTTTAGACAAAGGTAGGCTAAAGGTTGTAAGGTACACGGAATGATTCCATTTGATAACGCATTATCATTTGGACCGTGGACAAGTCAAGGTAAGTTGACTCATTTGCCTTAGAGATTTGTGTATTTTGACCATAGTTTATCACTCATCCCAGAAATCCCCAGGTAAGCGTAACGGGCCCCTCAATGAGATTTATACAAATACGCTTGCCTTAGCCCGAAGGCTTTTTGCCAGGAAATCCAGAATACAGGTGTCTATGTGTCACACAATATTTCTTAGGTTCATGAAATCAAAACCTTGATGAGATTTATATAGATTAGACATAACGTCTAAAGATCCAAGTCATAAGCATAAGTATACGATTTCCACGTGTCGTCGAGAATAAGATTAAGAGGTTTCATGTTCGGGGAGAGTCTACGAGTCAAATGTAAGTTTTGGGAGACATGTAGAAATGTTTAGGCAATCCTATGCTAAGGCATCAAATTGCACATAAGGGAACATAGCATCATGTAGCATGCAAACCATATACTTTAAAAGATAGAAAATAATTCTATAAGGTTCATGCATATGCTATAGTCTAGGTCACCATTTCTAATAACCTAATTCCCTATAGTTACGGGCTCTGATACCAATCCGTGACCCCCCCGCAGGAAGGTGTACGAGATCCGTAACGTGATATTATCCGCTTTGGCCGCAGCCTCACGGGTTTAAAACGCGTCACGTTGGGGAAGGTATCCAGCCCCTTATAAAGAAGCCTTCGTTCACCTGCCCAACCGATGTGGGATGAGTCATAGCCCTCCCCTGTGGGAGTATTTGCAGGCATGTGTCCATCCACCCACCGAAGTGAGACCAGCGTCCTCGCTGGCACATCGGCCCGCCCTGGCTCATCAAACTATAGGAATCGCGTTTTATACCACATCGGTTGTTCGAATTTGGGTTCCAAATCGTGATAACCTTCGTACCCTTGTCATGGACGAAGCTCATCAAACTCGTTATTCTATTCATCCTGGCTCCGATAAAATGTACATGGACCTGCGTGGTCAATATTGGTGGCTGGGATGAAGAAAGACATAGCGACTTATGTAGCTAAGTGCCTCACGTGTACGAAGGTTAAAGCAGAACATCAACGTCCAAGTGGGTTACTTGAACAACCCGAGATTCCTATGTGGAAGTGGGAACACATATCCATGGACTTCATAACTAAACTACCCCGAACCTCTCGAGGACATGATAGCATATGGGTGATCGTTGACCGATTGACCAAATCGGCACATTTTATACCCATACGTGACACTTACAAGACATCAAGGTGTGAGGAATACGATTGTCATAACTAAACGGCCCGGGCCCTGTGGGGTGTGACAGATTGGCTCAATGAGATTTATACCCCTGAAACATGGCTATTTGCATCCCACATCGGTTGGGAAGGAGAACTAAAGTCTCTTTATAAGGGGCTGGATACCTTCCCCAATGTGACGCGTTTTAAAACCGTGAGGCTGCGGCCAAAGCGGACAATATCACGTTGCGATTTCCTTGGTTGTTACAGTTGGTATCAAAGCCAGGGTCGGGCCGTTGTGCCAGCGAGGACGCTGGGCTCCCTTAGGGGGGTGGATGAAACATGCCTGAAACATGGCTATTTGCATCCCACATCGGTTGGGAAGGAGAACTAAAGTCTCTTTATAAGGGCTGGATACCTTCCCCAATGTGACGCGTTTTAAAACCGTGAGGCTGCGGCCAAAGCGGACAATATCACGTTGCGATTTCCTTGGGTTGTTACAATCATCAGGTATGTACACATGGTTGACACTCGTGCTCTATTCATCATGCCTGACGTGGCGATGGCCTAGCAGCTGTGGTGCATACGCGCCTTTACTATGTTTTTCAATCCCTAGGTGGCGATGGCCAATGGTGAGGTGGGTTTATATTGTTGTGTGACCTCTCGTAATTTTTTTTATTTAACGATTGTAATCGTCGTTATCTCTTGTAAGAGTTTAGTTGTTATTAATGCAATCACGAGGATTCGTTTGTAAAATTTTGAGGTAATTTAATGTTGGATAATAAATAATAACAATAACAATAACAATAATAATAATAATAATAATAATAATAATAATAATAATAATAATAATAATAACCATAATAATAATAATAATAATAATAATAATCATTAAAGGTAATCTTGTAAATAAATAAAAAATAATATAAGTTTTATTATTTCAAAACTTGTAGTCAATAAGTTTTACATAAAATAATAACATCTTAAAACCTCAGGGATCAAAACTGTAAATTTAATTAAAACTAAAACTTACTCACATGATCAAATAAGTATATATATTGGATTATTAATAGCGTTATGTGGCTGTGAACGATCTTAACCTCACACCTCGACGTTTCCGCCGTCAAGGTTGGGGTGTGACATGTTGCAATGGTTGTGGAGCCTATTGTCGCTCTGCTTCTTGTTCTGGTTAAGGCCGGGCCAACGATTGACTTGTAAACCGTCCTATTCTCTTGCTTTCTTTGTTGGCATCGTCGACTGGGGAACGATGGCGATACCGCCTTCTGATTTCAATGAAGCTATTCAGGTATGCATGTTTTGTTAGACCCCGACCGATGACGGAATTATCGGGGCGGATGAATGTGAATCGATTGCTTAAAACACTTGGTAGTAAATGCATTGAAATAATATTAAATGTCATTTTATTAAATATTACTAAAATCAATACATTACAATCAAAACAAAAGTCAGGTAAACATAATGCAGATGTCTTTAATTTGACTAAGTCCATGTCCTAATTGAGCATGAAAAGAATCCTCTAAACTGTATTTTCTAAAATCATATGAAAAAGTAATGAGTCAGCTAACTAATTAGCCTGTGAGTAAACACAGGTTTGAAAACATATATTGATTGATCAAAATGATTGAAAACAATTCAATTCACATGTCAATGTCAAGACTTACATGCAATAGTGTAACCTAAAAGACAAACCAAACACAATCAAACCAAATGATTTGAATTGATTCGGTCAGCAAATGAAGTGTTATGATTGATTGATTGACTGAGGTTCCAATCAGTACTCTAATATTCATATGGGGTGGGTTGTCAAACCAATAGATCTATCATCCCCAATTAAATAGTCATATGAGATGGGTTTATCAAACCAATAGATCTATTTTTGTTACCATGTTTGCATGAATAATTGATTGTGTCTCATGTAGTTTGTCTAACTATGCACATATAATTACAAGTAATAACACAAAATATTTGGAATTGAATTTTAAAATACAATAACAATGAATAATAATGATTGAATATAAATCATATGATGTCCCCAAAATATAAAACATAAAAGACAAGCTATGAATACTCACATTGTATAATAATAGCTGTATGGTTCGTAAGAAAGCTTGGATGTTTAAAAGTTAAGGATGATGTCCTAAAGGATAAAAAAATTCTGGATAAAATGTTTGGTATGTGTTTAAGTTGGTTTTAAAAATATCAAAGGTTTTAGAACATTATAGAAATTAACAATTAACTTTGGAGTCTCCTGGACAACTTTCATTTAGGAAAGTTCTTATGGAAAGACCCAAAAATAGGCCAAAACAGCAGCACACAAGACAGAAGGTGCTGAAATACGCACTTATCTGTGAAGACCATTGTTAAGTCGTCCGATTGAGTTTGAAGACATATAAACTATCATGAAAATTTTAATTTGATGAAATTGATATTGGAGTCTGAGTTTACTCAAATTACTTTTTTATGACCAAGTTATGATTAATTAAAATCAGACTACATTCTGCCAAACTTTTAATAAGGCACTTATGTGCACTTTTAAAACTGTTAAAACATGGAACGGGTTAGAAAAAATGTTAATATGTTGATATATAATATATTAGACTCTATTTGAGTTATAAAGAATGTTTTATGACTTCAGCATAGCCATCATTTAGAAAAACAATCTTGTGGGATAACCGAATGCGACGGCATAGCCGTCCATGTGCAAACGGGATTCTTTGGTTATGCTAACGTGTTGTTAGCTTGATTTAGGCATGTTAATAATTGTTAGAAGGTAATGAATGTTAGAAGGTTAAGATCAAATGATCATGACTAAAATAAAAAATATTTATTAAAAGAAGAAATAAAAGTAAGAACATAAAGTCATGAGAACAATAGGTGAATAAATTATTGATAGACTTGTTAATCATTTATATTCATTACATCCATCACACAATAATATAAAGTATGTTTGGGTGTTAGCATGGTTCTTTAAATTAAAATAAAATAAAATAAATTAAAATAAATTAAAACAACATAAAAATACATTATATAAAAGCAATATAAGATTATCTTAGCATTAGAAAATTCTTTAAATTACTTATAAAGAAATTGATCAAAACTAAAGGATGAAAGGAAGGTTTATGAGTGGGATTTTTAGGGAATGAGCAAATAAAAAGTGAGGCGTAAAACTTACTTTTATAGTTGTGTTTGAAGGGGGTTATAAATGGTGTTAATGTTGAGTTACAAGTCTTTCAAAAGGAGTTATGATTGGAATTTGAAAAAAAAAATTACATGTTTGAAGGGGGTTATAAATGGTGTTAATGTTGGGCAAATATTACATGTTCTATCGACTCGGTATGATGTGCGAAAGCTTATTTGAGAGTTAGGGTTTCACTTAACCATAATAGTCTAATGGATCCTGGATTTTTCATGCTTGCTTGTTGTTTCTTTACTGTTTGATGTTTTGCTTTGGGTATTTCTGATCTAAACCCTTGACCCTGGTGTTTCTGTTATGTTATGTACCTCTAGATTCTGTTATTAGACGATGATGATAGGCAAGGTGACCTTGAACCCTAATCTTCTGTTTTTGGCTTGTGACGGTGGTGCATGTTTTGGTGTTCATAAGTCGATGATGATGACGACCCGTTATTTTAGACTGGTATCCCAGTTGTTAATTGTTTAAAGTTGTTAGGGTCTTACATGTGTTGGTTATGGTTTATTGATGATGGTGGCTATATTCATCGATGATCATTGCCCTAAGAAGTCACTAACTAGGTTATGATAGCGGAACCAATTAGTTGTAAGGATTGCTACGATGACTGTGGCAAAGATGGCTGCTTGGCATGGCATAGTCAGTGAGGGCAAGTTTGGTGTTCTATACTTCCAACTCGTGTTGCAGTCATGGTAACTCAGTACCCAGATCTAAGCCAAACTTGTGAATATTTAAAACTAATCATTCATCTGACTTTAGTTTTTTTTTTGGTTTAGGTGTCTTGAGGTAAATTATATTCGTTTAACCCTCATGAACCTTCGTCTAATTTAGTTTGCCAATCTGACGTTCATCCTCGTCCGCTTGATAGTGGTGGAAGATCTCTAATAGAGAGAAATAAATAAATTAATTTAAAGATATATCATTTAATGTTTTTACAATTATACATGATAACTAGATCCGGTATGAAATGTGACAACCCTAAAAATATTTTATTATTATATATATTACGTCGAAAAATTTTCTTCATTTTTATTACGTTACAACCAAGAATTATAATCGGATATACTTATGCATGGTTGCATGCATGCTTATATATGAAAATTACGTATGCATGTTTGCATGCATATATGTAAGTTGAGAATTCTCGTGTGCATTTATGTATATAGCCGAAACCCACACGTACGAGTATATAAATACAAAATTTTACGTAAGCATGTTTACATATGTATATATACATGGAAAAATTCTTTAGTATGCTTGTATTTGGGTACGGTTAAAATGTATATATATATATATATGTTTACGTGTATATAAATATATCATAGATACACGTATATTGAACTTGTGATTAGTTGTGTATATGTGTAAACTATGGATATATATACTTATGCTAAGAATCTACATATACATACGTGAATATATGTCTATATATACGTATATATATACATACTAAAACATCAATAAACATAACCAAATCAAACAAAACTTAAAAACCTAAACTAAAAATACTAAAAAACCATCAATTGACTAACAATTCCCAAACCACTACTACCCATCGAAAACCATCAACCCAAACCACCAAACCCAACCCTCTTGGTACACCTAACCAAAACCATCACCCTACATCAAATGCCATACTTTAAAAGTCAAACTCTATCCTTATAGAATTAGCTATCATGTTCTTTGTTCCTTCCACCACCTCACTAAAACAAAATTCAATGAAACTTGAAGCTTAAGTTTCATCAACACCCAAAAAACCTCTCGGTTGTTCTCAAAGTGCCACTTATGATCCTAAGTCAACCTATCATCATTACTAGATGATTAGGTGGACATCCTAAGAAACACATGCATGCTATCTCACTAAAATCACCACCATTTATTGCTTTCACACCCATGCATCAGGTTTTCTTGTGTTCAAACACCATTTCCACCATAATCATACTAGAAGTGCTAGGTGGTCAATTTGGAAAACACTTTCATGCATCTCTCGGTTTCTTACACCATTGCCACAAAACCGCCACCTTAAACCACCAAGGACACCTAAGCTACCATTTGGTGAGTCATCCATCTAAACGATCCAGCATTGCTTAAAGCCACGGGACTTTTGAAGCTTCATTTATAAAAGTCTAAACCTCCTAAAAAACATCATCACTTTGCTCTCCCTCTCTCGGATCTATATACACACATCATCATCACTCAACCATTTCACCACACCTCCAGCCACCTTCTATTCCCTCTCATCCTCGGCTTGTTCATCAAACATCACCACCATCAAACTGCTCTCTCACTCGGGTACCACACAAACAACAACCAACAACATCAAAAACAACAACCCGACAACAACAAAACAACCATACAGCACCAACAACCATCATTATCCACCACCATCCACGATCCTCGCTGCCTTGTCCTTGGATTCCAGGAGTTGAAATACCATCAAGCACATCATCTCGGGTACCACACAAACAACAACCAACAACATCAACAACAACAACCCGACAACAAACAAAACAACCATACAGCACCAACAAACCATCATTATCCACCACCATCCACGATCCTCGCTGCTTGTCCTTGGATTCCAGGAGTTGAAATACCATCAAGCACATCATCTAAGGTGAATAAAAAGGTGTAGTTACATATATGCTACCAAAACATATATATACATACATATTGATATGTATGTATATAAAGGGCTTAACCACCCAAAACCAATTTGGGAAACTTAAACATTAAATCTGAATATAAGTTCCAAAACTCAGAAACTTATGATTAGAAAGATATCTTGAATTTTACAAAACATATATCATAATTATAAGAAAAATCAAGTAAATATTAAATGAAAGAAATGTGGGAATAAACATGGAAAATTCTTGTTTTTATTCTGAAATAATAAACTGGAAATTTGATAAAATTTTTGATAAAATTTTGATAAGTAAAAAAATTATATATAATTATTTTATAATAGAAAATAGAAGAAAATATCAAAAATAGAAATAAAATCGGGAAAATTCTGATAAATTTACAGAATGATTCTTTTGAGGTATAAAAACCTCTGGAAATTATTCAGAATTTATCCCTTATTATGATTAAGATACGAATTTTATATTCTGCAGTAGATAAATTGTAATAAATACTTAAGTACATAATAAATTTGATAAAATCATAGATGAAATAATAAGAAAATAATGCAGAATATATTATTTCATAAATTATGGAGCATTATGAATATTTTTACTAATATGTCAATTATTGTGAAATTACAGAAACTAAATGTTATGACTTGAACTCTGAAATATTATATGATGCTTGATTCTATTTTGAAGTCTTTTTAAATTTTGGGAATTTTCGTGGGACATAAGATATTTTAAATATTTATGGGAATATTATGAACTTTACAGAAAATAATCTGTCAAGAGTTGGATTCTATAAAAATTATGTGATGTTACGATTTTTGGAAAAAATTCTATAAATATTTAGGATTTATTAGACAGAAGAAGGTATTATGATGAATATTGAGAATATTGTGGGATTTATGGAAATAATTTATGAGGGATTTGAAGTTGTGAAAATTATAAAAAGTTCAGGTTGTTCAAAATTATGTTTTACCAAATTTGTAATTTTTGGACTTAATAGCTATTTGTGGTGATTTTTGAATAAATCACAAAACTTATGAGTTAATAATTTTGGAGACCGGAAGGTGTTTCTGTTAGACTTTTACAGTCAATGAAAAAACAAAAAAAATTTGAAGTATTGTCTGACACTGTGAACTATCTTGTTAGGTTCAAGTGGAAAGACACGGTGAGTTCATAGCCCCGTTTTCAACCATTTGGTATCCGTAACGTTTTGGGTGAAAAGTATATTTTGAGTTGATGTGTTATTTGAAAATATTTTGTTTGCTTACTGTCATTTGCGACACAACCTTAGTTCGAATGAGGAACCGGTCGATAATATTAGTAGGCTACTTAGGAGGATATTTGTACCAACCGGATGAGGGTTGCTACTATTTCCTGCATCTAACTGAATGGGGTTAGGATGGAATATTATCTGATTTTATTATTTCATGACAGTATGATTATGTTGTGAGCAGGTTTGGTTGTAATTGAACACATCAACAAAATATTTGTTTGGATTAAACCTATGTCTCACCAACATTTTGTTGACTGGTTTAAGTGTACTTTTTCAGGAAATGAGTAACACCTTTGATTTCAGCTTTGAGATTCATGATGGTTGGGCGAAGTCGTAGGACGGGTCTGTGTAGATTTTAGACATGCTGTAACTTAGTTGTAATTTATTACATCAATTTGAATATTATGTAAAAAGATGTAATCTCGAATATTAAGTAATAAAAAGCATGTATGTATTATGTTTCGATTATATATGTGTTTATTTAATATAAACCACTGCACTTGATAAAAGCTAGTCACATTCCATCGTTCGTTCACGCTTCCGCGGGATGTGACAGGTTGGTATAGAGCCATTGGTTATAGAGAATTAGTTATTTTAAGTAAATAACTAGACTATAACCATAAGCTCAAAAGATACTTATGATTTTATGTGAATTTATATGAATTTGTGAATTTCATGATTTTATGTTTAAGGTTTTAACAAAACCTTCATAACTATGACTAAACTCTTTTTTGTGAAACCTTGTTAAGAAATTTTGCAGTATGAATCCAGATAGTTATCATTATGAAAACCGACCTTCAGAAAAACCATACCATAGCAGCCCTAAGAAATAGTACCTGAATCAGAACCTCAGCTGGCATAAATGTTTCCCCAACTGGAATGAAAAATACATCAAGGTTCATGTAGACGTGCATCTGTGCAAAGAGGAGGATATACAATTATAACTCCTATGAAAAAAGGTTGAAACGTGGAACACTGTTTAGAACTATACCAACTGAAGAAAGAAATAGACATACAACCTCCTGTTTCTCCCCTGAATGAAGATAAAGTTATTAAACCAGAGTTGGATCAGGTGAAACAGCCCGACAGACTCTTAAGAAACTTAAGAAAATACAGCTGGGAATCTGGAAAATCCAAAAGAATATTAAGAAGCTTAAGAACCCAAGCAAAGTCTTTTTACCAGGATGTGGAAATGGTTCGGTAGAAACTATAGTTATAGTTTAACTTGTTAGAATAAAGAGAAATAAGAACTTAACTGATAATATGTATTTGTGTTAACATGTTTATTTGATCTATGTTAGATAAATTTGTGTTAAGATATTTATTTACAATACTAACCTTGAAATTCACTACAGTAAATCATGCCGCCAAAAAGAAACACTCAACCTGTCCGGGAGACAGCTCGAGTGGGGCGACCTAGAACCAGACTCGGGGAAGAAACACCCGTGAACCCGGATATCAATGAAAATGATAGGATATCCCAGATAGTCGCCAACAACTAGAAGCTACTTTACCTACCCTAATTAACCAACTTCAGCAAAACTTGAATATTGGAACTACTTAAACCCACCAGCAGGGACTGAAAACAAAACATGGAAGAACAACAGGAAGAAGAAATCCTAAATAGAATGTCAAAAGGAGTTCTTACAAAAATCATGTCCTGTAGACCCCGGGAATGTGGATGGCAAAGGTGGAGCAGTACAAGCTTTGAGATGGCTAGGACATGGAAGGAGTTCTGGAAATCAGCAACTGTGCTGAAAATCTCAAAACACTGTTGCTTCACATTCCTTAAAAGGAGAAGCACAATCCTGGTGGAAAAAGGGAATACATACTAGAGGTAGAAATATTATGAATAAGCTAAGCTGGGAAGAATCAGAAACCTAGTGATAGAAAATATGCCGTACAATGAGATAGAAAGCTGGAAGCTGAATTCCTAGCATTAGAGATGAAAGGATCTGCACACCGGGAGTACACTGATAGGTATAATGAACTATCCAGGTTAGTGCCAACCTGATAACCCCGGGAATCCAAAAGAATAGGAAGGTATATTTGGGGATTAGTGTCACAAATAAGAGGATTAGTGAAATCTGCTAGAACCAAACCTTCAGGAAGCAGTAATCCTGTCAGGAAGTCTGACAGATGAAATGATCAGGAATGGATCATTAGGTCACAACAGGTAGGAGAAAAGAGGAAATGGACTGAAAAACCATTCTGGAAAGAGATTTGGTGAAAGTTCTTAGAAAAGAATAACCCGATCTCCACCAAGAAACTTTTTAGGGAAAACTCAGGGAAAGAAAGAAGAAAAACAACCATAGTGTAATATCTGTCAGAGATATCATACAGGTTACTGTATGACAGTGGTCTGTTATAACTGTAAAAGGAAGGGACATGTTTCCCGAGACTGCAAAAAACCCTACCAGCACCAAAACTGTCTGCTTTCAATGGGAAGTGAAAATCATTTCCGGAACGAATGTCCACAACGGAAGGGTAAGGCTCCAACTAACCAAAACCACCCAAGGCTCCAACTAACCAAAACCACCTCGTGGAAGAGCTTTGTTGAAATCATTTGTGATAAGAAAATGATTAGATTCCTTTGACTAGGGAAAATAAAATTCTCTGCATTTATAGTGATAGGCCATGTAATACTGTGAAACTGATTACTTGTGAAAAAAAAGCACGAAAATACCTCACAAGATTGTTTAGCATTCTTGGCTCTATTGTTGATACACACTTGAAAGGAAAATTGGAAAGTGTTCCTGTTATAAATGAATATGTTGATGTGTTTCCCGATGAACTACCTGATTACCACCCCATCGTCGGTAGAGTTTAAATAGAATTGATACCAGGAACAACCCCTATTGCCAAAGCACCTTATCGTTTAGCACCAACTGAAATGAAAGAACTTATGACTCAGTTACAAGAACTATTAGATAAAGAATTCATATGTCCTAGTGTATCCCTTGGGAGCACCAGTATATTTGTTAAAAAGAAGGAGGAACCTTTAGAGTGTGCATTGATTATAGGAAACTTAATAAGTTTACCATAAAGAATAGATATCCACTCCCTAGAACGATGATCTGTTTGATCTACTACAGGGATCTAGTTATTTTTCAAAAATAGACCTAAGATCTGTATATCATCAATTAAGAGTACAGGAAGATAACATTTCTAAGACTGCATTCAGAACTAGGTACGGACATTACGAGTTTCTTGTAATGCTATTTGGGTTAACTAATATTCATAATTTGACTATTGCATAGGTATTGGGTAATGGGTTTTGGTGAATCATGGAGGATAATGGCTAGAACATTATAATTGCAATAGATAAGTAATGACACCTGGCCACTGTTGTCACACCCCAACCTTGACGGCGGAAACGTCGAGATGTGAGGGTTAAGATTGTTCACAGCCATATAACGCTATCTTTAAATGAAAAATATTATCATAAGTTCCAAATGAAATACATCATAAGTTTCAAATATGAAATAAGTTCAAGCATAAATCCAAAACATAACATAACATTTTATTTATTTAACTAGGTCACGTCCTAGTTTTATTGTAAGCTTCAAAAGACCACTTTAAACTTGGGGGTTACCTGAAACATGATAAAAATAAAAGGTCAACTAAAAATAGTTGGTGAGTTTCCAATATTTTCATACATAATATGAAAAAGTTACAAGTAGCAATTCATGTCATAGGTTATAACCTAGTAAGTTATAGAACACATATCGTTACAACCAAACCTCGACTTGATTACAGTATAAAAAATTGGCTAAGTGTATTTGGTCCTAGTGCACAAGCTACGCTCCTAGGAGTCGGCAATACATCGACTTTAGCACCAAATAGGCTTGTCAGGCCCAAAGATCTAAGACGTCGCCAGGCTAGCAATAGTTAATGATCGTAAACAAACTATGTATCTCATATAATCACTTACAACACACATAAACCATGACAAGTATAAAGATGAATTGCAAGTGCTTGACAAGTCTCAAACGTTTATAAGTGTAAGTTGTATATATCATGTTTCCACCCCAAAGTGTGAAAACAAATAAAAAGGGGCAAGGAAAACTCACATGTCAATAAGCATAAACGAGATCAACAAGAATAATATATGTCGTTCCAAGGTAAAACGTCACAAGGCACCTAAATATTAAATATTACAAGATTTAGGTTATATAAGATTTACGAGTTAACGTGAACTAGGGTATAGAATTTTGGGATTTTTTTTATAGAGTTAATAATTCTTATAAAAAGTCCATTTATGAAATTTGTAAAATTTATTTTTAAGAAATTGATCCTTTATAAATAACTTATGATTTATTTATAGGATTATATCTAAATTCTAAATTATCATAAAATCCTTAAACATAAGGTCTAATATTAATTTAATACCTTTAAGTATTATATAACAATCTAATTTTTATAAAAATATTTAATTATAACATTAGTAAATAACTTTATATTAAAATATTAAAATGTTTTACAGAATAAAATTCTTAAGAAATATTTAGATGACCTTAAAGATATTTGGGGTTATAAAAGTCAGTCTTTTATAATATTATAAATTTTCTATAATGAATTTAACCTGAAAAAAACTATTTTAAAAATAATGAGGGTGCCGGGTTTGAACCCGGGACCTCAGGTTCATCATGGCGTGGTGTAACCAGTAAACCAAGGCTCTAACCGTAACAGAACACGGATTTTAATTCTCAAACACCAAACTAACAAAAACCCCAAATCGCATATGAACCCTAGGTTCAATTGATTCAAATTGAAGCACCAAATGAAGTTAATATCCAAATTAACCATGGGGTTTTGTTCCCATGGAATTTAGAGTGTTTGTATGTATTTAATTACCTGTTAGTGATTTGAAATGAGACTTGGAACGAAACGAAGAACAAGCCGCGGGTATATCGAGTCGATTGATGAGAAAACGGTGGAGATAATCAAATTCATTGCACAGGGAGCTTCTAATCGTACACTAGATCCAAAACCCTCTATCAATTTCCAGCCTTGACGTCTAGTTGATGGTGTTCAAGTAAGTTGCAGGTCGCGGTTTCAGAAAGGAATCGAGTGTGTATTTTTTGTGTTTCTCAGGTGCAATTGAGAGTTGTGAACGATTAGATGTAGTTAGATGATTGTTTACGTTCATTTAATTGGATTATTATTGAGGCTTAATGCTCGAACGGCTATGGAGTTTAAGGGCGCTCGGTTACTCGATTGATTGGATCCATAACCGTTGTTAAACTCAATTAAAGTTCATAAATGGGTTCGAATAGTGTTGAGGAATCGATTGGAAACGGTTTTGGATGAAAAATCGCCTTAGAAATTGGGCATTGGGGTGGCCGGAGCCGCGGCCGAGGTGGCCGGAGGCTTCGCCGGAAAAAACGGGGTGGCGGGGGGTTTGGGTTGAAATTTTGGAATTTTACACAAATGGCCCCTGTAGTTAGACTTGTTATCATTTTATGCTTAAAACTCCATTTTAAAGTTTAATTAATAACAAAACAACCCCCCACTAACTTTAGTTAAGTTTTAACACTTTTAAGTTAATAATTTTTTTTATAAATTATTAGTATCATCATTGTTATTGTTTTTATAAATGTTGGCACCAATATATTATTATGATTATTATTATTATTATTATTATTATATTATTATTATTATTATATTATTATTATAATAATATTATAATTAATTGATTTAGAAATTTTAAGTAAACAAGGAATGAAACAAGAATAGCCCACAAAGTTTCATAAATGGCATAAATAGTCCTTACAAAGTTAACTTTTAATATTAACGAAAATACGAGATGTTACAACTGTTATTTCTTGTCTATTAATACCATTATGTTCTGGATCATAATCCCTCATGTGAATACTAAATCCCTGCTCCCTCATGTAGCAATAGATAAGCTAGAACATTATAATTGCAATAGACAAGCTGGAGATGAAACCATAGCTGGTATGTTTCTCATTAACACATATATGCCAGAGTTTTATTTGATACTGGTGCAAATAGAAGTTTCGTTTCAACTGTCTTAGTACCTTATTTGAACTTAGTACCACAAACTCTAGAATGTGCATATATTGTAGAAACTGCCAGTGGTGAGTGAGATAAGATAGTGTGTAAACCTTACTTAGATAAATTTGTTATAGTCTTCATTAATGACATTCTGATTTATTTTAAGAATAAGGTGATGGCATAGGCATTCAGGCAGCTTAGAGGTAGTGAAAAGGATTATACCACCCATGATCTAGAGTTAGGAACTGTAATAATTGCATTGAAAATTTTGGAGACAAAACCTATCTAAAAAAATATCTCCCTTTAAAGGAATCTTTTGGTTTAGGAAATCCAGTAAGTTGAACCCTAGGTACATGGGTCCATTTAAAGTTATTGATAAAATTTGTCCTGTAGCATATAAGTTGGAATTATCACAGGAATTAAGTGAAGTACACAACACTTTTTCACATATCCAACCACAAGAAATGCCTAACCAACGAAACCCTAGAGATACCAATTCAAGAAATATTTTATTATTATATATATTACGTCGAAAAATTTCTTCATTTTTATTACGTTACAACCAAGAATAATCGGATATACTTATGCATGGTTGCATGCATGCTTATATATGAAAATTTACGTATGCATGTTTGCATGCATATATGTAAGTTGAGAATTCTCGTGTGCATGTATGTTATATAGCCGAAACCCACACGTACGAGTACATAAATGCAAAATTTTACGTAAGCATGTTTACATATGTATATATACATGGAAAAATTCTTTAGTATGCTTGTATTTGGATACGGTTAAAATGTGTATATATATATATGTTTACGTGTATATAAATATATCATAGATACACGTATATTGAACTTGTGATTAGTTGTGTTATATGTGTAAATTATGGATATATACTTATGCTACGAATCTACATATACATACGTGAATATATGTCTATATATACGTATATATATATACCTACTAAAACATCAATAAACATAACCAAATCAAACAATACTTAAAAACCTAAACTAAAAATACTAAAACCATCAATTGACTAACAATTCCCAAACCACTACTACCCATCGAAAACCATCAACCCAAACCACCAAACCCAAACCCTCTTGGTACACCTAACCAAAACCATCACCCTACATCAAATGCCGTACCTCTAAAAGTCAAACTCTATCCTTATAGAACTAGCTATCATGTTCTTTTGTTCCCTCTCACCACCTCACTAAAACAAAATTCAATGAAAACTTGAAGCTTAAGTTTCATCAACACCCAAAACACCTCTCGGTTGTTTCTCAAAGTGCCACCTTATGATCCTAAGTCAACCTATCATCATTACTAGATGATTAGGTGGACATCCTAAGAACACATGCATGCATCTCACTAAAATCACCACCATTTATTGCTTTCACACCCATGCATCAGGTTTTTCTTGTGTTCACACACCATTTCCACCATAATCATTACTAGAAGTGCTAGGTGGTCAATTTGGAAAACACTTTCATGCATCTCTCGGTTTCTTACACCCATTGCCACAAACCGCCACCTCAAACCACCATGGAGGTACATGAATCTTCATCATTGCTAGGAGGATATGTTGCACCTCCTAATGAATCCAAGGACACCTAAGCTACCATTTGGTGAGTCATCCATCTAAACCGATCCATGCATTGCTTAAAGCCACGGGACTTTTGAAGCTTCATTTATAAAAGTCTAAACCTCCTAAACAAACATCATCACTTTGCTCTCCCTCTCTCGGATCTATATACACACATCATCATCACTCAACCATTTCACCACCACCTCCAGCCACCTTCTATTCCCTCTTATCCTCGGTTTGTTCATCAAACATCACCACCATCAAACTGCTCTCTCACTCTCGGGTACCACACAAACAACAACCAACAACATCAACAACAACAACCCGACAACAACAAAACAACCACACACCACCAACAACCATCATTATCCACCACCATCCATGATCCTCGCTGCCTTGTCCTTGGATTCCAGGAGTTGAAATACCATCAAGCACATCATCTAAGGTGAATAAAAAGGTGTAGTTACATATATGCTAACAAAACATATATATACATACATATTGATATGTATGTATATAAAGGGCTTAACCACCCAATACCAAATTTGGGAAACTTTAAACCATAAATCTTGAATAATAAGTTCCAAAACTAAGAAAGTTATGATTTGGAAAGATATATTTGAATTTTACAAAACATATATCATAATTATTAAGAAAAGTAAGTAAATATTAAATGAAAGCAATTGTGGGAATAAACATGGAAAATTCTTGTTTTTATTCTGAAATAATAAACTGGAAACTTTGATAAAATTTTGATAAGAAAAAAAATTTATATAAATTATTTTATAATAGAAAATAGAAGAAAATATAAAAAATAGAAATAAAATCGGGAAAATTCTGATAAATTTACAGAATGATTCTTTTGAGGTATAAAGACCTCTGGAATTATTTCAGAATTTATCCCTTATTATAATTAGGATACTAATTTTTATATGTTCTGCAGTAGATAAATTGTAATAAATACTTAAAGTACATAATAAATTCGGATAAAATCATATATGAAATATTCAAGCAAATAATGCAGAATATATTATTTTCATAAATTATGGAGCAGTATGAATATTTTTACTAAATATGTCAATTATTGTGAAAATTACAGAAACTAATCTGTTATGACTTGAACTCTGAAATAATTATATGATGCTTGATTCTATTTGGAAAGTGTTCTGTAAAACTTTGTGAATTTTTAGTGGACAGAAGCTATTTTTAACTATTTATGGGAATATTATGAAATTTACAGAAAATAATCTGTCAAGAGTTGGATTCTATAAAAATTATGTGATGTTACTAACTTTTTGTAAAAAATTATATAAAATATTTAGGATTTATTGGACAGAAGAAGGTATTATGATGAATATTGAGAATATTGTGGGATTTATGAGAAATAATTATGAGGGATTTGAAGTTGTGAAAATTATGAGAAGTTACAGGTTGTTCAAAGTTATGTTTGACCAAATTTGTAAATTTTTGTACTTCAATAGCTATTTTGTGTGATTTTTGAATAAATCACAAACTATTATGAGTTAATAATTTTGGAGACTCGAATGTGTTTCTATTAGACTTTTACAGTCAATGAAAAACAAAAAAATATTTGAAGTATTGTCTGATACTGTGAACTATCTTGTTAGGTTCAAGTGGGAAGACACGGTGAGTTCATAGCCCCGTTTTCAACCATTTGATATTCCGTAACGTTTTGGGGGAAAAGTATACTTTTGAGTTGATGTGTTATTTTGAAAATATTTTTGTTTGCTTACTGTCATTTGCGACACAACCATTAGTTCGAATGAGGAACCGGTCGATAATATTAGTAGCGCTACTTAGGAGGATATTTGTACCAACCGGATGAGGGTTGCTACTATTTTCCTGCATCTAACCGAATGGGGGTTAGGATGTAATATTATCTGATTTTTATTATTTCGTGACAGTATGATTATGTTGTGAGCAGGTTTGGTTGTAATTGACACATCAACAAAATATTTGTTTGGATTAAACCTATGTTCTCACCAACATTTTTGTTGACTGGTTTAAGTGTACTTTTTCAGGAAATGAGTAACACCTTTGATTTCAGCTTTGAGATTCATGATAGTTGGGGCGAAGTCGTAGGACGGGTCTGTGTAGATTTTAGACATGTTGTAACTTAGTTGTAATTTATTACATCAATTTTGATATATTATGTAAAAAGATGTAATCTCGAATATTAAGTAATAAAAAGCATGTATGTATTATGTTTTGATTATATCTGTGTTTATTTAATATAAACCACTGCACTCTGATAAAAGCTAGTCACATTCCATCCGTCTCGTTCACGCTTCCACCGGGATGTGACATGAAAAGTCACACTATGTCTAATCATAATAGGCATGTCAAGTCTTAACAGGTCTTATCGAATTATAACGAGCCATTTGAAACTATAATACACTTTGCATGTCATAATTTCTATATAATAGGTTATAACTTTAATAACCAGTGTGAATGGATCATGATCCTTATTAGTTCTTAACATGGAATATATATTATGTTGTAACAAATCTTATGTGCCAAAAACCCGATATATATTAGGATGCAAGACCTACCGGTATCAAAATGTGTAAGAAAAATGCCGCTTCAATTCTCATGTTATAACACCCTAGTAAATATGACATCCACTATGGACAGGAGAGATGTTAGGTTTATAATTAATGTCTGACCTCTAATATCATCGCATTTTGAGCGTATTGATTGTGGATGAGGAGAACTCCATAGTTAAGCATAATCATGTGTCAACATTCCAGGGATGGGCGACCCCCCTGGAAAGTTTTTACTCAGACAACCAAAAGAAAATTTGTGAGCTTCTTATGGGCAAAATGGACAATATTAGTGGTGTGAGGGTCCGGATGTTACACATGTGATTAAGGTTCATGTATTATTCTTATGGTGGACAAAATAAGTAGATTTAGTGGTCGGATTAGAGGGTTGTGGGTTAAGCTTTCTAAGAAAATATTAAGTTTCTATGAATTGGATTAGTTTGGTTATAATATGGTTAGATTGGTTAATTGATGGTTAGAGAGTTCGTAGTTATATATGCACATCCGGTTAGGTATCAATTTGTTTAATAATTCATATGTACTTATTATCGTGATATAATTGTCAACAAATCAATGGCCCCCCTTTCGGTTAGTATGCCCTTTATGTTTATATTGGTTAGGTTTAATATCATTGGACTTGTTTCTATCGTTTTTAGACATTCTAATGTTAAAGTTTAACTTGCTTTCATCAGAAAATTGTATCATATTGTACTAGAGTTCGAATTACAACGCTTGTCTAGAAAGGAATATGGTACCACTTTCACGTAGTGACATAATACAAGTTTATTAGCAACAATGTAGAAACATTTTACTTCTAAGCCATAGCCAATACATTGCTAATATTTCTTGTTAATTTGTCGCAAACCTGTCCGTTGCTATGTGTCGCTCCCATCGTTAACTTTGACAAATTTAAAAAAATTACAGGAGAAATCTTTTTTTTCACTTAATTTATTAGAGAAAGAAACTAATAAAGAGATATAACATAAATTTTTAGGGAAAATTTAGAAACATGCACCAAATAATATATTTAACTTTGTTTTATAATTGAGATTATATTCCACTTATTATACTTTAATTAAAATCTGGTTTCTTTCATGTCAAAACCAACTAAAAAACACGTTAGATGGTGATAATATGTGTACCAAAGTAAGTTTTCTGTAGCTGATTGTGATGAAAATGAAAATAAAATCTCATAATATCTTATCTTTTGTCCATTTGATAATGAAGTTAAATATAAATTGTTTGCTAAAAAGCCATTCCTATATTGTGATGAAAAACCATTAAAAAACCATTCATACAAGTAAAGGGTTGTGCCAAAAGTACCACATCCACTTTTACTTGTAGATTTTCAGAGACAATAGAGAGATTGACCCTTGAGTGCAAGGGAAAGGTAGCTTGGCGGCAAGCATGGGCAGACCTATGTTTGAGGTAGGGGGTAGTCGTCCATCTTTTTAAAAAAATAGTGTTATGTATAAGACATAAGCTCAATTAATTTCTAAAACCTAATATGTTAATGTTTTAAGTTTTATACCTAATATAAGACATAAGCTCAATTTTTAAACTCAAAATCTGATATAGACAGGCTTAAATTTTAAGCATAATTCTGATCACCATGCCTGCTCCACTTTTGGCCACCGCTTTAATAGATCACCAATTTCGTTCGTCGCCCTAAGGTCAGATTATTAAGTACATGAAAGTTTTAATGTTTTTATGGTTACTTTGTTGTTTAGATGGTTATTTGATTAAGTATATGGTATTTGAACTAATACTTGTAAACCTACAAGGTTTAAATCTTTAGCTATAACTTATAATTTATGAACCGTGGAATAAAATTTTGAACCTTTGATTATGATTTGACTCAATCCTGACCAAAAATTTTTATTATATAGCGAAACCCAAAATATACCCAAAAAAATTTTACCCCCCGTAAAAAAATTTCTTTCCACTAGCGGTAATATTCCACCACAAACAAAGGCGGAGAATTGCGTAGGTAGAATGATGAAAATACCAATGTCACACCCCAACTGATGGTGGAAACATCGGGGCGCGAGAAGTGATATATTGTTCAAAAACATCATATAACTAAAGTGACAATAAATTAAAATTAAATTTCATTTCCATTAATCAACGTAACATTAGAATGTTTCAAATAAAAATACAATAATTTGGAGAAATACAAGTCTAAAACAAACATAACAAAATGATAGATTTGGTGCGTTTCTAAATCCACCTAATTGAATTTCCTGATAAAACTTCAAGTATTTCCTGCAACATGTATAAAATATTGGTCAACATATGAATATATTGATGAGCATACAAATTTGAATACATAGTATAATAGTGAATAAATCTCAATTCAATATGAGTAAAGTATACTAAAGTTTGTACATTCCTACCATGTAAAGCCATTGTCAAACCAAAGTGTCCACTAGCGTAATCTTAACATCAAAAGTGAGCAAGACCGTAAAGATTGATAACTTAACATAAACCTATCATAATAGGGCGGATGTGCTAGAGGGAGGTTTAGATTGCTTGTAAGATAATGTATTCTAGAATGTATTCACAAATAGTATAACAAGTAATCATGTTTGTATGAATTGAGTTTTAGAATGATTTTGATTGAATGAATACTTGAGTGTATTTGATAATTGATACATGTTACAACCCAAATAGTGTTAAAACAAAATGGGTGAAGTATGACTCACGGTTTGACGATTAAAATCCACAAGGATAGATGAATGAGTTTAAAGGATTGAATTACCAAAATCACCCTAAAAGTTGAACAAAAGTGTGTAAGTTTAGGATTCAAAGTTTGAGATTTTAGCAATTGGAAGGCATACGAAAATTACAAATATGAGTATACATGAAAGTATATATTACTTAGACACTTATTTGGACACCATGTATTTTTTATGTTCTTTATGAGTATTAGTCACTCATTGAAAGTCCAAATATGAGTATACATGAAAGTTAAACCATGGTTTTAATTGATGTTATGGTTTGGTTTTGACCAAGTATTATGTAGATATAAATATAAGTCATGCATTAAAGATAGGGTAATCCACAAGCCTCAAGTGTTATATTCATATAAGTCATGTATTAGAGGTGGGGATATCCACAAACCTCAAGATTGTCACCATTGCACAAAATCTTCACATAAGGGTGATTCAGATGGTCATGAGTACATAAATAAAAGTACTAAGGTAAACTAACTAGTTTGACTAAGTGTGCAAGTGGGGTATGGTGGATAGATTAGTTATAGAACCAAGGTTCAACATCACCATTTCATACCATAACACAAGCCTTGCAACATAGGTTGGAGGCTCGATTTGGTTTCATCCACTTTTTGATTTGTAGATCACTTAGTGTTTTGTAAAGATAAAAGAATGATGTGTAAAAGCCTTAAAATTCTGAAATATAACTTCAAAACAAGTCTTCCAACATTGAAGTTGTTGATGACTTGGTTTAGTATGAAAAAGGTTTTAGAAAAACAAGACAACAAAACATGTATGAAAGAATCAAGTAGAATATTTACAACTTGGACCTTAAAAATAAGGGTTTACCATACTTGTTCACCTTGGTAACTAAGTGATTATGTCCTATAGGTTGTTACAAGTGATAAAGAAAATGAAAGAAGAAAGTAAGAAAAGAAAAAAATAAACAAATAAAAAAAACTCACAAGTTGTTCTTAAAGATTTCTTGCAAAAGATGAATTTGTTGGACGAAATGATGGAGTTTAAGAGAGAGTTTAGAGTGATGAAAGTGATTAGAGAGGGATTTGGGTTGGTATTTATAGATAAAAATTATGGTTGGATATTAAAGAAAAGTAGTTGCGGAGATGAGTGGAGTTATTTTAAAAGTTTCAATTTTAACCCTCAACTTATTTTATTTATTAATTTACACCATAAACTCATTATTAATCATGTTTTAACATATGAACCATAAAAATAAAACATATAAATAATTTTCCAAGAGAAAAATAAATAAATAAATATAAGTCCTGATAAGTTGCTTAGTTTTACGTTAAAATACGTATTCGTAATTGTTTAAGCGTTGCACAAGCATATAATCAACAAGAATGATATAAAAAGATATTTTCACTATGAACAAGTATTGAAATTACAAGGATTGAATAAGGAGTAATATTACATTAAAAGAGAAAAAAATGGAAAATACGGAACATTACAGTCTCCCCTACTTTAGGGAATTTCATCCCGAAATTCATTTAGAAGAAGGTTCTGGGAAAAGATGTGGGTACTTAATCTTGAATTAATCTTCATGTTCCCAAGTAAATTCTGGTTCACGCCTTCCTTCCCAACGCATCTTAATAATTGGAATACGACTTCGTTTGATTCGCTTCACTCCACGATTCATGATTTCAACAGGTTTTTCAACAAAATGCATGGTATCGTCAACACGTATGTCGTCAACTTGAAGTTCTTCGTCGGCTAGGAACTTCTTGAGATTAGAGACATGGAAAGTCAGGTGAACGTTGTTAAGTTCTTATGGTAGATCAAGTCAATATGCCACCTTACCAATTTTTTCAAGAATCTTGAAAGGACCTACATATCAAGGAGAAAGTTTCCCTCGTTTACCAAAGCGCACTACTCCCTTCCAAGGAGATACCTTGAGGAGTACGAGATCACCAACATTGAATCCAAGGGCTTACGCCGTTTATCGGCATAACTTTGTTGTCGGCTTCTTGCAGCAAGTAAGTTGTCGCGGACTTGCAAGATTTGTCTCTTGAATGGTTTCGGGACCAGTGACTTATGACTCGCCGATCTCATGCCAAAAAATAGGTGAACGACATTTGCGACCATAAAGGGCTTCAAAGGGTGCCATTTTGATACTAGAGTGATAACTCTTATTGTACGAAAATTCGACCAATGGTAGGTGTACATCCCAGTTGCCACCGAAATCGATAACATAAGATCGAAGCATATCTTCGAGAGATGGGATAGTACGTTCAGTTTGTCCGGTAGTTTAAGGATGAAAAGCTGTACTAAGATTGAGCTGAGTGCCCAAAGCTAACTGAATAGTTTTCCAAAAATGGGGAGTGAATCAACCACCACGATCGAAGATGATAACTTAACATAAACCCATCATAATAGGGTGGATGTGCTAGTCCTATAGCGATATACATGTTAAGGGAGGTTTAGATTGCTTGCAAGATAATGTATTCTAAAATGTATTCATAAATAGTATAACAAGTAAGCATGTTTGAATGAATTGAGTTTTAGAATGATTTTGATTGAATGAATACTTGAGTGTATTTGATAATTGATACATGTTACAACCCAAATAGTGTTAAAACAAAATGGGTGAAGTATGACTCACGGTTTGGCGATTAGAATCCACAAGGATAGATGAATGAGTTTAAAGGATTGAATCACCAAAATCACCTTAAAAGTTAAACAGAAGTGTGTAAGTTTAGGGTTCAAAGTTTGAGATTTTAGCAATTGGAAGGCATGCGAAAATTGCAAATATGAGTATACATGAAAGTATATACTACTTAGACACTTATTTGGACACCATGTATTTTATGTGTTCTTTATGAGTATTAGTCACTCATTGGAAGTCCAAAATAAGGAATCATAAGATTAGTATAATGTCTACCTTAACATATAACATTCAACTATGGTTTTAATTAATGTTATGGTTTGGTTTTGACTAAGTGTTATGGTAAAATCCAACCTCACAATCATCTCATAACAAGCTAACAACAAGCTCACAGAACTCAAATACCCTCCATTTCCCCCTTATTTTAGCTTTTTTTTCTATAAAACTGATCAAATTAGCACAAATTGACCTCATGGGTATGAACTAATGATCCACCAGTGTTGACCCCTGTTGTGAACTTCAAAAACTTGAAGATCAAATCTGCTACAACACCTCAGAAATTACCACAAAAAACAGAGTCATGGTGGGCTCAGGATCAACAGATAGAAACAAAGAAGCAGTTGGAATGTTGGCTCTTCATGAAGCTCTAAGAAGTGTAATCCACAAGCCTCAAGTGTTATATTCATATAAGTCATGTATTAGAGGTGTGAATATTCACAAACCTCAAGATTGTCACCATTGCACAAAATCCTCATATAAGGGTGATTCGAATGGTCATGAGTACATAAATAAAAGTACTAAGGTAAACTAACTAGTTTGACTAAGTGTGCAAGTGGGGTATGATGGATAGATTAGTTGTAGAACCAAGGTTCAACATCATCATTTCATACCATAACACAAGCCTTGCAACATAGGTTAGAGGCTCGATTTGGTTTCATCCACTTTTTGATTTGTAGATCACTTAGTGTTTTGTAAAGATAAAAGAATGAGGTGTAAAAGCCTTAAAATTTCTAAAATATAACTTCAACACAAGTCTTCCAACATTGAAGTTATTGGTGACTTGGTTTAGTATGAAAATGTTTTTAAAAAACAAGACAAGAAAACATGTATGAAAGAATCAAGTAGAATATTTACAACTTGGACCTAAAAAATGGGGGTTTACCATACTTGTTCACCTTGGTGACTAAGTGGTTATGTCCTAGAGGTTGTTTCAAGTGATAAAGAAAATGAAAGAAGAAAGTAAAAAAGAAAAAAAATAAACAAATAAATAAAAACTCATAAGTTGTTCTTGAAGATTTCTTGCAAAAGATGAACTTATTGGACGAAATGATGGAGTTTAGGAGAGAGTCTAGAGTGATAAAAGTGATTAGAGAGGGATTTGGGTTGGTATTTATAGATAAAAATTATGGTTGCATATTAAAGAAAATTAGTTGTGGAGACGAGTGGAGTTAATTTTAAAAGTTTCAATTTTAACCCTCAACTTATTTTATTTATTAATTTACACCATAACTCATTATTAATCATATTTTAACATATGAACCATAAAAATAAAACATATGAATAATTTTCCAAGAGAAAAATAAATAAATAAATATAAGTCCTGATAAGTTGCTCGGTTTTACGTTAAAATGCGTATCCGCAATTGTTTAGGCGTTGCACAAGCATATAATCAAAAAGAATGATATAAAAAGATATTTCCACTATGAACAAGTATTGAAATTACAAGGATTGAATAAGGAATAATATTACATTAAAAGAGAAAAAAAATGAAAAATACGGAACATTACAACCAACCCACTTTTTGAGATTGTGAGTGATTTAAGAAAGAAAGAGAAAGGTGTCCCTTTTTGCCCAAGAGTCATCATCGGAGGTCGGTGTCCAGGACAGAGGGAACCTTTCGTCGTTTACACCCTCTAAATGTTGGTTCTTCTGGGTTAGATCTAGTTACAAGATCTACGAATACGAGACACCCCCTTCATTTGAAAACAAAAGGGGAATAAATAAGGCGAAGCTAGCTCTTTTTTCACACTTTAACTATTCTCTTAATTTGATGTTTTCAAAAAGAAGATTTAGTTGGATACGTTTAGCCAACCTCAATTCTAAAACACGAGTTTTTACATTGGTGATGACAGTGACGAAACTTAACTAGAGGTCGTGGTTGGCCCCTACACCATATGGTCCCTATCTTTACACAAGTCTGTCCTAATTTTTTCTTGTCATAACTAGATTCCCCCACATTTGCACTGTGTCAGAAAATTTTAAGATCTAATAATAGTTACAAATTAAATTGATTTTTAAAGGGTTGAAAGTTATTTTATAACTATAAAATTCATATGTGTAATGTCTATACTAAATTGTAGTACATGTGAAAAGGGGGGTATTCTTTTATAAATTTTACTTCCTTAATTATTTTTATAGATTATTATGTGATTATAACTGTTGAGTTTTAAAAAACTTCCCTATCATTTTTAATGACTATGACGTACATACGTTAATATATATATTTTTTAAATTACACTACAAACATGAGCGTTTTTTCTTTCACTTTATAGGTAGAGTATGTTCATTCAACTTTGAAAGAATTACATGTTTTTCCTATCACATCACACGAACATCCCTCTAGTTATGCATATAAATATTTGAGCAGTATAAATTAAATAGTTTAAGTCCATTACAAAGTCATAATTTTCGACCGGATTTTTTTTCTCCCTTTCAAATTACATACCACATTCTCATGTATGGTATGGTATTCTCAAGTTTTAACCCGGTCCCCTATAATAAGTTGTAAGCATTTAATGTGACAAATAGTTTATGACAAAAACAATTAATATGTTAGAAATGATTTTGCACATGTCAATAGCAATACTAGTTTATTTTTTAACCAATTCATATTAGTTTGAGACTTTGAGGTGTATTACATAAATCAAAATTGTGCTTTCATAATAAAATATTGCATTTAATAAATGTAAAAAAGAAAAAGATGTTTTAAATAGGTTTAAACTATAAAGCTTTTGTAAATGAAAATTGAATTCTATTTAATATACGTTAATCTACTATTCTTTTTCTCCTAATAACAACTATCAATTTGTACATGTAAGAATTTAATCCTATCGTGTATAAAGTTTCAGTCACAAAGTTGGTCAGCAAAAGCAGTGCTATGTTTACGACGAAAATTCCGGTTGCAAAATTGGTCACAAGAATATTTCGGCCACAAAAAAACTATCAATAATTAATTAATAAACCAAAATTTAAGTGAACACTTACGCTGGTCGCAATAGGATATTTGCGACCATGCTGTGGCCATTTTAACCATCGTAATGATGATTTTTTGTAGTATTGTTTGAACGTAAACTGAAATGAGAATAAAAATGTGAAACAACACATAAATGAATTTTCTAAACTCATTCAAATCATTGATCGAAAGGATACCATATTTCATGAGTTTCATAATTTCAATTCCCCAACTTGTTTGATTAAACATTCTTACAAGGATATGCATATTATAATGTTTCAAAGGGACATTATAATGACAGGTAATATGTCGCATGACCAACAGATTGGGTTTAAATCCTGCAAAATACATGTTATGATGTATGTATACTGTAAAATCTAGGAATTACCGTTAACAGGATATACATTTCTTCAATCTTCATCATCATACTTATCTATTCCTAAATTCTTTTGTTAACAATCAAACAATAAAACTTCAATTCAACCATTTTAAATTAGGATTAGCATAAAAAATGCAATATTGTCACGCCAATTAACTTATAACTACTAGTAGATGGATAGTAGTAGTAGTAGTAGAACTAAGTATAGCTACGAATACAAGAACACCAAACGTTTGGAACAAAGTGAGCATTTGTAACTTCTTTTAGTAATATTACAAACCGGCACAAAGCAAAACCTCCATTTATGCGCGCAATCGACCGCCTCCACCTTACCACCGCAATGAGGGCAGGCGCCCGGAGCCTCTTGACGACTTAATTCCTTCTCCTCCACATTGCACACGAATAACAGTCTCATCGGGCCGTTATTACAACGGCTCGATGCAAATGACCGGAATTTGATTGGGTTTTGGGTTTGCTATAATTTCGTGTACTTGAGGGACTAGCATGTGAGGTGATTATATTTATATAGATAGATCACGGACATATGTTGCTTCAACCAAGTACTATTTTGTTTCTACCTTTGTTATAAAATCTTTTATTCTTTTTTTTTCTAATATATAGATGGTGGTTTACTATATAACTAATAATAATACCATTCAGTTCATAACATATGTTAGGAATGGATACTTAAAGCTAGGGTTGTAGTTTAATAAAATCAAGGTGTGTAATAATATCTCTCTTCTCGTAAGGTTAAAAGTTCAAGTATCACTGTGAACAAATGGTGTAAAACACAGTCGTTAAAAATATACGTGTTGAAAAATGGATGAAAAATAAGGTTTTCATTAAGTGATTTGTTTGAAATTGTAAAAACTATGAAAATTAAGAAGAAAATGGATGAAATTTGTCCCACATATGTGATAAGATATAATTTTAAGTCTTATATAAGTGATCTTCTAGATGTGTCCTTTGTTAGGAGCCGCAAGTGAACACAAATGGACGCCCTATAGAGTAACTGGCACTTGCACACCAGCACATGTGATGTGAGTGGTAGACACAATGTGGCATGGTCGACATACACAATGTGGCATGGTCGACATACACAATATGGCATGGTCGACATAAACAATGTAGCGCTTTAAAGGCTGATGTGAGGTTGCTATCATGTATGTCTTAGTTTCAACCGAGTTCAAAGTTAGTACCGACGTGCATAGTTGTTATCGTTGGGTCTAAGGTTGCTATTGACATGAGCATCTTGTAAGTTGCTACTAGCTTTGGAGTTGGTATGGATCTAGGCAACACCTAGGTTACTTTAAAAGTTACTACCGCTTAGTTACAACTTTTAAAAATTTTGAAATTCACCAAATGGATATCAAAACTGTATTTTACGAGTGATCCAACTGGTGCACATTAAAAGAAAGTATGACTCATTTGCTTATACCTTAAGATATATACAAAATTATGGATTGTATTACAATCACGGCCCAGCTGTAATCGAAGAATACAAGTATGGTAATTGGATACAACAACAACATACCCAGTATATCACACTGGAAGCAGGTTCTGGGAGGGGTTGGATGGTGGCAAATCTTACCTTTATCTTTTAGGATAGAGAGACCGCTTCCAATGAGACTACCGGCTCGGAAAAAAAACGACACATAGATTTACAAAATAAAAATAATAGTTTAGCAAATATGGTAATTGGATACTGTATATAAAGGATTACAAATCAGCAAGTGGGTATGTGTTCAAACTTGGATGTGTTGCTATAGCTAGGAAGTCATCCAAACAAACTATTATAACCAGACCCATAATTTAATCTGAGTTTATCCCATCTCTAGAAATGAGAGATAATGACTACGTTAATTTGTGAAAGATATTTCAAGATAGCTAAAGCTTTTATCAGCTATTTGTATATATTATGATAATCAGTAAGTGACCGGTAAACCTCAAAAGCTTATGTACAATGATAAATCAAGACATTCAATGAAGACACAATACAATATGATAACTACTCTTAACGAAAATTATCATGTTTCAATATGTGAAGTCAAATTATAACATTATAAATCCCTTTACAAAAGGCTTAAGCAAAAGTAAGTTTACAAGTCGTCAAAAATAATAATATAAAAGCTCATAAGATAAGTTAATACAAAAGAAAACCTACATATAGAGTTTAAAGATCTCAAGATCTAGTTATAACCGGGGAACTTAGATATATAAACTGAGAATATTCCCAATCATACCCCTTTTTCCAATCCTATTCTCATATTTTAATAAAATTATATGATAATTCATTCCATCCTAGCCCTCGTCCATATATATTTAGGAGAGTTCACTATTTATTCATTATATTATTTATTTTTCTTGCATGAGTGGTGTGAGTGATGGAAAGAGAAAAATTATAATAAAAACATAAGAGGACGTTTGGTTGGAAGAAATGAAATAGAATGAAATAGAATGAAATGAAATTGAGAAACTAGTATAATTTTCAAGTAAAAGTATATTTGAGTGGGTAATGAAATGTAAAACCCAAGAAAATGTTTCATCTCAAATTCCCAAGGGAACGTTGGTTGGAAGAAATGAAATGGAATGGAATGGAATGGAATTGAGAAACTAGTATAATTTTCAAGTAAAATTATGTTTGAGTGGATAATGAAATATAAAACCCAAGAGAATATTCACCTCAAATTCCTTTGGTTGTGTGATTTCAAATTCCCTCTTTAGGTGAAAGGATTTTGAAATCCCGCAACCAAGGGAATTTGAGGTGAAACATTCCCTTGGGTTTTACATTTCATTAACCACTCAAACATAATTTTACTTGAAAATTATACTAGTTTCTCAATTTCGTTCTATTCCATTCCATTCCTTCCAACCAAACGCTCCCTTAGTTGTGGGATTTCAAATTCCCTCTCTAGGTGAAAGGATTTTGAAATCCCACAACCAAAGGAATTTGAGGTGAAACATTCCATTGAGTTTACTTTTAATTGCTCACTCAAACACAATTTTACTTGAAAATTATACTAGTTTCTCATTTACATTTATTCCTTCCAACCAAACGCCCTCTAAGTATTTTTTTAATTGAATGGAGATAAATATAAAATAAAATGTGTGAGAGTTTTAGAATGAGAGAAAATGATGTTTTTAGTAACCTTATAAAAATAATGATGAAGAATTAGTTGCCAATGTTTAAAGACATTTTGAGGGAGTACATCAAATTCAAAGAGGAGTTAAATGCTTCCCTACTGCATTGTTGTAATAAATTAATGATATCAAGAAGGTTAGGTACTTTTTATTATTTATTGAAAATCATTTTTTAACGGCTAGTTAGATCACTGTATCATTTGATCATTTTCATTACTCGAGTATGAAACCTTATGGAACTAGGCTAGCATGTCTTTGAAAGGAATCTCGTAAATCAGTGAATCCCTATCAGTCTCGAACCTAAGACTGCACTTAGAAAAAAACTCTTATTTGATGAGGAAAACTAGCGACTCAACTAGGAACCTTTCAAAAAATAAGTGGGACTTAAAATCTCCTATTTTAATGAAGTTTTGTGATGCCTAAAAAATATAGGGTTGACACAAACAAATTTATGTTCCCTCAAATCTCATAATCAAGCAAGCATTCAACCACTAAAATGGATACAACAACGAGTGAGGTTAACGAGGCCACATAAGAGTGTTGAGTGAAGTGCAAAATAGTCATTTTCTAAGATTTAAGAGAAGTTCTGATATAAAGTAAAAAACAAAAAGTATGAAAACATATGAATTTAAAGATATTTTTGTAATTATTAAAGTTAAATAACAAAATTTACAAGTGATCTCATATATCTAAATGATGTCATTTACCCTAACATAATTTTGAATGTTCTGTAGTAGGTTTATGACTCAAAAGAGAATGATAAAGATCATTTTTAAGATTCAAACGAGATAAAAAATGCAAATACCTAAAAAAAATACAAAAATGAAAACAAGTTAGTATTACATCGTTAAATTTTCAAGACTACCTTTCAAGTTAGTATGCAAACATCTTTCAAGACTACAACAATGAGGGATTCCTTTTCTAATCTGACGGTAAATTTTCTAATAAAACATAAAAAAATATTTTCTTTTTTCTTGGATTCCTTCAATAACCGGTTGGTAAATTTTACAAATACTTTAACATTTTTTTTTTTTTTTTTGCATTACATCGGTAAATTTATGGTAAAAGATAAACAATTTTTTTCTTTTTTTAGTTTCAAGGATTCGTAATAAATTTCCAGTCGATGTCACTTAATTATATAGTACGGTGTTAGTATAATGTTTAATATGATACCAATAATTAATATTGGAAAGTAATGTGGAGTTTTTTTCTAAAGTAGTGTTGTTTAAAAACTTTTGAGTAAATTACCATTTGCATCCCTGACTTTTGTCCATTTTAACCGTTTGCATCCCTATAGTTTCAAAACCTTGAAACGCCCCCTATGCTTTTAATTTTTTCCTTGTTTGCATCCGTGTGGTTAACGCCGTTAATATGGGCAGTTAAATGCATATTTTTTCTCTCTCTTACAGGGATATATTTGGTCCTTTCATTCTTTCCCCTTCTCTTTTGTAAGGGTTTCTTTCCTTTACCAGTTTGCAAACAAAGAAACCTCCACCCCTCACTGTTAACCATCCGCCATTACCGACGACCTCAAGAACCATCAAAATGGTGACAACAAACGCGCAAACATCAATCAAAACTATAAATACCTTCATCTTCTTCATCGTCATACAACAATCACAACGCTTTCCAATGACTCCATCAACAATGCTTTGTCTCATACTCACTCTCCTGTTATTCTCCTCTTCAAACGCATCCCTAAACCCCACTTCAGTGTACCAATCGCTCCTCCAATGCCTCCCGTCGATCTCACCGGACTTCGTCGCCGACATCTCCGCCGTCGTCTACAGCGCCACCTCATACACCACCATCAGCCAAGCCTACATAAAAAACCAATGCTTCATCAAGTTTAAAGTTATCTTTACACATTGAGATAAATCTTGAGAAATGTAAAAGTATTAAACTCATCGGAGACCACCGCGAGCCACCAGACCACCGAACAGCACTGATAGATCGGCCGGAGTTTGAAGGTCGTCGATCGCATCGTCGGAGCAGGAGGCTGTGGAGAAGATGATCTGGAAGCCGGAGGACAAGGATGCGCTGCTGCAATTGGGTTTTGGGGGTAGGGTTTTCGTATTCTTCAAGGAATCCACCGTTGCTATTAGGGCAAATGAGTTCGTTGGAAGCGATGGGAGGCGACAGTGATGGTAGAGAGAGGGAGAGAGAGAGAGGGGGAGGGAAAGTATGAGTTTTGGTGGTGGTATGGTGACAGGTGGTTATGGGTTGTCATGGTAGTCATGAGGTTGTGGTGGTGGTAGAAGTGATGGAAAGGGGAGAGGGAGGGAGAGAAAGTTCAGGGATTTGAGGCTGTGGTGGTGAAGAAGATGATGTTGGTGGATGGTGCTAAAGTTTTTTTTAATTTTTGTTTAATGTTTAGGGGTAGTTTAGTCATTTTAATAATAATTTTAACGGAAAATCTAACACCGTTAGTCATTTGGACTCAAACGGATACAAATATGAAATAACAAACACTCAAATAGAGATAAAATGAAATATCAGGTGCCAGATGGCAATTTTAAAACAATAGGGATGCAAATAGTTAAAATGAACAAACGTTAAGGATGCAAATGGTAATTTACTCAAAACTTTTTTATCAAAATGAATGATTTGAAAATTATTTATCAAAATGAGTGATTTTAATATTTTTTTTCTTTCACCTCGAATATTATATATTGGATAAAAATATATATATAAAGTAGTTATTAAGAAAAACTTAAGGAAAATGTTTTATTAAATTACCAAAAAAAAACGTCTTCTGTTGAGAAATCTAACAACGGCGCCTTTTTTAATTATATATATTACAACTCTTTTTTTAACAAATTTCAGAAAACGTGTTTAATATTAAAAATATGTTCTATTCCATTTAAACTAATTATAATAAAAGTTTCTTTTAACTTTTTAAATGCTTTATATATATTAAAAACATTTTAATTAATTCAAAATTGTAATAAGAAAAAACCTTTTTAGTTAAAAATACGAATTCAATTTATGAAAACGTTTTATACATATAACGATCAAACAAAAAATTGTGTATCTTAAAGTTCTTTTTTATCTTTTCAAAAACATTTTCTGTAATATAAAAGAAACATTGTTTAATCAAATAAACATTACAAAGACTTCCGCAAACAAATATATATCATTAGTAATATTTTTTTTACCCTTTTAAGGAATCTTAAATTATTTCAGATTGTTCGTAATTAGGCTGTAAATGAACCGAACCGACCCAAACAAAACATTTTGCATATTCAATCATTTAGAATTGAATTTCCTTACGAGCATATAACTATATTGAATATCTTTTTTTGTATGTTTATTTATTAAACAGACGAATATAAACGAACTTATCGTTAGAGTGTTCATGAACGGTTCATTTATAGTCTTAATCGTGCTTGTGAAATATAAGTTATACCTTAACTTATATCTATGGATAAAAAAAACGTTTTTTTTATGTTTTTGCAATCAGGAATTTTTTTAAAGAAAAGTTGAAAAGATTCGATTGCTAATATGTTCAGATAAAAATGTTTAAAATATGCATTCATATTTGAGGCTAAAGTAATCTTTTTTCAGATACTTTGAAAACGTTTTCAGAAAAAAATATGAAAAACAAAAACGTTTAATATTTTTTTAAAGCTATTAAGATAATATATATGAAAGAATAAAATCGTTAATGTTTAGAAAATATTTAGAAAAAGCTAGCGAAAAGGTTTATAAAAACATTTAAAAGGACTTTTTATAAACTATGATGATCCAACAAAATATTTTTTTTTATTAGAAACTTTTTCTTTAAGTATCTTTTCTTTTATCCAATAACATTGGGTGTGATAAAAAGAAAGTGTTTGAAAAATACTAATTTTAATACATATTTTTTAAATCACTCATTTTGATAAATAATAATTTTAAATCTCAAGGACACTAAGGTTTAATGGCCTCTGTTGATTTAATTATTGCGACCTTAGAGCATTTAAAATCCATCTCTCGTCTTTATAATTACAATAAAAATCATTATTTTTTTAATTAAATAATGTTTTTCATACCTTTATCATTACCTTTTTTCTCTTATCCACTCACAACTACTTTCAAAAATATTAAAAAAATTATAGAGATTTTATTGTGTTTCCCAAAAATAAAAAAATACGATATAATCCTCGTAAATTTTTTTATCCCTTTCACTTATTGCCGTCTCTTATAATATAAAGCAGTCAACCGTATAAAAATAAGAAAAGAACCATAAATGCTATTACAAGAGACTGATAAAGTCATAAAAGGTGTGGGGAGTGTTTGAACACAACCAACAAACAGCAGCCCTTTCTTGTGTGTCCTCTTATTCGCATCTAAAATTTCAATAGCAAAACAAACTTTATCTGGAATTTAAAAAATGGGAGAATTTACTTTTTTCTAATGCTATTTATTTTTAAATTATATCACTAAAAACTTAAATTTAGTATATGTTTTAGGAAAATGTTTAAATAAAAGGTACTCCAAAACTAAAAAATGTAAAAAGTAATCTCACTATTTTTTTTTGCAATTTTTGTAGGATTCGTTGTTAATACGTTGTAACAACAAACTAAAGATGCTGGTGAAGTAGTCGCAGTTTAGAAGTCCATGTCCATCAATCCATAACAAAATTGACATTTTCATCATATCTAATCTAATCTAATTGTGTCATTTATTTTCTAATATGGATGTTTAGGACAATCCACTAGCGTGGATGGCTATTCCTCGTTTGGTAAACACAACAATCTTGATGGTGAAACATATTCGTCTGTCAAATCCAAAGGCTCACTCGTATCATTCATAATCTTTCAATTTTTATTCAGTTGTACGTGTAATCACTGTTTTAGTCGCAGATGATCATAACATTCTTTTTCAACTTACTATAACTAACGAGCCTAAGTCATATTCTTTTGAAAAAAAAATCAAGAAACAAAGAAAGAGAAAAAACTAGTACAAAAAACTAACAAACTGTGCTGCGTGGACTCTCTTGAACCTCCTCTTTTCCGCCCCCGATTCAATGGCAGCTTAGGAGCTGTTTGTTGGGTCTGACCGACCTTAGTCAGATGGACATGTTTGACTTGGTCAGAGGTCGGACGTTTGGTTGTTACCTCTTACCGGAGAAGAGGTTTGACCGAACCACTTATTCGGTCAGACAATACAGTGGATCTGACCCGAGTCAGGCGTGGAGGGCGATGGTGGCGAGGGCTGATCTGCGGCGATGGAGAGGGGTTCTCCGGTGGTGAAGAAGCAGCCGTCGTGGTCGGCGATGCTGATCTGTCACAGAGAGAGGTAAGATGAAGGATCTGGTCGGCGACGGAGAGTGGTCTGGTCGATGATGCTGCCGGCGGTGGCGACGGTGGAGGAGGGTTGTGGAGGAGGGTTGTGGAGGAGGATGTTGTGTAAAGTGAGGAAGATGGGAAAGATAAAGTGATAAATGGGAAAAGATATCAGTGACTTTTATTCAAAACCACTCCCTCTCTCTCATCTTGTAAAATAACTTTTAAAACAAACACATTTTTTTGTAAACAGTTTTTAAAATAAAACAATTTTTTTTGTTTTTCAAAAAAACTTTAATCGTGACTTTTATTTTTCTTTTCCAACCAAACAGACTTATTGATTCAGACCTATTACTGATTCAGATCTTTATTAGTCCAGAGCTCTTATTGATTCAGCACTAATTCATTCAGAAGTTACCAAACACCACCTTACTCAGAGATAAAGAAAAGTTCTGTCAATGTGAATTAAAAGAAAAGTTTCATCAATGTGAATAAAAAGAAAAGTTTCATCAATGCAAATAAAAAGAAAAGTTTCATCAATCTCATTGACACGTATGCCACAAAATTCATTTCAATTCTTGACAATTTTAAAAATCAAATTAGTTTTCAAGAAAGAGCAATATTGGCACTGACAAATAAAATTACACAAGATATTAGCGATCGCTTCCGATCATTATTTTGGGGTCCTAATGGGGACACCGCATGGGTTTTTGGGGGTGAGCCGGTTTAAAACGGTCACGGTTAGGCCTAGCGGTCACATTTTGGAACCTAACCGTGACCGCATGGGCGTGCTGTCACGGTTTGGGGTAGTAGTCCACGTGACAGCTTGGGCTTGCTGTCACGGTTTGGGGTGGTAGTCCCCGTGACCTCGTGACAACAAAACGACAAAATGGCTGGTAAAGTTGAAAAGCGGTCACCAAACCGTCACGTGGAGGCCAAACCGTGACCTCTAGGGTACAAGGTCTCAGTTTAAGATACGACGTAGACGTGATTTTGACAAAAGGCCGGGATTCGCGGCACAAACCGTCATGTGGAAGCCAAACCGTGACGGTTTGTGCACCAGAATTTGACCTTAAATACCTTTCAACTTCGAAGAATCGGCATATCCATTTCTAAACTTCCGTTTCGCAATTTCATAATCCAAATTTTTAGTTTTTAATCGACCTTGGATTTTGAGCTTTCATTCATCCAACACTCGAGATTTTTCAGCCTTCGTCATTCCAAAAACGCGTTAATTCGAAAACAATGTCGGGTTCGGGAGATCATTATCAAAAGCCGAAGCTTCCAGATTTGAATGAGGTGCCACATATCGAAGATTCGAACCAGGTTGAACTAGTATATGTTTTATTATAACTTATTATTTGAAATATCTAACCATTATCCTTTTAGGAATATTACGTATACGGAGTCACCCTCCGTGGGGGGAGGAGGAAACCAACCCGTCGAACACATTTGCTCAAGAGGCGTACAACTCTTTATTTGGACCGACTGGTTATGGTGAAGGGTACAGATATCCCCTTACAATTCTTACGGGCATGCCCAGAACACGTACCACTCACAAACAGAGCTGGATTACGGACATCCCCCGTACCAGTCAGAACTAGAAATTACACATGTGTCGGATACTTTTAATGGGAATGACACAGATGAGAGTGACGGTTCGGTTCACCTCAAAGAAAACCATGGGGACACCGCGGAGCATGATGGGGATGAGGATCGGATAAGAAAGGCTACGGTTTCTTATAAAACCAATCAAGTACGAAGAGTTTTTATTCTTTTGTTTATTTTGTTTTTTATTTGTTTTATATATTGTTTTTTTATGTCTAGCTTTATTATTTTTTCAGTATTTTGATTCTCGTGAGGACTTGGAGAAGTGGGCTAAAACGAGAGGACGCGAGCATGGGTGCGTCATTGTGGTGGGTCGGTCACGAAAAAAGGATGTGGAACTAATATGCAATCGTAGTGGTGAACCTAAATTCACTGGCACAAGTAGACGTACTGGGAGCATAAAGAAAGGATGTCCCTTTAAACTCGTAGGGAAGTACGTAGGAAAGAGTGACAGTTGGATGTTAGAGGTGAGAAACGAGACGCACAACCACGATCCTGTTGTGTACGAGGAGGGCCACGTGCATCTTAGGAAGATGACCGCCGAAGAAATTGATCTTGTCGAGAAATTACACAGGCAGCACGTGCGGCCACGACATATCCATTCAGCCGTAAGGGAGCAGTTTCCCCACAGCGTCTGTGTTGTTCAAGACATATACAATCTGACGTCAAAGTTTAGGGCTGAGGGGAGAGAAGGCATCACACCAATGCAGGAACTTGAAAACCTGCTACAATCTAAAGAGTTCGTGTATGAAACACGAACGAATGCAACTACTAAGGCCGTGGAAGATGTTTTCTTTTGTCATCCTACTTCGTATAAAATGTGGCGCGCATTCCCGCACATGATGTTGATAGACACGACGTACAAGACCAACATGTACAACGTATCCGTTTGTTCAGGTTATTGGCGTTACGTCGACGTCGAAGTCGTTTTGTATCGCGCATGCATTTATATCGAGGGAACGGCAAGACAACTTCACATGGGTACTGGAGCAGATCAGAGATATGCTCGATGGGTGTGTGGAGCCCCGCGTTATTGTCACAGACAGGGACCTGGCCCTGATGAGTGCGTGTGACACAGTGTTCCCGAGTGCTACTAAAAACCTATGCATGTGGCACGTTTAGGAGAATATCAAAAGACGGTGGAATATCCTTTTCAAAACCGACATGTGGAAGGATTTTTCATACTGGTGGAAGACCTTGTGTTCGTCTCCCACAGAGGCAATGTATGATTACAATTGCAGGAAGATGGAAGAAAGGTTAAATGAAGATGGTAAAAGTGGTAAGAATTTCATATTTATTTTACTCTAACAATTTATTTGTTCATTTTCTAAAATTTGTTATTTTCTTTCAGAGGTATGGGAATATATTTGGAATAATTGGTTGGTGCCGTACAAAGAAAAAATTGTTACTTGTTGGATGTACGACCGCCTTAACTTTGGTGAATTTACAACTAATCGGGTTGAGGGCCAACATGCCAACTTCAAGAGTTACCTCACAGGGACCAACAATACGTTGCACACACTTGTCGGATATGTTTGTGACCTCGTGCGCGGCCAGGAGATTGAAATTTGTAAAACATTCGAGGTGTCCCGTGTGAAAATTAAAAAAGACCATCCGCCTGTCATTGTTTTCAAGATTACACTATAAAGTATCAACTTTTTGCCTTAGCCTTCTTGAATCAGAGTTGATAAAAATGGAAATGATTCAGGAGTCTGGGGGTTCATGTGGACACCAGTTGTTCACGTCCATGGGCTTGCCATGTGCTTGTCGTTTGGAGATATACGTCCGAAAAGGTTATATTTTTCTTAATACATTTTTTTACTGTTGTCACATGATTGCATATTTTTCACTAATAATTTAACCTTTAAATCCAGTCACAAGTATTCCACTCGATGCGGTAGATCCATACTGGAGGAAGCTTGATTTCGAGCCAGCGTACGTCGCGCCGCCTGAACCCGACTACGATGTGAAATTTGATGACTTGAAACAAAAGGTTATGTCGTCTCCCAATCCTCAAGTAAAGAAAAAATTGTTTAACAGAGTATTTGACTCTTTGTTTAACAGTAAGTCAAAACTTAAAGAACCTGAGGTGCGTCATGACCGACGTGGTCATCCAAATATTAAGGAGCAACAAAGAAGAGCGGACTCCAATACATCACAGTATGAGGCTGCTAGACACAGCTCCTATACTTCCTCGCAACAAACTATGCCTGACCCGGCGAGGCATAGCTCATATACACCTCAGTTTAAAATGCCCAATGACCGTTTTAATAAGGCAAAGGCTGCTTCAAATGTACCGATTACGTTAGCTGCCCTAGGGTTTCCTTTAATATTGAAACCAAAGGACGTGATAAAAGTTATGAAGTTTAAGGATCAGCTGCCCCAATGGATTCACCGGTACGTTTCGACTATAAAAGATATGCGACCTGATGGTAACTGTGGTTTTCGGGCGATCGTGGTGGCTTTAGGGAGAAAGCAAAATGAATGGAATGGGTTAGGCGTCAAATGTTGTCGGAGATGGACAGAAACATGGGGTATTGGTGGATCAATTTGTCACACCCCAACCTTGACGGCGGAATCGTCGAGCCGTGAGAGTTACGATTGTTCACAGCCACATAACGCTATGTTTAAATGTAAATATTCAAATTTATAGTTTCAATAGGAATTACAACATAAGTCTCAATCATGAAATACATTCAAGCAAATATCAAACATTACATAACATTTCATTTATTTAACTAGGTCCACATCCTAGTTTTATTGCAAGCTTCAAAAGACCACTTTAAACATGGGGGTTACCTGAAACATGATAAAAATAAAAGGTCAACTAAAAATAGTTGGTGAGTTTCCCAAGGTTTCATACATAATATGAAAAGATTATAAGTAGCAATCCATGTCATAGGTTATAAGCTAGTAAGGTTATAGAACACATATCTTCACAATCAAACCTCGACTTGATTACAGGTATATAAGATTGGCTAAGTGTATTTGGTTCCCTAGTGCACAAGCATACGGCTCCTAGGAGTCGGCAATACATCGACTTTAGCACCAAATAGGCTTGTCAGGCCCAAAGATCTAAGACGTCGCCAGGCTAGCAATAGTTAATGATTGTAACAAACTATGTATCTCATATAATCACTTACAACATACAAATAACCATGACAAGATATAAAGATGAATTACAAGTGCTTTACAAGTCTCAAACGTTTATAAGTGTGTAATGTATAAATATCATGTTTCACCCCAAAATGGTGTGAAATAAAGTAAAAAGAGACAAGGAAAACTCACTTGTCAAATAAGTATGTAATGACGATTAATAAGAGTAATAATAGGCGTCGTTCCAACGTGAATCGTTACAAGACACCTAAATATGTAAATATATATTCACAAGGTTAAAGTCTTAATAATAAGCTTTAATGTTTCAACGTGAACTAGGGTTTTAATTGGAATTGTGAGGTTTTGTCGAGTAATTAAATTTATAAAGTAATTATTCGCGTTTTGATCCATTAGGAGAATTTTATATATGTGTTTAAGTATTTTAAGAATGAATTTAAGTATGAAAATTGATAAGGTTTAATATATATAAAACTTTATAATTATTTAAAATTAATTGGAATAACGTTTTGATTAATAACGAATTCTTAATCTAACCCTTAGTTAGTATATTTTATAAGAGAATAATATTTTAGAATGATTTATGAAATTATAAAATATATAATTTCTACAAACTTTGTTATTTATTATTTGAGACAAATAATTATTCATTATTTGAAACAATAATAATTAATAATTAAAACGTGAAAATAATCCAATTGTAAAGTTTTGTTAAGATAAACAACTTTTGAAGTCTATCTTATAAATTATTTGACTAGTTTTATTATTTGTTTTAATAAAATAAAATAAAATATTAAGATATTATAAGAATTAAATTTGTAGAAATTGGTTGGATGTAAAGAAAAATATTTAAAGTTTATAAAACTGGTTTCAATAATTTTTTAAAATTTTTATACAATTTTTAAGGGCCAAAAAGGCCTTTTAAAAAAAGAATGGGGGTTGCCGGGTTCGAACCCGGGACCTCCAGTGTATATTGTGCATACATAACCGGTGAACCAAAGGCCGTGGCCGCGGCTTATGTTGGTTCTAAATTCTTAAATGCAGTGTTAACCAAGGATCCCCAATCGGATGAACCCTAGGTTCGTTCGGATCCAAATCAAAGGCCAATTCTTTGTTGTAAACACAGAAGATCATGGGGCTTTTATTCCCCATGGTTTAACGATCATAATGGTACGTTTAATCACCTGAATTGAGTTCAATTTGATGAGAAGAGTCTCAAGAACAGGCCGCGGCAGGGGAGTCGATCGAAGGAGATGAAATAGGCAATGCAAATCAAATTAATCTTGTATGAAGCTTCGTATGGCGATGAGGAATGAAAGCCCTCAATTAAACTCGATTAAGAATGCTCGTACAGTGGGCTAGATTGAGTTGCAGGTTCGCGATGAGGATGATGATCGATGGAGTGTTTCAATTGTTTTGAACGAAATTGAAGTCACAGGAGTGTTATAATCGATCTTAAGTGTGTTAGTGCGATCTCAATTGATTATTAAAGTTCACTGTGCGATCTGAGCTCTGTAAAAGTTGTCGACATCGCGTGGAGAGGACAGGGGTTGAATCGCACTGAGATTTTTCAAATTAAACTATAGTCATGCGTTCGAATCCTCCACGTGAATGTGTCGGGGTGTTTATTTTGATTTAAAATGGAGTAAATTGGCCGCTGCGGGCTCGCCGGAGTTCGGTGGCCGGCGGCGAGTGTCCGGCGGGGGAAGGGGGAAATGTTTGCGTAATTTACAAAATGGTCCCTGGGGTTTCAAACATTATTATTTCATGTTTTTAAGTTTGTAAAACATGTTTCTAAAATTACAAAACAACCCCTGGACTTTATTAAATCAATTTATATATTATTATTATTATTAATATTATTTTTATTAATATTATTATTATTATCATTATTATTATTATTATTATTATTATTATTATTATTATTATTATTATTATTATTATTATTATTTTTTACCATCGTAAAATACGAGATGTTACAGTCCCCCCTACTTTAAGAAATTTCGTCCCGAAATTTAATCATGAGAAATAAATTTTAAGATTATGAGGAGACTTAGATGTCATTTCATGTTCACGAGTGCACTCTTAGGAATGTTTAAATTCAATAAGTTTGACTATGATTCTAAGTTTGTTAAGTTTCACCGTTCATGATCTTATATGTTCGTGACAAAGTGTGCAAGTCATTCCTTCAAAATTTTTAATTGATAAATGTTTGTATTCCAAACGGTTCAATATGGTTAAAAAGTTTTGTCATGTGTGAAACACCATACATTAGATCGATACGGGACTCGGCTTAACGAACATGAAAAATAGGTTCCGGATGTTTTTGGATGGAATTCATAAGAGTTCTCAAGCAAATAACCTTAACGGGTTTCTAGGTGATCGATTCTTGTTTACTCATGTCATTGAGGTTTCATAGTGTCATTAGTGTAACGTTGATACAAGTATCGTGTTTGTTAAGATTAAGGATTAACTTTGGTATGAAGAAAATCATTATAATGGGTTTTCAGAATAAGTGTGGTTTTGAGGAAAAACATTCAGAAGATTAATAGAGGTTTTTATGAGGAGTACAGAGATGGTCCAAGAAATGACACAATAATAAGAATTGCATTGATCAACGACGATAGCGTTCACGATTGGATTAAAATTTAAATAATTCAGGATATTGCTGATTAAGGCAAACACAAGTAGCTTTCCACGTAGGGCTTGCACACGCGGTTCATCAAACCCATAATCACAGCTGAGAACATTCGTGTGGCTAGGAAGCCATGACCACAAATTTGTAATGTCTTTATTTGACAGGAAGGTTGTTTAAGAAGCTATCATTACGCAATCAGGTTTAATGATAACTCAAAATGAAAGTTGATAAGTAAGGAATAAATGGTTCGATGTAGCTAGACCGAGTCAAACATGAAGATAAGGGAAAGAAATCAATTTAAGAATTCACATGCTTCAAGCTTGGAATCAAAATCATCTTAAAACAATCGGGTCTCCTTTCAAGTTCAGAGATCATGCTTTGGCTTAATAGGTCAAAACACTAACATTGTTTCACCCGTCAAGTTACTACATGCTTCTCGTCACTTGATTACAACCATGGTAAGTTGAAGATCCAGAAATGAGAATAGTCATCAAGGTGTGGTTTTCACTCCTAACTTGATGGTGTATTCCCAAGATATGACCATTAACTTACCAATCAAAAAGTTCAATCCTAACTCATTGTTGAGGATCTACAGAAATAAGACGAGGTAACTCACCATTAAGGTAAGGGAAGTCACTCCTATCTTAACGATGAAGTTTTACAAAAACAAAATATAACGGGATGAACTTCTTCATCAAAATCCAGAATTCACTCCTACTTTGATGAGATCGTTTCATTGAGAGGACACAATCCATAAAAATGAAATTATCATCAAGGTATGGAATTCACGCCTATCTTGATGATTGAGCTTCATAGTAACAAGGAAACAATCAAAGATTAACATCTGTCACCAAAGTACGGGTTTCAATCCTATTTTGGTGAGGTCATGTCATTTGTGAAAAGCCATTCCAAAGAGAATACTTGAAGTCAATCCTCAAGATAAGGTAATCACCCTGATCCAGAGGATAAAATTTCATAAAACACACAATTAGTAAACATTTATCGGAACGAATAGAGATTTATCAAAGTAAGGGAATCACCCCTGTTTTGATGAGATAGAATCATTTAGGTGATACGAGTGTTCTTAGTCATAGATTGACTTGCAAACCCTCGCATTTTCCACGGTGCAAGCGGTACGAAGTTTGACTTAACGATGAAAGGAAAATAATATTAATTAGAAATTCAGGAAATTTCAAGTTACATCAATGAAACTAAAAGGAAAATCATGCTTATAAAATTTAAGGTCAAAGTTCGAGATAACAGGATTTGTTATGATGTTCAAATCTTGGATGTCTTAAATCAGGAAGACGAAATCAAGGACAAGAATGATTCAACACCATGATGAGATGTGAACATTCGATTCACAATCGAAAGGAAAATACAAGGACTTCTCAAGATATGAGATCAACCATAACCTTCTTGAAGACACGCGTACTTATAAGTGGTAACATAGTTATAATTAGTTTATTCGATCATTGAGGTGAGTGAACACTTATAATATTTAAATTAACAAAGTTAACATTCAATTAGCAAAGTATCCCGAGATGTAGGAATTTCATCTACAGCTTTGCATGTTCTTAGTTATGGGACACATCCTTAAGAGGACTTTGGAATCTTAAGTAACGGTTTAAAGTTTTAAAGACCATACGGTTTAGATTCCCAATATCTTTGGGTATATTAAAATCCATGTTCACGTTGGTCAAGGTATAGAAATAGTTACATGAAATGTTGAGTTCAATACCGTTACATGTTACACGTTGAACATTTAAACGTAAGAGTTGAAATGTAGGATAGGTTTAATATTAACAGGATTATTATTTAGGTTAAGAGTGAGAAAGTATTTAAACTTTGATGATAAACTAGTTCAAAGATTCAAGGATTTTTAAGATACAAAAGGATGGTTCCATTTGGTAACGCATTACCATTTGGAATCGTTGACACGTCAAGGTAAATTGACCTATTTGCCTTAGAGATTTGTGTATTGACCATAGTTTATCACTCATCCCAGAAATCCCCAGGTAGTGTAACGGGTCTCACAATGAGATTTATACGAATACGCTTGCCTTAGCCCGAAGGCCTTTTGCCAGGAAATCCAGAATACAGGTGTCTATGTATCACACAAATTTCTTTGATTTATGAAATCAAGACCTTGATGAGATTGATATAGTATAGACATAGAGTCTAAGGATCCAGATCATAAGTAATAGTATACGATTCCACGTGTCGTCGAGAATAAGATTGAGAGGTTTTATGTTCGGGGAGAGTCAAAGATAAGTTTAGGGAGACAAGTAACTAAGTTTAGGCAATCCTATGCTAAGACATCAAATTGCACATAAGAAGGCATAGCATTATGTAACATGCAAACCATGTATTTACAAGATAAAAATACTATAAGGTGCATGCATAAGCTATAGTCTAGGTCACCATTTCTAATAACCTAAATCCCTATAGTTATGGGCTCTGATACCAATCTGTCACACCCCAACCTTGACGGCGGAATCGTCGAGGCGTGAGAGTTACGATTGTTCACAGCCACATAACGCTATGTTTAAATGTAAATATTCAAATTTATAGTTTCAATAGGAATTACAACATAAGTCTCAATCATGAAATACATTCAAGCAAATATCAAACATAACATAACATTTCATTTATTTAACTAGGTCCACATCCTAGTTTTATTGCAAGCTTCAAAAGACCACTTTAAACTTGGGGGTTACCTGAAACATGATAAAAATAAAAGGTCAACTAAAATAGTTGGTGAGTTTCCCAAGGTTTCATACATAATATGAAAAGATTATAAGTAGCAATTCATGTCATATGTTATAAGCTAGTAAGGTTATAGAACACATATCTTCACAATCAAACCTCGACTTGATTACAAGTATATAAGATTGGCTAAGTGTATTTGGTTCCCTAGTGCACAAGCATACGGCTCCTAGGAGTCGGCAATACATCGACTTTAGCACCAAATAGGCTTGTCAGGCCTAAAGATCTAAGACGTCGCCAGGCTAGCAATAGTTAATGATTGTAACAACTATGTATCTCATATAATCACTTACAACATACAAATAACCATGACAAGATATAAAGATGAATTGCAAGTGCTTTACAAGTCTCAAACGTTTATAAGTGTGTAATGTATAAATATCATGTTTCACCCCAAAATGGTGTGAAATAAAGTAAAAAGGGGCAAGGAAAACTCACTTGTCAACTAAGTATGTAATGACGATTAATAAGAGTAATAATAGGCGTCGTTCCAACGTGAATCGTTACAAGACACCTAAATATGTAAATATATTCACAAGGTTAAAGTCTTAATAATAAGCTTTAATGTTTCAACGTGAACTAGGGTTTTAATTGAAATTGTGAGGTTTTGTCGAGTAATTAAATTTATAAAGTAATATTCGCGTTTTGATCCATTAGGAGAATTTATATATGTGTTTAAGTATTTTAAGAATGAATTTAAGTATGAAAATTGATAAGGTTTAATATATATAAAACTTTATAATTATTTAAAATTAATTGGAATAACGTTTTGATTAATAACGAATTCTTAATCTAACCCTTAGTTAGTATATTTTATAAGAGAATAATATTTTAGAATGATTTATGAAATTATAAAATATATAATTTCTACAAACTTTTGTTATTTATTATTTGAGAAAAATAATTATTCATTATTTGAAACAATAATAATTAATAATTAAAACGTGAAAATAATCCAATTGTAAAGTTTTGTTAAGATAAACAACTTTGAAGTCTATCTTATAAATTATTTAACTAGTTTTATTATTTGTTTTAATAAAATAAAATAAAATATTAAGATATTATAAGAATTAAATTTGCAGAAATTGGTTGGATGTAAAGAAAAATATTTAAAGTTTATAAAACTGGTTTCAATAATTTTTTAGAATTTTTATACAATTTTTAAGGGCCAAAAAGGCCTTTTAAAAAAAGAATGGGGGTTGCCGGATTCGAACCCGGGACCTCCAGTGTATATTGTGCATACATAACCGGTGAACCAAAGGCCGTGGCCGCGGCTTATGTTGGTTCTAAATTCTTAAATGCAGTGTTAACCAAGGATCCCCAATCCGGATGAACCCTAGGTTCGTTCGGATCCAAATCGAAGGCCAATTCTTTGTTGTAAACACAGAAGATCATGGGGCTTTTATTCCCCATGGTTTAACGATCATAATGGTACGTTTAATCACCTGAATTAAGTTCAATTTGATGAGAAGAGTCTCAAGAACAGGCCGCGGCAGGGGAGTCGATCGAAGGAGATGAAATAGGCAATGCAAATCAAATTAATCTTGTATGAAGCTTCGTATGGTGATGAGGAATGAAAGCCCTCAATTAAACTCGATTAAGAATGCTCGTACAGTGGGCTAGATTGAGTTGCAGGTTCGCGATGAGGATGATGATCGATGGAGTGTTTTCAATTGTTTTGAACGAAATTGAAGTCACAGGAGTGTTATAATCGATCTTAAGTGTGTTAGTGCGATCTCAATTTTATTTATAAAGTTCATTGTGCGATCTGAGCTCTGTAAAGGTTGTCGACATCGCGTGGAGAGGACAGGGGTTGAATCGCACTGAGATTTTTCAAATTAAACTATAGTCATGCGTTCGAATCCTCCACGTGAATGTGTCGGGGTGTTTATTTTGATTTAAAATGGAGTAAATTGGCCGCTGCGGGCTCGCCGGAGTTCGGTGGCCGGCGGCGAGTGTCCGACGGGGGAAGGGGGAAATGTTTGAGTAATTTACAAAATGGTCCCTGGGGTTTCAAACATTATTATTTCATGTTTTTAAGTTTGTAAAACATGTTTCTAAAATTACAAAACAACCCCTGGACTTTATTAAATCAATATATTATTATTATTATTAATATTATTTTTATTATTATTATTATTATTATTATTATTATTATTATTATTATTATTATTTATTATTATTATTATTTTTTTTTACCATCGTAAAATACGAGATGTTACAAATTTGAACCGTGAGATTCCTAGCTATTATGATTCTGTTCGTAATAGCTTAAATTGGTTTGGCACAACTAAGCCCACACCCGATACCATTGGCTAACTTTTTCGGCCCGTGGACTCGTAATTGGGGAAACATTCAACTGTATTGTGCATCTTATTTCTTCATTTGGCAGCCAGACATGGTTCCCGCTGAGAAAAGCCCCAGAGCCATATTCACCTATCCAATTGTCGCACTTGCTCATATTAACAGAGCTCACTTTATTTGCATACAATTGGAAGGGGATTACCCAATGCCCAGTGTGAGCTATCATGGCCGAGATATGCATATCAACAAGCACTAGAATGGCAAAATATGTATGAGGATCGTTTAAATAATTACGTTAGAATAATGGATCGTCATAGAGGCACCAATGTCTCCTGTAAGTTATCATTATCCGATACTTCATCATATTAATGAAGATCTCTTTATTTGATGATGATGATGATGATAATGATGATGATGATGATGATGATGATGATAATAATAGTAATAATAATAATAATAGTAATATTAATAATATTAGTAGTAGTAATAATAATAATAATAATAATAATTAATAATAATAATAATAATAATAATAGTAATAATAATAATAATAATAATAATAAATAATAATAATAATAATAATAATAGTAATAATAAGAATAATATTAATAATAAAAATAATAATAATAATATAATAATAAATAATAATAATAATATAATACAAAAAAAAACAATAAATCAGGCAAAAGGTCACGGTTAGGGCAAATCGTGACCCCTTTTGGGGTACATTAACCATTGCTCATCAGTAGTTAAACAGCTGAAGGATTGCTCATCAGTAGTTTTGTAAACAAAGTGTCACGTAGTGACCTAACCGTCACTCCTTGTTGTATAAGAGGTCACGGTTTGGTCTAACCGTGACCTTTTGGTCATCAGTAGTTAATTAAACAGCTGAAGGATTGCTCATCAGTAGTTTTGTAAACAAAGTGTCAAGGTTTGACCAATCCGTGACAGTTAGGGTTTCTCACCCGTCACGGTTAGGGCTAACCGTGACCGCTTGCCGGGCGCATGTCCACTGTTCGGGCGCATGGTTCGCTATTTTTTATAAAACATATTTACTCAGAAAAAATTTTAAAAAATCAGGCAAAAGGTCACGGTTAGGGCAAACCGTGACCTTTTGCCTAATTTTTTAAAATTTTCTAAATAAAAAATTTTATAAAAAGCACCTCTCTAAACCGGTGGTAGTGGGTTTCGAGCCCACACCACTCCCCTATTGCCCTACCGTCTTAACCGGTCGGGATGGGAGTGGTTCGCTGAAAGGTTTAGAAAACAATTACTTTTAAACTAAATTAGACCAAAAGGTCACGGTTTGGGCAAACCGTTACCCCTTTGTTCACATATGGCGTTGTGGAATGAAGCTGTCACAGTTTGTTGACACAAAGTGTCACGTGGTGACCTAACCGTCACACCTTGTTTGTATAAGAGGTCACGGTTTGGTCTAACCGTGACCTTTTGGGGTTCCCTAAACCCGCACATTAACCGTTTATGATCATTTACGTACATCGAATCCGATATTTTTTATGAACATGCACACACATCAACATATATATACAATAAGAACAAATACACTTCGTAAGCGTACATACAAACATGAGTACGTGAACAAACCGTGACGTTTTAATAATACCCTAAACAATCTTATCGGGAACATATCAACATATATACACCTTATATTTTGTATGTATGTATGTATGTATGTATGTATGTATGTATGTATGTACGTGATGTGGTGAAAATTACATGAGTTTTTATAGTTGATTTTACATAATTTTCGCAACATCTTATATCTGTTTTACCTTGTTTCGGATACTACTGATTGATTGTGTCTTCTGTAGTAAATTGGACGAGAAGGAAGCTAAAAACAGTAAAAAAGAGAAGAACGAGCTTCCAGGATCGAAACGAGAGGATCGGGCGTTAAAAGTAAAAACCATTCTGCGAAATCAACTACGTGGCGCTACGCGACAGATAGAGACAAACCGTCGCGCTACGTGAGGGCTTAGTGAATTACCATTTTGCCCTTAATGAAATCGGGTATTTACCGGATTTGCCACCCGACTAATTTTTCGGGTTGTGGTGACTGTCGCGCTACGCGACAATATGTGAAGGCCCGTCGCGCTACGCGACGGGTGTAAAATCGTGGAAAATTAGTTTTTTAACCAAATTAACCCTAATGGCCGAATTCATTCATTTACCAGACGGCTACAGAGAGCACCAGGGCGATTTTCGGAGTTCTTGGCAAGTTGAGAAGGCTAGGATTGAAGTTTGTGAAGAAAAGATTGTGATTCTAGGATTAAACGATTCGGTTTTGCGTTTCTTTATCTATTCTTCGATGGTTCACGGCCGGGAGGCCAACATTGCTTGTCTGCTGGCCCAGTCATTTAACAGGGGCCGCCGAGGAGGAACTAGGGCCAGGCTTGATATGGTCCCGTATGTATATCGGATTGCTGCATACTTGGGAGTATTTGAGAGATACAAGCCAGATAACTTAACACCGGGGCCTGTCACCACAATGATTACCATTAAGGACCTGCGAAAGGCAGGTATTGTAGCTGCTGATGATACTCCACGCTTTGAGGGGGTACGGTTTGGGCACCAGGTGCAACCCCCAGTTGATTCTGCTGCTGGAGAAACTATGAGGAGTAGTATACCGACCCACAGACAGAGGCCGGTGTTCAGACATGACTACCCAGTTCGAGAGGCTATTCCAGACCCACTCACTCTGGAATCATTATGTGGTAGGATGGACACATATTACGAGCGGGGAATGGAATTTTGGAGGACCAGTCACGATGAGGTTATGGCCGGTCAGCGCAGGCAGGATGATGCTATAAGACATATGATGGGTGCCTTGAACATTAACATTCCAGAATTTTTTAGGTACCTAGCTATGCAGGAGGATCCGGTGGTGGACATGATGACGCCGAGGAGGAAGACTAGCTTGTGTGACAGCTAGTTTATGTTTTGATCATGGTTATGTATGATACAATTTTATTTTGTTTTTCTTGATGTTTTGAATTATCGGTACTGTACTCAGGGGGCATCGGCTAAGGGTTGGCTAACCCTTAGATTTTGGATATTTTGCTATTATTATGCTTACCCTGTTATGAAGTATTGGTCTGTTAGTGATTGATATGCAGCAAGTTCGTGTGTGTGTGATGAGTTGGAATTATGTGCTGAGCACATGCGAATGGGAAGGCGGTACCGGGTGGACTAGATTGGCACTTGACAGTCTTGCTATATTTTCCCAGCTAAGTCTTATCCAGTTTCTTTTTCCTGATGTTTTTGTTTTGTTTCATTCCTGCATTAGAGACAATGCAAATTTAAGTGTGGGGATGGGTAACATCAGGTTGTTGTTAAAAAAAATTTAATTAAAAAAAATAAAAAAAATTTAATTAAAAAATAAAAAAAAATTAAAAATTTTTGAAAAATGTCCCCGTTTTGAAGTTTGCATCTAATAAAATATGGAAAATCATAGATAAATCAGGTGTTCGGTTTTTCAAATAGTATACATATAAGATGAATAACTAATTGAAACATGGCTGATTTGGGATGTGCAGGTAGGCCCAGCTGATCTTGTAAGGTTATCCTAGGAGTATTCTAATACACTTAATTAAACATTATTAAGTCTTGTGGGTTCTCACCATTGGAAGCCAAAACCGTAGACAGTATAAGGGGTACCACTGTAGGTAAGACCCAGCTGTAGTTTTTCTAGCAGGCACGCTTTAACGGGCGGCGCCTTTAGGAAATCCACGCATATATTGAGCAAAAAAAAGAAAAGAAAAAAGAGAGTAATGAAATTAAAATTTTAAAAACCTGAGGCCTATGCGTTGGTTGCGGGGGATAGTGACTCTTGCTTGCAACACCTCTAGGAATTGGGTATAATAAGCTTAAGGCTCATGCGTTGGTTGCGAGGGATAGTGACTCTTGCTTGCAACACCTCTGAGAATTAGGTATAATAAGGCAATGCTCAGAGAAAATATATATATATATATAATATATATATATTGAGAAAAGCTCATAAAAGATGCCAAAAGGGCACAAACAAATTCCATCTAGAGTTAGAGAGATTACATTTGGGTAGTGGGTTACGGTGGTAGAAAAAATCTTAGAAATTTGATTTATTCTGTGCCTCAAAAGCTTGAAACGGGAATAGGTACCGAAGTGTGAGACCCATAACGAATTAATCGAATACTTGAACTTAATTGCAATACGATTGGGGACCTGAATGATCGGCGGTTGGTTTTAAGTGGACAAATGTACCTGTGATCGCGGTCAACATGTTATTAGATCTTAATATAAGCCGTTAACTTGAATTCTTGAGAACCGGATTTAAACCTGATTATGATTCCATAGCATAATTCTTTTTCAGGGACGAAAAAAAAAGATAAGTGTGGGGATATTTGATGTGGTGAAAATTACATGAGTTTTTATAGTGATTTTACATAATTTTCGCAACATCTTATATCTGTTTTACCTTGTTTCGGATACTACTGATTGATTGTGTCTTCTGTAGTAAATTGGACGAGAAGGAAGCTAAAAACAGTAGAAAAGAGAAGAACGAGCTTCCAGGATCGAAACGAGAGGATCGGGCGTTAAAAGTAAAAACCATTCTGCGAAATCAACTACGTGGCGCTACGCGACAGATAGAGACAAACCGTCGCGCTACGCGAGGGCTTAGTGAATTACCATTTTGCCCTTAATGAAATCGGTTATTTACCGGATTTGCCACCCGACTAATTTGTCGGGTTGTGGTGACTGTCGCGCTACGCGACAATATGTGAAGGCCCGTCGCGTTACGCGACGGGTGTAAAATCGTGGAAATATAGTTTTTTAACCAAATTAACCCTAATGGCCGAATTCATTCATTTACCAGACGGCTACAGAGAGCACCAGGGCGATTTTCGGAGTTCTTGGCAAGTTGAGAAGGCAAGGATTGAAGTTTGTGAAGAAAAGATTGTGATTCTAGGACTAAATGATTCGGTTTTGCGTTTCTTTATCTATTCTTTGATTTTCTTTGATACAATGTTTTCAATTATTACTTTTGATACTGTTTTGAACATGATTGTTGGCTAGTCCTTTTATCTACCTAGGGTTTTGATGAATACATGTGTATGACATGGTCTTTTGTCGGTTTTTGGAACAATAACTTGTGTTGAATGATAATGAAAAGATTTCGTTGCGTTAATCAGTTGTAAACGTGGATTTGAGTTGGTTTAGATTACTGATTTGTTATCTCATGTGTGTCTTGTTGTTTGTCTATCAAGAAAGAGGTGCATACTAGGTCTTTTACTGTGTGTTCTAGACTATTAGATGATTTACTAGACGTAGTAAGTCATTGAGATAACTTATCAAGAAATTAACTAATCAAATATGCAACTAATCTTAGTACTGTGAGGTTAATAGGTTATTGGTTCATCAGGTGTGTTTTGATTGCTATTTGGATTCTCTGTGAGGAGTTCTGTGTAGTTTCCCGTCTCACATTTAGTTTACCAAAACTGATTCATCAACCGTTATCTATCCCAATACCGTAAGGTGTTTAGTCACTTGTGCTGTGAAGTAGAGTGTCTTTAAGGTGTTTCATTATCATAGTTGGAGAACCTGTGAGGGTGATCCTTTAAACCAGTGTTTTAACGGCTTAAAGTGTGTTTAGTTGATATCTTTGAGAAGGGTCAAGGATTCTCTAAGTAACCTTTGAGTTTAGTATTCTAAGATCCTGGTTCCACAACAGTTTCGATACCGATAGAAACCGTGTCATGCATGTGTAGGAGTCTTACCTAGGTAGTACTCTTATTCCACTTGAATTCGTCAGTTATTCCGTTCTCACATTCTAATCTATTTTAATTTAGTTATTACTTTTAGACTTTGGATTTTTCCATACAAACCCCCCTTCTATTAATCATTGATTTAGTTCTTAGTCAGTATTGCAATAGTTAGATCAAGTCAATTTTACGTTTTTCCACAGAAGTCTCGTGGTTCGATATCCGGACTTACTTAGCTTTACTAGAGTCGATAGGTACACTTGCCTGTCAGTAGTTTAGATTAGAGAGTCTAGAGTATTACTTCGTGTCTAGTTGTTGGTTATTTTTAATTATTTATTTGAACTACTTTTTAGGACATCAAGTTTTTGGCGCCGTTGCCGGGGACTTCTTAGGCGATTGCGTTTTATTTGCTTTGTTTAAACTGATTTGTTATATCTGTGCTAAGTGTTTTATTCGAGTTGTAGTGTCTTTTATTTGCTTTAAATTGTTTAGTTATTTTGTCTTTCACTTGCTTACATCTCTGTTTTGTGTCCTTGCAGTTTATGCCACATTTGCGTTCACAAGGACCGCCACCAGAGCATCTGATTTCAGAGAAGCTTGGATTTGAGGATCTCACAGAAAAAGTCCAAACTTCCTTTTCAAGCTTGTCCTTCTCTGATCCCTCCACACCACTACATCTCCACCTCCTAGTCCAAAACCCACTGTTACTCCTAGACCAATGGCTGAACATCACACTGTCCACCAACAAGCCACCCAGGCTTCACTGGAGTCAACAATCCCATCACCATTCCTAACAATGTCAGTGAAACTCCTGGCAGATTCCCTCATATGTTATGACCGCGATTGCTAACAATTGCCAGTTCCATGGTCGTGATGATGAGGATGCTCCGGCTCACATAGGCCGTCTTGAGCGTATCTGTCGCACCTTCAAACTGCAAGGTGCAACTGAGGATGCTATTTTCCTCCAACTTTTCCCTTTCTCGATCACAGATCGTGCTGCTACATGGCTTGAATCTCACCCTGCAGGTACATTCACCACTTGGCCGGCTCTTAGGCAAAGTTTTCTGAATAAGTACTTCCCGCCGGCCAAGGCTTCTAGACTTCGGGATGAAATCCATTCATTCAGAATGGAACCAGATGAGGAATATTACCGTGCATGGGAGCGTTTTCAAAACCTTCTTAGTCGTTGCTCCCAGCATGGCCTCTCTGATTGGGCACTTGTAGAGAAATTCTACAATGGCCTTACTTATGAGATTCGCTCTCGATTTGACACTTCTGCGGGTGGGCATTTGATGGGTAAGAAAAATGTTGACGAATGTAGGGAAATGTTTGAGAGTTTTGCACAAGCTGAGTATGAACAGCGGTCAGGTCGAAACAAATCAACTCTTGCCACCGGTCAGTTCCCAAAGGGAGTGAATCAGGTTACTCTGGATTCCGGTGTGACCGCTGTTCTCGAGAGTTTAGTGAGTGAGGTGAAGGATTTAAAGATGAGAGTTAACAGGTGTGAGTTGTGTAGGGGAGGACATGCTACCAATGAGTGTCCCTTAATAGAGCAAGAACAGGTATTATATAGGAGGTCCAAATCGACCCCCATTAATCCGTTTAATACCCCCTACAATTCAGGTTGGAGAAACAATGGTTGGAGATCTTCAGGTAACCCCCCTGGGTTCCATGCAAACCCAAATCCTAACCTAGCCAGGGGCAGGGTCAGTCTTCTAGTGGAGGATCAAGTAGTAACCCACCACCAAATAATGGTGGAAACATGAGTAGGATAGAAGAGCTGTTGACCCAGTTAGTTGCGAAGGATGCTACTACCCAGAAAACCTTAACAGAGCATGACCTTCTCCTTAAGAACCAGCAGTCTGCTTTTCTAGATCTTCAACGTTCAGTAGGTGACATTGCTAGGCGTTTAGATGAGAGGCCATGGGGCCAATTTCCAGGAAAAACCCAGCTTAACCCAAACTCCCAACTTAAGGCAGTCACTACTCGTAGTGGTAGAGGGGGAGAGACAGTTAGACCACCGGTACATGATAGTGATGAGGAACGGTGGATGAGGAGTTAGAGATGGAGGCTCCTCCAAAGGTGCAAATTAGGGTAGACCCAGGAAGTACAGCACCAAGGAGTGAAGCCCCAGTAGCTAGACCCGAGGTTAGAAAACCAGTTGAGGTTAGGCCAGCACCCGTGATAGATCATTCTAGGGTTCCATACCCGGCCCGCCTTGCTCACCAGAAGTATGCTAAGGAGTATGGGCATTTTCTTGACATGTTTAAGCAGTTGAAAATCAATCTACCGTTTGTCGAGGCTCTTCAGCATATGCCCAAGTATGCTAAATTCTTGAAAGATCTACTCAAGCTTAAGACCAGGTTAGGTGAGCTTTCTAACATTCCACTGACTGGAGGGTGTTCTGCGTGATTCTGAACAAGCTACCGGAGAAATTGACAGATCCGGGTATTTTCACAATCCCGTGTTTGTTTGGTGGTGACACTCAGAGTCGCGCGTTAGCAGATCTAGGTGCTAGTATCAACTTAATGCCGTATTCCATGTACGAGAAGCTAGACCTAGGTGATCTGACTCCTACGCGCATGACACTCTCACTTGCTGATCGGTCAGTCAAGTATCCACGGGGCATCGTTGAGAACCTGCTAGTTAAGGTAGATAAATTTGTCTTCCCCGTGGATTTTGTCATCCTTGATATGGAGGCTGACGACACTGTTCCCCTTATCTTAGGGCGTTCCGTTTCTGCGTACTGCTAAGGCGTTGATAGATGTTTATGATGGTAAGATCACCCTTAGAGTAGGAGATGAGAATGTTGCTTTTGAGGTTGTCAAGTCTATGAAACACCCAGGTAGTCAGGATGATTTTGGTGCCCCGTGTCACTCAGTTTACTTCATAAATTGTTCATATCAAGTGTAGATAGGTGTTTAGATTACATGTGGGGCAGATTTAATGGTTGAGGATATTGAAGAGGAACCAGATTGGTCTGAGGAGGCTCCTTTGTTTCCAGAGGTGTTAGAGATTAGTGAAGTTAGGGAGGAGAGTAGGATGCCATCGGTAGAATTACCACCACCCCTAGAGCTTAAGGTCCTACCTTCCCACCTAGAATACGCTTACTTAGGGGATGAGTCCACACTACCTGTCATCATTTCTTCAAAGTTGACAGAGGAGGAGAAGTCTCGGCTGCTTGATGTGTTACGGGCACATAAGAAAGCCATTGCTTGGAGACTTTCAGACATTCAGGGTATTAGCCTAGTTTATTGCACCCATAGGATCCTGATGGAGGATGAGTATAAACCTATAGTGCAACCTCAGAGGCGATTGAATCCTAACATGCAGGAGGTAGTTAAGAAAGAGGTCATTAAGTTGATGGATGCAGGTTTGGTTTACCCTATCTCTGACTCAGCCTGGGTTAGTCCACTCAGGTTGTTCCGAAGAAGGGTGGGATGACTGTAGTGATGAATGCTAAGAATGAGTTGATCCCGTCTCGTACTGTCACTGGTTGGCGTGTCTGCATAGATTATAGGAAACTCAATGATGCCACCAGAAAAGACCACTTCCCACTTCCCTTCATTGATCAGATGCTCGAGCGGTTAGCAGGTCAGCAGTTTTACTGCTTCTTAGACGGTTTCTCCAGGTATTTCCAGATCCCCATAGCACCCGAGGATCAGGATAAGACCACCTTCACGTGCCCCTATGGCACATATGCTTATCGTCGTATGCCTTTCGGTCTCTGTAATGCCCCCGCCACTTTTCAGCGTTGCATGATAGCCATTTTCAGGACATGATAGAGACATCCATGGAGGTTTTCATGGATGATTTTTCAGTCTATGGTAGCTCTTTTGATGTTTGCTTGTTGAATTTAGAGAAAATGTTGAAAAGGTGTGTTGAAACAAAATTGATGCTTAATTGGGAGAAGTGTCACTTTATGGTGACTGAGGGTATTGTGCTAGGGCATAAGATTTCGGGAGCAGGGATAGAGGTTGATAGGGCCAAGATAGACACCATTAGTAAACTTCCACCCCCACAAATGTTAAGTCAATCCGTAGCTTTCTTGGTCATGCAGGGTTTTATAGGCGTTTCATCAAGGATTTCTCTAAGATAACCCTACCCATGACCCGCCTGCTAGAGAAGGATGCTCCGTTTGTTTTTAGTGAGGATTGCCTTCGGGCATTTGAGTTGTTGAAGGAGAGGTTAGTGAGTGCCCTATTCTAGTGTCCCCAGATTGGACTTTGCCATTTGAGTTGATGTGTGACGCTAGTGATTATGCTGTAGGAGCGGTTTTAGGTCAGAGGAAAGATAGTCATTTTCACCCGATCTACTATGCTAGTAAGACCCTTAACGACGCTCAGGAGAATTACACAACCACCGAGAAGGAGCTTCTAGCTGTAGTTTTTGCTTTCGATAAGTTTAGATCGTACCTTGTCCTGTCTAAAACCATAGTGTTCACCGACCATGCAGCTCTACGTTATTATTTGCGAAAAGGATGCCAAACCTCGCTTGATTCGTTGGATCCTTTTACTTTCTGAGTTTGATATAGAAATTAAGGATAAGAAAGGAGCAAAAAACGTAGCAGCGGATCACCTTTCCCGGTTAGAGGACCCTTAGTAGAGAGGAGTTGCGTGAGGATGAGATAGGTGATAGGTTCCCTCACGAGTCGATTGATTTGTGAGGCCGAGAAGCAGGGTATGCCATGGTTTAGTGATTTTGCTAATTACCTTGCTCATGGAGTGGTAGTAGAGGGTATGACCACTCAGCAGAAGAAGAAGTTCTTTAGGGATGCTGGTAAGTACATCTGGGATGATCCTTATTTGTATAGGATAGGAGGTGATAGAGTTTTGAGGAGATGTGTCACGGTAGCTGAGGGTAGAGAGATTATTAGGCACTGTCACGAGGGTTTAACAGGTGGCCATCATGGTCACCACACCACAGCGCAAAAGGTATTTGATTGTGGCTTTTATTGGCCTTCAGTGGTGAAGGATTCTCTTGAGTTTGTGAAAACGTGTGATGTATGCCAGCGTACAGGTAACATTCTTTTAAAGATGAGATGCCCCAAAACCCAATTCAGGTTTTAGAAGTGTTTAATGTGCGGGGTATTGATTTTATGGGACCGTTTCCTGTGTCTAGTGGAAACAAGTACATCTTATGGCCATAGATTATGTTTCTAAGTGGGTGGAGGCGCAAGCCTTACCTACTAATGATGCCGAGTTGTTATCAAGTTCCTTAAGAAGTTGTTCACTAGGTTTGGAACCCCAAAGCCCTTATCAGTGATCGTGGCACGCATTTTTGTAACACCCTGATGGAAAAAGCCTTAGCTCGTTATGGTGTCACCCATCGTTTGTCGACCGCATACCATCACAAACAAGCGGTCAAGTTGAGAATGCAAATAGGGAGTGAAGAGAATCCTAGAAAGAACTGTGGGAAAGAGTAGAAAGGATTGGTCTGATAAGCTAGATGACGCCTTGTGGGCGTTTAGAACGGCCTTTAAGACACCTTTAGGCACCACTCCTTTCATGATTGTGTACGGGAAAGCATGCCATTTGCCCGTAGAGCTAGAACACCGTGCACTTTGGGCCCTTAAGACAGTTAACTTAGACCTTACCGAGGCTGCTAGGAGAAGGTATTTCCAACTTCATGAGCTAGAGGAACTTAGAGATGCAGCATACGCAAGATCTCTAAGTATTAAGGAGAAAACCAAAGCCTTGCATGATAGGAAGATTAAGGGTTGAAAGAGTTTAAGAAAGGAGATAAGGTTCTACTTTACAACTCCCGGTTGAAGTTGTTTGGTGGAAAACTTAAGTCTAAGTGGTCGGGACCATATACGGTTAAAGAAGTGTTCCCGTACGGGGCAATTGAGTTAGAGAACGAGAAGGATGGTAACACGTGGAAGGTTAATGGGCATAGGTTAAAACATTATCTTGGAGGACCATAGAACCTATAGATGGGGAGGAAATCCCTCTCGAAAAGCCCGAGTGATTGTATGCTGAGAGTCTTGGGCAAGTGCCCAAGTGTAGAGTTTGTAAAGTGTGTAAATTCAGTTTTTGTAAGTTTTCGGTTGTGTTTTCGTCATTTTCGTATTTGTTTTTGCTTGTTTTTTTTTGTTCGTTAGTGTCTTTGCAGGTTATTGTTGAGGATTGATGGAAGACACCACCCCGAGGACACCAGGTATGTTTTTGAGCACTTTGGAAATTTCTAAGTATGGGTAGGCAAGGATTTTGGAGACTAAAAATTTTTCTAAGGCATGGAAAGAAGAAAAACTTTCTGTTAAAAGCACACGTCGCGCTACGCGACAGAGTACACATCTATGTCGCGCTACGCGACAAACCGGTCAACTGGTCAGTCAAAACAAAACGTCGCGCTACGCGACAGTTCCCAATATTTGTCGCGCTACGCGACGTAACACCTGACGGGTAAAAAAACCCTTTTCTTAACCCCAGCCTCATTTGTTCACCCATCCTCTTCCACCATCGCAACCCATCCTCTTCCACCCATCCCCACGACCCCAAAACGACCATTTCCTTCCACCGCCTTCAGCCACCATCAGTCGCCTCCCTCCTTCACCTCCGTCACCATCACTCACATCTTCTTCACCAAACCGCCGAACACCACCCCCCGCCGACCACCGCCCCCTCCGACACATCTCCAAATCACGAAATTTCCTGGTATTTCTTCATCATTCTTTTGCTTTAATTCTAGTTTCCTTCACGAATCAGGTACAATTCATCATTTTCACTTTGTTCTTCATTGTTCTTAGTTTTCATTATTTACTCTTCTCTATTCGTTTTTTTTTTCTTAGTCTTTTGTTAACTTAGTTGTTAGCCTTGTGTTCTATGTTGTAGATTCTAGTTACTTTGGAAAGAAACATTGCGAATTTGTTGCTTGATGATGAACATTGTGATATAGTTTTGCTAGTCTTGGGTTGGTTGGGATTTAGGACACTTGAATTACTTTATGAATAGCTTGAGACTGGTGCTTTGTTAGGCTTTAGGCTAGCCAAGCATAATGACATTATCTCCTGTTCGGGGTGTTCTTCTAGGAGTTTATGACTTGGTGTACATTTTGCAAAAGGCATAAATTCCTCAGCTAATCTGTTTCTTGGGTTCTTGAAAAACAAAATTGGATTTCTTTGGTCATTATCATTGCTATGTACTAGTATTGCTATGTATCACTTCAAGGTTCAAATGTCCCCTTTTGCAACTTGTTTTGGCACTTGGGATTTAATTGAGGACAATTAAAGTGCCAGGATGGGGTGGTGTAACCTGCTGTGTACCATATTTTATTGTTTTAGTGTTTTATCTGTTTGAGGATATGCTGTGTTTACTTGTTGCTTAATTGTCTCGCTCGTACTCAATCTCCATTCAAGCGAGAATCACTCACATATTGATGATTAGTAAACAATACCTCATGTTTCTTTAAACAAAAAATAAAAAAAAATCTTTGCTAAACCGACCGCAAATGAAATGCTATACGGTCGGTGAGATTATTCTAAAAGACTAATTTGCTTCTGTTTGCTATTGTCTGAATCTGTGTTGCAGATATGTCTGGAGAAGAATCATCAAGAGCTACAAGCAAACGAAGGAGAGGCCCAGTTCCCCGTCCTCGAGGAGAACAACCAGACCTGTCCCAGTAGAGCGTCGTGGAAGGAAAATCAAGTATTCAGCACCTGAAAGGGTGCCAGTATGCAAAGTACGACACATCCGGGAGCATACTTTGCTAATGTTTGAGTTGGGCACCATCTCGTACGAGAGACTTGACCGCTTTGCACCAATGGAGCACATGCATCACAGAACCTTCGACTGGGGGTTGATTGACGCGCTGAATGAGCGCGAAAGGATTCAGGGATTGCTGGGTCCTAGGTGGATGTCTGTGCTGGAGTGCGATTGGCCTCAATATAAGGAGCTCACTTTAGAGTTTCATGCTACCTACCTTTATGATGATGACCAGTTTGATGAAGAAGACACGGTATCGTTTGCTTTGGGGAGGAGGATGTACGAGATGTCCATACCTCAGTTTGCCGTTGCTACTGGGTTTACACTGCAGAGGAGGCACAATCACCCGAGTTCAGAAACAGTTTAAGGGGTGCATTCAAGAAGAGGAAGGAGCATTGTTTGGTTGAGGCAGAGCTAAGTGATTTTTGGGGATGATCGCCGACACTCCTTTTTCCACATCTATGTTGGAGAATGGGATTACGGATCCCGTACTTAGATACATCCACAGGGTTATTGCATGCACTTTTGTTGGTCGCTACTCAGGTGAAGAAAAGGTAAACTGGTTGGATTTGGTTTGTTTGTACTCGATGGTTCACGGCCGGGAGGCCAACATTGCTTGTCTGCTGGCCCAGTCATTTAACAGGGCCGCCGAGGAGGAACTAGGGCCAGGCTTGATATGGGCCCGTATGTATATCGGATTGCTGCATACTTGGGAGTATTTGAGAGATACAGGCCAGATAACTTAACACCGGGGCCTGTCACCACAATGATTACCATTAAGGACCTGCGAAAGGCAGGTATTGTAGCTGCTGATGATCCTCCACGCTTTGAGGGGGTACGGTTTGGGCACCAGGTGCAACCCCCCAGTTGATTCTGCTGCTGGAGAAACTATGAGGAGTAGTATACCGACCCACAGACAGAGGCCGGTGTTCAGACATGACTACCCAGTTCGAGAGCCTATTCCAGACCCACTCACTCTGGAATCATTAGTGGTAGGATGGACACATACTACGAGAGGGGAATGGAATTTTGGAGGACCAGTCACGATGAGGTTATGGCCGGTCAGCGCAGGCAGGATGATGCCATACGACATATGATGGGTGCCTTGAACATTAACATTCCAGAATTTTTTCAGGTACTAGCTATGCAGGAGGATCCGGTGGTGGACATGATGACGCCGAGGAGGAAGACTAGCTTGTGTGACAGCTAGTTTATGTTTTGATCATGGTTATGTATGATACAATTTATTTTGTTTTCTTGATGTTTGAATTATCGGTACTGCAATCAGGGGGGCATCGGCTAAGGGTTGGCTAACCTTAGATTTTGGATATTTTGCTATTATTATGCTTACCCTGCTATGAAGTATTGGTCGTTAGTGATTGATATGCAGCAAGTTCGTGTGTGTATGATGAGTTGGAATTATGTGCTGAGCACATGCGAATGGGAAGGCGGTACCAGGTGGACTAGACTGGCACTTGACAGTCTTGCTATATTTTCCAGCTAAGTCTTGTCCAGTTTCTTTTTCCTGATGTTTTTGTTTGTTTCATTCCTGCATTAGAGACAATGCAAATTTTAAGTGTGGGGATGGGTAACATCAGGTTGTTGTTAAAAAAAATTTAATCAAAAAATTAAAAAAAAAATTGAAAATTTTGAAAATGTTTTTGAAGTTTGCATCTAATAAAATATGGAAAATGATAGATAAAATAGGTGTTCGGTTTTTCAAATAGTATACATATAAGATGAATAACTGATTGAAAACATGTCTGATTTGGGATGTGCGGGTAGGCCCAGCTGATCTTGTAAGGTTATCCTAGGAGTATTCTAATACACTTAATTAAACATTATTAAGTCTTGTGGGTTCTCACCATTGGAAGCCAAAACCGTAGACAGTATAAGGGGTACCACTGTAGGTTAAGACCCAGCTGTAGTTTTTCTAGCAGGCACGCTTTAACAGGCGGTGCCTTTAGGAAATCCACCCATATATTGAGCAAAAAAAAAAGAGAGTAATGAACTTAAAATTTAAAAACCTGAGGCCTATGCGTTGGTTGCGGGGGATATGACTCTTGCTTGCAACACCTCTAGGAATTGGGTATAATAAGCTTAAGGCTCATGCGTTGGTTGCGGGGGATAGTGACTCTTGCTTGCAACACCTCTGAGAATTAGGTATAATAAGGCAATGCTCAGAGAAAAAAAATATATATATATATATATTGAGAAAAGCTCAGATGCCAAAAGGGCACAAACAAATTCCATCTAGAGTTCGAGAGATTACATTTGGGTAGTGGGTTACGGTGGTAGAAAAAATCTTAGAAATTTGATTTATTCTGTGCCTCAAAAGCTTGAAACGGGAATAGGTACCGAAGTGTGAGACCCATAACGAATTAATCGAATACTTGAACTTAATTGCAATACGATTGGGGACCTGAATGATCGGCGGTTGGGTTTAAGTGGACAAATGTACCTGTGATCGCGGTCAACATGTTATTAGATCTTAATATAAGCCGTTAACTTGAATTCTTGAGAACCGGATTTAAACCTGATTATGATTCCATAGCATAATTCTTTTTCAGGGACGAAAAAAAAGATAAGTGTGGGATGTTTGATGTGGTGAAAATTACATGATTTTTTATAGTTGATTTTACATAATTTTCGCAACATCTTATATCTGTTTTACCTTGTTTCGGATACTACTGATTGATTGTGTCTTCTGTAGTAAATTGGACGAGAAGGAAGCTAAAAACAGTAGAAAAGAGAAGAACGAGCTTCCAGGATCGAAACGAGAGGATCGGGCGTTAAAAGTAAAAACCATTCTGCGAAATCAACTACGTGGCGCTACGCGACAGATAGAGACAAACCGTCGCGCTACGCGAGGGCTTAGTGAATTACCATTTTGCCCTTAATGAAATCGGGTATTTACCGGATTTGCCACCCGACTAATTTGTCGGGTTGTGGTGACTGTCGCGCTACGCGACAATATGTGAAGGCCCGTCGCGCTACGCGACGGGTGTAAAATCGTGGAAATATAGTTTTTTAACCAAATTAACCCTAATGGCCGAATTCATTCATTACCAGACGGCTACAGAGAGCACCAGGGCGATTTTCGGAGTTCTTGGCAAGTTGAGAAGGCAAGGATTGAAGTTTGTGAAGAAAAGATTGTGATTCTAGGACTAAATGATTCGGTTTTGCGTTTCTTTATCTATTCTTCGATTTTCTTTGATACAATGTTTTCAATTATTACTTTTGATACTGTTTTGAACATGATTGTTGGCTAGTCCTTTTATCTACCTAGGGTTTTGATGAATACATGTGTATGACATGGTCTTTTGTCGGTTTTTTGGAACAATAACTTGTGTTGAATGATAGTGAAAAGATTTCGTTGCGTTAATCAGTTGTAAACGTGATTTGAGTTGGTTTAGATTACTGATTTGTTATCTCATGTGGTCTTGTTGTTTGTCTATCAAGAAAGAGGTGCATACTAGGTCTTTTACTGTGTGTTTAGACTATTAGATGATTTACTAGACGTAGTAAGTCATTGAGATAACTTATCAAGAAATTAACTAATCAAATATGCAACTAATCTTAATACTATGAGGTTAATAGGTTATTGGTTCATCAGGTGGGTTTTGATTGCTATTTGATTCTCTGTGAGGAGTTCTGTGTAGTTTCCCGTCTCACATTTAGTTTACCAAAACTGATTCATCAACCGTTATCTATCCCAATACCGTAAGGTGTTTAGTCACTTGTGCTGTGAAGTAGAGTGTCTTTAGGTGGTTCATTATCTTAGTTGGAGAACCTGTGAGGGTGATCCTTTAAACCAGTGTTTTTAAACGGCTTAAAGTGTGTTAGTTGATATCTTTGAGAGGGTCAAGATTCTCTAAGTAACCTTTGAGTTAGTATTCTCGATCCTGGTTCCACAACAGTTTCGATACGATAGAAACCGTGTCATGCATGTGTAGGATCTTACCTAGGTAGTACTCTTATTCCACTTGAATTCGTCAGTTATTCCGTTCTCACGTTCTTACTTATGAGATTCGCTCTCGATTTGACACTTCTGCGGGTGGGGCATTTGATGGGTAAGAAAAATTTTGACGAATGTAGGGAGATTTTGAGAGTTTTGCACAAGCTGAGTATGAACACGGTCAGGTCGAAACAATCAACTCTTGCCCCCGGTCAGTTCCCAAAGGGAGTGAATCAGGACTCTAGATCCGTTGTGACCGCTGTTCTCGAGAGTTTAGTGAGTGAGGTGAAGGATTTAAAGATGAAGTTAACAGGTGTGAGTTTGTAGGGGAGGACATGCTACCAGTGAGTGTCCCTTAATAGAGCAAGAACAGGTAGATTATATAGGAGGTCCAAATCGACCCCCCATTAATCCGTTAATACCCCCCTACAATTCAGGTTGGAGAAACAATGGTTGGAGATCTTCAGGTAACCCCCCTGGGTTCCATGCAAACCCAACCTAACCTAGCCCAGGGGCAGGGTCAGTCTTCTAGTGGAGGATCAAGTAGTACCCCCCCACCAAATAATGGTGGGCGGGAACATCGTTTCCCGGATCGCTCGAGGCCTGGGGTACGCACAGGCCATGTCCCAGCTCCCGCTACCTCCGACTCCGTACGCGTGGCCGGCCGAGCACCGCCACTGGGATGAGGATATTCGGAGGTTCCCCGACGGCACGTGGCACCTGCTCACCAGATACCAGGAGGTCGTGCCATGGGTGCCCGAGCCGTTGGTGGACCCACCTAAGCTGGCGGGGGCTGAGGTCCACCTTCAGGACGCCCATAAGCCCTAGGCGGCGGGGAGGATCAGCCCATTCCCCCCCCGCACGACCAGGACCCGCCCAGCATCCCCAGCGCGTGTACCACGCCGTGCGATTGCCTGCTCATGTTCTTGATATGATTCAGGACACACGAGACAGGGTCGCGAGGCTGGAGGATACGACCGCGAGGCTGCATGATACGACCGCGAGGCTGGAGGATACGACCGCAAGGTTGCATGATATGATGGACTGGGTCATCCAGCACATGGTCGCGGACTAGACAGCCTCGGGTACGCCGTTGTTGTCACAGCCACCGAGGCGGTTAGACCATGACGGTGCTGGCCCATCTGGCGCGGGCGGGTCTGGTCAGGGCAGCGATCCGGGGATGATGGATTAGATAGATATTTTGTTTGTATTTTATTTCTTTTTGTATGTAAAAACTCGTTGTATATATATATGTGCAGTTTCAGTTATGATGATTTGTATATTTGGTTGTGTTTGTTTGGTTGTGTTTCTTTGTTTGTTTGTTTTATATTTGCAATGTTGATAATGTTAATTGTATATGTTTGATAACAACTGATTTTTACGATTAGGTTAACCATGTGAAAATAACAACCAACTTGTTTAAAAAATAATTAAACGCAAAAATTACTTGTAATATGACCATGAATTGCAGCAGCAGGGAAACCGACCCTGCATAACCAGTTTTCCAAAGAATCTGCTTGCGTTTTGTCTCCACAAAGATTAAAGTCAGCGCGTTCTGAATCAAGATTAAAGATAACAGATTACAAAGACTAATTAAGCAGATTAGAAAAAAAAGATGAACTGAATCGCACGTTTATTAATGATTAAAACCATAAAATAGTGTTTGTTAATGATTTAAAAGTATATAAACCTGAGGATAAATCGATGAAACTAGTAATCGATAATCAATCATCATTTGTACAGACTAATAAACCATGATGACGTCAGAAAAAGGCAGACCACACCACCGGACCATGGTGCAAGATCCTAGTGCCACAACCCTACCTCTCCCCCCAACCATCCTTCTCACACTACTTCTACTAACTAATGACTAAGGTGAGTACGTTAATAAAACTAAAAGTAATAAAGTACCTGGATTCTAGCACGACTAACATCCGCAATCTTTTTGCTTGAAACAAATCCCAATGTTTTCCTTTAACCGACGTATGAAACTTCCAAGCTGCTTCAGATGTTGTAAAGTTCACAAACGCATATCCGGCATTCAAACCATGCCTGTACGTATATATCAACGTCAAAACTTAGCTTATATATATATATATATATATATAATATATATATATATATATATATATATATATATAGACATGTAGTATTTACACCATAAAAATTAATAATAATATATTCAGATAGATACCAACTTGAAATTAATCGGAAGATACACGAAATCAAACTCCGATCGAACGGTGTTTCCGCCTTTTCATTCTCAAGTTTACAGTGATAAAATTAAAATAAAAAACAATGTTTAATGCTTAAAAAAATAAAAAAAATAAAAGCAATATGTCACGGTTTGGCCAAACCGTGACATTTAGCCCCCCTACGCACAATCAATTCCCCATAATTACATACCCAATCATTGACTACGGATCCCCAGATATAAGTGTCACGGTTAGGGCAAACCGTGACAGTTAGGTCTCACACCTGACCAAGCGGTCACGGTTCGGTCACGGGGAGACCTAACCGTGACCGCTTGGGTCGGTTTTCTCCAGGAATAGACGGTGCGCCTAAAATTTCCGTTATTTTGCCGGGGATGAAAAAAAGTACCTAAGTTCAGATCGTATTTGTCAATCTGATTACATTCATTCACAATAAATTTGATGAAAGTCTATATTTACCCCGATGTTCTAAATGATAAGTTGTTTCTGAAGGCTAGTGTTTCAATAATATTACTAACAAATATGACTACAGATATGACTTACGTAATGGTACTATATTATAGGTTATTTTTCTTGATAACCGTGTAATAGAAGCGGAGATTCATGCCGTAGTAATATTGGTACTCACACTTTCATCCCTAAACTTAGCCTGACATTTTTCAACAAAAAATTTAACAAGAATCATTTCCAGTTTAAAGAATACAGTTTCTACTTGTCTTATGTATTGCAGTTACAAATAAATAAAAATTAAAGGCAATCATTATTCGTACTTAAATATTCAATTTTTACACTCCGGTATCAATGTTTTAAAACCGGACCGGATAGTGAACCGGAGGCCTTACCGGTTCACTGGTCGGACCGGTTCAACCGGTCGGACCGTATATAAGAACCGGACCGTATTTATGTAAAAATTACAAAAAAATAAAAAATTTTATTAAAAAGCCGGTTCAACCGGTTCAACCACCGGTCCGACCGCCGGTTCGACCGGTTCAACCGGTCCGGTTACCGGTCCGACTGGCGGTTCGACCGGTTCAACCGGTCTGACCACCGGTTCACTGTTAAACCGGTTTTTAAGCACCGAACCGGACCGGATTGGAGTCCGGTTCCTGGTCGAATCGGTCGGCCGGTCCGGTCCGGTCTTCAAAACATTGCCCGGTATCCCTATATTACATTCTTCAGAGTTAAAAGTAGAAACAAATGAAAAATTATAAGGCTAGGGTTATACTAAAAACTATGCGTAATCTAAAAAAGTAAAGAAGGATTGTGGGCTTGACACATGTACTTTATTGTTTTAAAGAGCAAGGTATTTTGGTTATTGTGTCAAATATATCAGTTCATTATGTATATACGTTTATTATGTCATATATTTTACATCATTTGTTATGTGTATTAATCATTTGTGTTTTACGTTTTACATCATTTTTTATTATTTTTGTCGTTGTTTTTATAGATTATAAACTTATTATCTACCATTGTATTTTACAATTAGAAATACATAATAGCATACTTTCACCAATGTATCAAAACTCATATTGTTGAAGATAACACAATGTGTTATTTTTTGTTATTTATTTTTTAATAAATTATATTAACTTGTTATCTATCATTGTGTTTGACCATTGTAAGTACATAATATGTTATTTCACCCGTGTATTTTTTAAAACTTATAATGTTCAAGATAAAACAATAATGATCAAAATACACAATGATACATTATGTTATTTTGTCATTGTTTTTATTGTATTAGATTAATTAGTTGTTTATTTATTATTATGTTTTACATATTAGAGATACATAACAAATTATTCAATCATTATATTTTTTATAATTCATCATTTTGAAAAAAACACAATAGTATTTAAAATAACACAATAACTAACAAAAGACACAATGAACTGCACTAAATACATAATGACGAGATATAAGCTTAATAACATAAATCTTTGTTAATCTTTTTTATATAACAATATTGTACTCGTTTTAAAAATAAAAAACGCTCATTTTTTAGGTGTAATTTTTATTAAAAAATAATATTGTATATAAAAGTTATGAACATTTTAAAAAAAATGGAGGAATTTGCAAAAAAGTCAACAAATATGACTATTCCTAACATACCCATCTGACAAACTTTTCTCTATAATTTTAATCTCAACAATTAATTAGTAAGATAGATGATTGAGATTAGTTTTTATAATTTTAGTTTTATATGACTTTGTATTTGAACCCTTTGTAAATTATAATTATAAATGAAGATAGTAATATTACAAATAAAACAACGCATGTTGTATATAAAGAAATATTTAGAAATTTAAGAAATGTTGTAAATTTTTATTTATTATTATCACATGTAATAATAATTATTCTTTTACGTCATGAGAGATTGTTAGAGGTATCATGAATCTTATAGTTAAACCTGTGTAGTAGATGGTTTATAATCTAGTTAGATGATATAACCGAAGGCTTTTGTCTCCATTTTCGCAACAAAACTTCATCTTCTACTTTCGTTGTATACATTGTGGAGGTCAGCACCTTGTTTATCTAACTTGCCTCTTGATTTGAGCACAATCAATAAATATATAATCCGTTCATAATACGAAAACGTCCCTATCAACAAATCAACAAACAAATAAATTGGTGTCAAGACAAGAATTAGTAATATTCTTTCAATCATCATAAACTCTTAACGTTTAATATAACACTTAGTGAAAATATTATAATGGGAGTTTTCGTCAGATAACCGTGAGAACTAAAGTAGTCCATATACATTAGACATTTACGTTTTATAGATTTAATGGGAAAGTAATATAAAATGGGTAAACGGTTCCATAAAGTCAAAAGTGACTACCATGTGCGACCTACAAAATGGTCGAAGAAGTAGAGTACATGCGCAAAATCAGTTGCCAATTCGGTGGTAAATTTTAATTTGAAAGGGTACAATAAATCAACTAAATCGGTTGCAAATTCCTATTCTTATTAATACATTTGTTCGGTGGTTTTTTTTCCCCTTTTTCTTTCTTTTCTTTCTTTCCTTTTCTTTTCTTTTGTTTACTTGTTTGTGTTTTTCTTGGGTTTGTTTTGGGTATGGGTTCGAGATTTGGGGGTGGGGTTTTTTTGTGGGTTTTTTGTGTCTGCACATGTGTCTTTGATGTGTTTCGATTATGTTCGTTTATAGGTTCGTTGGCATTGTCTTTCTCCGGGTTCCTGCTTTTTTCTTTCGTTATCGATACCCTGACGATTCTTACTATTAAGGTTTGGGTTTTCCTTTTGTTTACTCTTTTCGGGGCTTTGATTTTGACGGTTTTCTATTTTTGACCGTGTCACCTTCTTGTGGCTTTGATCTTTGTTTGTTTTGTGTGTGGTGTTGGCCTTTGATTTAGTTTTTGGGTTCTGTATGTTGTGGTGTGTTATGGATTTGAAGTTTTGGTGTGTTTTACTTTGTGTATTTTGCTGATTTTATTGTTTTGAACCTTCATTTTGCTTTTGATTTTGATTTTGATTTTGGTTTAGGATTACATTAAAATTCGCATAGGCGCGCCAACGCGTGACGCCAAAACCTAGTTTTAGTTTAAAAGATGAAAATATAATCCATTTGCAAATTTATTTAAAAAATAAAAGTAAAATCTGGTCACATAAACCAACAAATAAGTTTATTTAAAAATAGAGTAAATTACAAATTGTGTCATTTATTAGTATATGAAATTGCATGGTGTGACAACCCTGAAAATAATAAACGATTTTATTTCAAAACATTATACATTATTATGTATACATAAACATGTCATACTTATATATTTTACGTATGCATGTTTTGCATGCATATAAATAGAACTTTTACGTATGCATGTCTACATGCAAATACAAAAATGGAAAATCTACGTATGCATGCATATATATTAAGAACAACTTACGTGTACACGCATGTATATATTAGGAATTCACGTATGCATGCATGTATATGGAGATTTCATATGCTTGCATGCATGTAAAATTCAAGTATGTATGTTTGCATGAACATATATATATATATAATATATATAGTATTATATATATATATATATATATATATATATATATATATATATATATTCTATTTTTGCATAGCCATGAATATATGTTTTGTAATGGTTATCTAAAACACTAAATGTAGATATAGAAACTACGCATGTAAACGAAAATTTGCTACAACAACAACATGGTAACCTAACCAAAACATCACAACACAAGTTAACTATTATACCACTCGGATAATTGGAACTACAATCACCAAACCAACCGGTCTAAACCATAAACACCACATAACACCACAACCAGCCACCCCATCACCTTAGAAAAACCACAACCCGCCACCACACCACCCTAGGGAACCCTATGTGGCATTCCCTCGGTTGCTTAGGGACACCAAGATGCCACCTTATGTTCCTAGTCAACAACTATCATCATTACTAGATGATTATGTGGACAGTTCTAATAATACATGCATCCACCTTCGGCCGATTAACATGCATGCATCCTAAGTCACATGGGACATCATCATTGTGGAATGGAGGTGGCAACTTCATGAGGGTTCTCGGCCAACCTCATGCATGAACCATAAAACACTAAGCAATCTCCCAAACCGCCACCTATCACACCTATGGGGGGACACCTAGCAAAGCTAGATGGGTGATTCACCATAGCTAGGGGTAGCTTCATGATTATGTTGGAAAGAGGCGGTTGACCAAGGCAACCCATCGGCAACTTCAAACACACACAAACATACCACAACCGCAACCATCACCCTTGTTTTTCTATCTCTCTCGGGATTTCTTTGAAACCTCACCACTTTCAAACCACAACCATCGAGCACCACCACCTTTACTCCACCGGCTCACATACAAACAACCAACACCACCTTTTCCCCACTCCTCTCGGCTCTCACAACAACAATCAACAACCACACCAACATCACCAACCGCAACCATCACCTTTCATCACCTTGTGATTCCCTCTCCATCTCTCGGTTCTACACACAAAACAAACACCCAAGTTAATTATCTTCTCAAACCAAGAACTCAAGACAAGGGCAAGGTCTCTCTAAAAATACCAAAGATTTTCATATGTGTTACAAACACATATAGAAAATAGTTTTGGTATATATACACCAAAACAAATCTCAAAAGGTCTTGAAAAATTTTAAATCCCATCAAATTACAGTAATAAAAATTTTATGACAAAAAGGATATTTTGGAAATTTATGAAATTTAATCATATAATGTTAAGGAAAAATAGGTAAAATACTAAATAATTGCGATTATGGGAATAAAAATTGAAAAACCCTTATTTAGATATTGAAACATTATTCTGTAAATTTTGACCAAATTATGATAAATATAACAATTTATACAAATTGTTTTAAATAAAGAAAATACTTAAAAATAAAATAAGTCGATAAAATTCTGATAAATTCACAGAATGATAATTTTGAAGCATAAAGGTCTCTGGAATTATTTCAGAATTTATATCTTTATTTTAATTGAGATATGAATTTTTATATGTTCTGCAATAGGGAAATCAAAATAAATACTTAAATTATATAATAAAATCTACGAAAATCATGGATACAATATTAAATCAATATATGAAGATATATAAATTTCATAATGTTTAGAGTTATATAACTATTTTTACTAAATATTGAGATTATTTTAAAAATTATAGAAACCAATATACTACGTGTTAGACTTTGATATATTTATATGATGTTCTATTTTATATTTGAAACTTTTTGTAAAATTTTAGGAATTTATGGACTACAGGAACTATTTTCAATGAATTTTGGAATTACTATGGAAATTACAGAAAATAATCTGTTGGGAAGTAGATATTATAAAAGTTATGGGATGTTACAAACTGTTGAACTAACATTCTGTAAATTTTTGATGATTTTTGGATAACCGAAGTAAATTTTGGTGATTTATGAAGACTTTGGACTAATTATAAGTATTTATGTATAGTAAAATAAATGTTGGGAAATTTATGATAACATCATTTGACTATTTTACGGTTGAACTTTCAAAAGTTAATTAAATTTGAGGTTCTGAAAATTTTAAAGAAATTAATGTCTAATTTTGTGAATTATTTTATAGGTTCCACTTTGGAGATACGGTGAGATTTATAGCCCCATTTTCAACCCTTTTGGTATTTGTAAAGTTTTGGGGGAAAAAAGCATACTGATTACGTTGATGTATTATTTTGAAAATATTTTGAGACTTACTGTTATTTGTGATACAACCATTAATTCGAATGAGGAACCGTATGATAATATTAGTAGCGCTACTTAGGAGAATATTTGCACTAACAGGATGAGTGTTGTGATGCTATTTTCCCGCACCTAACCGAATGAGGGTTGAGATGTAATATTATCTGATTTTGTGAATATTCGTGACAGTATGATTATGTTGTATACAGGTTTGGTTGTAATTGATACATCAACAAAAATTATTTTGTCCGGAGATAAACCTATGTTCTCATCAACTTTTGTTGACTATTTTGAGCATTCTTTTTCAGGAAACGATGACTAACACATTTGACTTTAGTTTTGAGGTCCACAACGGTTGGGGCGAGATTATTGGAAGAGTTTGTGTGACTCTAACAGTCAACATAGTTGACTATAGTGTGTATGTGGACGCACACTTTCACCGTATCTGAAGACATGCAGTAGTTTAACCTGTAGAAAGATTATATCTAATTTTGAAAACTTATGTATAAGATGTAATCTCGGATATTATAAATAAATGCATGTCCTACTTTATGTTTTTAAGTGTGTGTGTGATTACTATTTACTCCGCTATAATTAATGCACTCTGATCAAACGAGTCACACCCGAACCGCATTTCACGCTTCCGCCGGATGTGACACATGGTATGTCCTTTAGTTTTAATAATTACATACGATGTTCTTTTATTAAAAAATTTGCACACATATTGTTCTTTACAATAACCATCACCTAAATGTACAGTTAACTCAGTTATGTACCCCTCATGTCTAATATATTAAAAAATTTATAAAAAAATTAAATGAAAAAAGAAAATTAAAAGATATCGGATCGTTAGGTAAGTCGGTGAAACCAACTACTTTCAATAACATTTAATAAAGTATGAAGTCTAAATCACAAATCATTTAAAAGATCGGGAAATCAACAATAAAACAAAAAATACACGTAAATACTTTATAAACTACTCAGATCAACAAATAATCAAAAATCAATAAAGAACTAAAGAACATACCAGACATACCATGTAATTTCATGTATTAATAAAGGACATAATTTGTAATTTCTTCTAAAAATAAGACAAATAATTGATGGATTGCAAACAAGATCGATCACATACCCGGTAATAAACATGTTCCGTCATAAAATTTGAGACATAAATAGTGATGGCTAAATATTCAATTCCCAAAAAAATTCAAAAAATCAGTATATAAGCGATCAAATGAACTTGGTTGCAAATGGTCTTTTGTTGATGTAACGATTTTATACAATGTTTTCAGAACCGGATCGGACGTCGAACCGGACTTCTTATTGGTTTGGTGTTCGAACCGGATTTAAAAACGGATGACGTCATAATTATATATATAGTATATTATATATATATTTATACATTTAATTCAATATAAGTATTTTACGTGTGTATTTTATAGTTATATATAAAACTTAACAATAATCTTAAGTCATACATACAAATTTATTGTTCAACCCCTCGTTTTTTTACCCATTAAAATCCAAAATTAATAAAATAAAATAAATTTCAAAATCCGGTCCTATTACCGGTCTGGTTCGCTGCCCGACCACCGGTTCTTGACAAACCGACCAGTCCAACCCCTCCAAAACGACCTGGTCTGGACTGGTTCGGCCCACCCTCCGATTCCCGGTCGGACCGGTTGGACCGGCCGGTCCGATCCCGTCTCGAAATCATTGGTTTTATATAGTTCTCATGGTCACCAGGTTAATTAATGTTATTAATGTTTTAAAAATGACGATGTATGTCTTTAGCCTGCACAAATGAACAAAACAATGATCCATTTGAACATGCAAACAATCATAAGAAACCCTACATAAATGCTTTCACAAGATTGTTAAAATTAAAATATATATATAACTATGACATTGTATTCTACTCTCACATGATTGTTTCAGATTCATATATGAATACGCCATTTAAAATTCGTATACAAATGTATATTAACATGTGAATTTATTTACATCTAAATTTCTCAAGTATTAAAAGACCTAGTATAGTTAAGCATGATAGGTTATTTACTCCCATTTCGATATAATATATATAAAAACTTATACGTGATATGACTATTAATATGTGAATTTGTGGAATAAAATACGTATATATCAATTCTAAATGGAGTGTTGCATACGGGTGTCATTTTTACCCGAACTCGAATTCTTAACCCGATTAAACTCTACTTGAACCCGATTAAGGCATAACCCGAAAAACCAAACCCGAATACACATCAAACCCGAACCCCAAATTCTTATTTAAGTAGGTCTTTGTTTGTGACTTCTTGTACGTCCGAACATAATAATATAAAGGTAACATGTTTTGGCCTAGTAACCTCTTATTACTTTACTTTTGTTCAAGCAATAATAGTTATGATGTTTGTTTGTGTTAAACATATGTTCAACTAACATGTGGATTTAAAGGTTGGTTTTAGTTTTCTTTTTATTTTTTAATTATGACTACCAAACCTATTTGTGAAAAGATGTCAAATCCAATTACCAAAAGTAAAACACTTTCAAGTATGTTGTCTTTGATTTTTAGATTTACTGGTGGACCAACCCGATCACCTATTAACCCGGCCCGTATAAACCCGAATACCGATTAAATATGATTTATTTGGTTTGGTCTTCGGGTTGATTTTCTACATCTAAAAACCCGAGGAACCCGACACGAGTAACCCGAAATCCGATTATATACCCGAATGACACCCCCACGTGAATGCATTGAATTAATATATGCACAATTAATGTCTTCATTTATTTAAGGGTCCCTTTATTTAGACACCCCTTAATTTTAAATCAACACCCCTGTACCCTATACGTCGCGTATGGGTCCATACGCGGCGTATAGGGTACATTGTTGATTTAACGTTTTATACCCTATACGGCGCGTATGGGTCCATACGCGGCGTATAGGGTATGTTGTTGATTTGACGTTTTATACCCTATACTCGGCGTATGGGACCATACGCGGCGTATAGGGTTTGATATTTTATACCCATACGTGACTTATGACCCATACGTGGAGAAGCTATACGCCGCGTATGGAACCATACGCGGCGTATAGCTTATATATTTATTTTTTTTAATTTTTTGAGTTTTTATTTTAATATATACAATATGAATACAATAATAAAATTAAAATTAAATATATAATTCGCATATTACAAATTATTAATTAAATAAATTTATATAAGCCGGGGGTTCTCGGTTATTCTCTATTATTGCGTTGTATTCCGAGATACGAATCCTATACATAATCTCCCATTCTGCAGCACGTACGCTTCGGTTAAGAATCCAAAGATTACTTAATGTTGGCATCGGATAATCTCCTTCTAACTTAACGTGGACGAAATGATTGTTGTTGACATGAACAATCGACACGACATGATGAGGCATGACAGTTTTCGGATCAGCCCATAACGGGAAAAATGTTTGACAACCATTATTGCTTAGTAAATGAAGAATAACCCCAAACTTTTGAGCAACCACTAATCCCGTATACGGCATTATCATCCAATGTTCTTCTGGTGCAGGTTCCACACTTTGCCAATCGATGGTGTGACGTAATTCGTTATACTGTCCGGGGTACAAAGTATCGAAAACTTCTCTGTACTCCAATTCATGTCTGTCCAACTCTTCTAAAAGCTGTGTCCGCACATACATCCACTTATTTTCGTCAAACCCTAAGCCTAAAGCTATTGATCGAAAACCACAATTCCCATCGGTCGGACATCTCGTATACGTGAAATATACTGATGAAAGATTGACGGAATCCAATTTTTTAACCTGTTTATATTTTTAATTGGTGATCTCCGACAATCGAAGAAAACTCATTAGTACCCCGTGATACTTTAGATGACGTTGAACGACTACGTTGCATGGCAGGCTTCTGGAGCTTTACAGCTGAACTTGTTCTTCCGGAAATGTGAGACGCAATAAACGAGCTATGTCTCGGCATGTCGCACGTACTTTGTTGAGTGTCGTACTTTTGTTGTTGAACCTTTAACGTTGGACGACCGCGAACATCTGTTTGAACAACAGGCGTTTTTTGTTATTTTTCCATGGATACACAATTTTTTTTTTTTTTCCACCAAACTAAATTTTACAGCTGCGGGTTGTGTCATTATTTGTTGTTTCACCCGTTCCATTTCTTCTTCAATATCAACTTTTTCATCCACCGTATATGATGGCTTAATGTTATCAAGCTTCGTCCAAAATACGTCAATTGCATCTAATGGAATTTTAGTGCCTGCATTATAAAGTATAAATTAATACATAATTTGTCACTTTAATAGAAAAATGATAATGATGGAGCGACTATTACCAGAATGTTCATATTTTTCCAGCCGACAAGCACAAGGCAAGCCACAACTAGTGAAAAGATGACAACCACATGTTGCATTTGCAGAGCGCATCACATGCAATTTAGTGTTTTCGGCAACTAATAAATCAAGAGCTATGTGTGAAACCTTGCCTCTTAAGTAATCAAATAGCGGAAGTTTATGATGATTCATGGTTTTAATTTTGCTTGTCTCAAAGCTTTCTTTTGAATTTACCTCTTGTGCGTTCACCAATTGATCTACAAACTCCATAAGTCTATCCAGTGAGCTATTTGTTGATTTAAGATATCTTTTTAAATTTGCATGTTGACTCTCCACCCTATTTGTTGTGCGTTGGCCAAAATTGCGGTTCAAGTTAGTCCAGGCTGATACAAACATTTCTTTGTAACTCTCTAACCAGTTTCTGTTTATATATGACAATACCTCTGAAAATATAATAAAACATAATTAAATTATATATTGAAAATATAATAAAACATAATTAAAATATAATAAAACTTACTTTCTCGATTCGCTTCAACTAATCGTTCGTAAAGAAGGTTATAGTTATACTCGTAAATCTCCGCCGTGGGAGACTCACACAAACGTGCCCATGCATATTTAAACTTTCTCCAGTCATCTTTTGTAAAACTTGCTTTACAGTGTTTCGCGATATTTTCATCAATATGCCACCTGCATAAACACTTTGAAGCATTCGGAAACACTTTAACACATGCGTTCATTAAAGCGAGATCTCTGTCTGTTATTATGACGCGCGGCTCTATACACTTGCTTAACGTATCTTTCAATCTATTAAGCACCCATTCAAAATTATCTTCCCGTTCTTTGCTAATAAACGCATGAGCAACACAAAATGTCTTGTGTGTGGAGGTCACGCCAACAATCTGAACAAACGGAAGCTTGTACATGTTTGTTTTATATGTAGCGTCTATCATCAGCACGTGCGGAAATGCACGCCAAGTGTCGTATGATTTAGGATGACAAAAAATATATCTTCTACGACATTAGTATCGGGATCTTCTCGGGTGTAATAAACATACCTTTTAATAGAAAAAGGAAGGAAAATTGATGTTGTTAAGTGAGGATACAAATACAAGTTAGGCTTCATTTTAATTAAGTCTATTGAAAAAAAAACCTCGGCTGTAATAAACGTACCTTTTAATAGATAAAAGGTTTTCTAAGACTTGCATTGGTGTTTCACCGACTTTTCTTTCACTTCTTATCTTATATTGAGCGTTGTATACGTCTCTGGTTATTGAAGCGTTATTAGGATTTTGCTTTTTAATAGCTGATAAGATGCTACGAGGCTCCATGTTCTGATCAGTAAGCTGCTCCACCAAATTGTATTCGTTTTGAGAAAACCTTCTTACAAAAGGATGCCCCTCCATATGTTGAGCAGGATCATGGTTATGTTCGTCACTTCGCACCTCTAATTTCCACGAACGACGTTTGTTGTCGTATATCCCAACTAATTTAAAAGGACATCCGATTTTTTTGCTACCAGATCGTCTAACTGTTGCTTTACTTTTGTGTTCGCCCGCACGATCACAGATAAGCCATACCTTTACGACCTGCCTTCTTTTTTCTTTGATCTTCGTGTAATAATAACGTAACCATTATCACGTCCTCTATTAACAGCCCAACAGACTAGCTCATCGAGAGATAAAAATTTGAGATGTTTCAAACGATACTTTTGTCGTTTGTTTTTCATCACTCGAGAGTATATTATTTTGTTGCGTGTCGTAAGTTGACTCTCGGCAAAACTCAACTTCATCATCGGGAACATACGATTGGTTTAAATCTGGCAGTCCTGTCTCGTAAGCAGATTGAACGTACGCATCATCTTGATTACTATCCACCACGAACGAATATTCATTTGAATATTCATTTGAATATTCACCAAACAAATAGTTACCGTCCCAAAACGACGTACCGAACGAATAAAAAGTGTGATATTTTGAGAGAGAAATACGTTTGGGATTTACAGGAATCGAAAGCATATCGAAAGTGTTATCGAAATCGTTGTTATATAGGTGAAAACGAATCTTGGGTCATGTCATATCGAAATAATTTATACGTGGCGTATGGGTCCATACGCCACGTATAGGCTCCTATACGCAGCGTATGGGCCTATACGCTACGTATAGGCTTGCCACGTCTTCCACGTATGGTACCTATACGCTGCGTATATTCGTACATGGTACAAAAACGCTTTATAGTACGTCTGACAACTATACGTAGCGTATGGATCTATACCCACGTATAGCGTCCTATACGCAGCGTATGGTTCTATACTCTGCGTATAGTCTTGCCACCTTTGCCCCGTATGAACCCATACGTTGCTTGTAATCGTACATGGTACAAAAAGTACATCTGACACCACCTATACGTGGCGTATGGAGCCATACGCCACGTATAGTGCAAAAGAATTGGTCGCATGAGCACTATACGTGGTCGCAAGAGCACTGTAGTGGTCGCATGAGCACCAATTATTTTGTATTATACGTGGCGTATGGAGCCATACGCCACGTATAGTACAAAATAATTGGTCGCATTAGCACTATACGTGGTCGCAAGAGCACTGTAGTGGAGGAGCTATACGCCGCGTATGGGTCTATACGCGGCGTATAGTTTATATATGTATATGTTTTTTTTAATTTTTTGAGTTTTAATATATATATAATTTGAATTAAAATTATTTATGTATGTATGTATGTATGTGTGTATGTCTGTATGTATGTGTGTATGTATGTATTTGTGTATGTATGTATGTGTGTATGTCTGTATGTATGTATGTATGTATGTATGTATGTATGTATGTATGTATGTATGTATGTATGTATGTATGTATGTATGTATGTATGTATGTATGTATGTATGTCTGTATGTATGTATGTATGTATGTCTGTATGTATGTATGTATGTATGTCTGTATGTCTGTATGTATGTATGTATGTATGTATGTATGTATGTATGTATGTATGTATGTATGTATGTATGTATGTCTGTATGTATGTATGTATGTATGTCTGTATGTATGTATGTATGTATGTCTGTATGTATGTATGTATGTATGTATGTATGTCTGTATGTCTGTATGTATGTATGTATGTATGTATGTATGTATGTATGTATGTATGTATGTATGTATGTCTGTATGTATGTATGTATGTATGTATGTATGTATGTATGTATGTATGTATGTATGTATGTATGTATGTATGTATGTATGTCTGTATGTATGTATGTATGTCTGTATGTATGTATGTCTGTATGTATGTATGTATGTATGTATGTCTGTATGTCTGTATATATTTACAAAGATAAACATAAACTGATAATAAACATAAAAGATAAACATAAACTGATAATATATTTACAAAGTTTTTAAATTACATAACAAAATAAAAATTACAATACAAACTACGGGGAGTCAGGGTAATCTCGAGGCGGTGGCAACGGCGGAGGATCAGTACCAGAACGCCGCGCCATCTCTGACTGAACCTGCCACTCCATCAGATCCTCAACGCGATCGAGCCGTCGACTCTGCTGCCGTAAGCTCCTAGACATATCCTGCAACAATGTCTCCACACGTGCAGGCAGCCTCACCTCTCTATAAATATGTCACGGGATCTGAGGCTGAGGAGGCGGCTGATGTGGCTGAGGAGGCGGCTGATCATGTGGCTGCTCGTCGGGTGGTGGCTGATCATGCGGCTGCCCGTGCTGCTGCAGTGGATCGACAATGCCGAGCTGCTGAACTGGTGCCGGCTGCCAGATCTCCCCGGGTCGAAGAGAGAATCGTATGCCAACCGGAAACTGGCGTATAATACGCATGCCGAATAGCGTACGACGATCTAATCTCACCGGCTCGATCGGCGGAGACACGTCACCAAGATGCCGAGGAAAATAACCTAAAGATCGGGCAATCAACGTGATGTACGCGCCGCCGTACACCGCTCCTCGCTCCTGGCGATGATAATACGAAGCAAAATACTTCGCCAAACACCTCGCCAGGTTACACCTGGTCCCCGTAATCAAACAATATAAGTAAAATAAGTCGGGAATGGTACACCACTCCCGACTCTTGCCACGTCCCGTGATGGACGTGGCGATCATCCGATGCAGATAACGGATGAGAGGATCTCGAATGCCGGTGACCCTGCCCTTAGTCCTCTGAAACGGACCTCCGGCAATCTGAGGCCACCACTCTCTCAATGTGCCCTCCTCCATCTCAGTAATACCCTCAGTGAACAGAGGGGTAACAGTCTCCGGCTCATAATAAAGCCCCGAGACAACTGCAAACTGCTCAATGGACATCTGATGTGCATGTCCACAAAGCGTAAAAGAAATCTCCGATCGCTCATCGTCCTCCACCATCTCATCTGGACGAATATATGTAAATGTGGATAAAAACTCCACTACCAGCTCACGTGGGACGGTAAGAATGCGATCTCAAAAAGACGTCTCCACGGCGTATCATCTCCGATAATAGCAGCAAGACGATCGCGCTCTCCCAACTCAGCCATCACCTCCCAATCTACGGCCTTTTGATGACCGATCTTCATCCGAATAAATTTTGAGCACTTAGCGTGCTCAACGGAACCGGCATCAAACTGCAGCCAAGGATGCTCGGCAATATGGTTAACAACGTCAGCCTCAATCTCAGAATCGGAAGACATATCTGCACAGGTGAACAAATAGGTCAAAAACAACGTATACGTATCTATATATATATATACACATATACATATATATATGTATAGGTATATGTATACGTATACGTATACGTATACGTATACGTATACACGTATACGTATACGTATACGTATACATATTATACGTATACGTATACGTATACGTGTACGTATTATACGTATACGTATACGTATACGTGTACACGTATACGTATACGTATATGTATACACATAAACATATACATGTTATATGTATATATGTACATATACATATATGTATATGTATATGTGTATATACATATATATGTATATGTATATGTATATGTATATGTATATGCGTATATACATATATATGTATTTGTATATATATATTTACCCTATACGCCGCGTATAGGGCTATACGCCGCGTATAGGGTAGCAGCGTATGGGTCACAGGGCAACGTATAGGTCGAATCCGACCCTATACGCCGCGTATAGGACTATACGCGGCGTATAGGGGACCCACGTATGGCCCACAAGTCGCGTATTGCAACACCCTATACGCCGCGTATATATCTATACGCCGCGTATAGGGTACACACCAATGTGTCTTCGTCCCCAACCAAAGAACTATATGCTGCGTATAGCCCTATACGCGGGGCTGTACCGGCGTATAGTTCTTTATTCCAGTTTTTAAATCACGCATTTTGGGGCATAAAACACTACTTTAACGTTTAAATCAATGAACGATTAACATAATATGATGTATGAACAATAATACGTACCTGGATGTTGAAAAATCGAAGATCAATACGTGTAGTATAGTGCTATACGAGAGTGTTTTTTTTTGAAGTGTGTGTAAAAAATGAGAAAATTTGAAAGATATAGTGGACCGAGGATCTATACGCCGCGTATGGGCCCATACGCGGCGTATAGCTTATATTCTTTTTTGAATCGACACCGTCCTATACGTGGCGTATGGGCCTATACGCCACGTATAGGTGAACTGATGTGACGTCGGTTGTCAGTCATTAATGCCGCATTAATGGTCGTACCCTATACGCCGGGCATGGGCCGCGTATCCATACGCGGCGTATAGGGGGGTGTCGATTTAAGAAACTGGGTGTCTATTTATTAGGACCCTTATTTAAAGTGGGGAAACATGCATAAGAGTGACAAGTGTATGCTTTAATGCTATGGTTTTTCATTCACACCTTTCTTGTAAAATTACATCATATGCTTAGATTCTTAAGTTTTCGTCATCCATTTCCGAAAATAAAGTGATCAGATCACAAAAAAAAGTGTGTATGAAATTTGTACGTTAGGAAAGGTTGCGTTTGTGGTTTTTATTCTATGATTAGGTTAATATTTCGTGTATTGCATGTGTTGAATAAATAAAATATTAAATAGTTATTAATAAAACTTAAGAAATTATAAAACGATCTTTTAATATAAGATATGATTGACATTACTTACAATTAATAAAAGGATAATGTTATTTTTTAGACTTTTTTTTTTGTTTTCCTCAAAAAAAGTTGGTTTTTAAAAAAACTGTTTCAAAACAAACCGTTTTTAAAAACAAGTGTCCTTTTTAATAATTTCTTTAAATTTTAAACTATACTTATTTTGTTTTATGATAATTTTATTTTTTAAAAAACACAGGTTTCAAATATATTGTGTTTTTTAAAAAGTTTGATATTTTTTTAAAGAAAATTCTATTTTATAAAAAGTTATTTCTTTAGAAATTGCATTTGTAAAAAGATCTCTTTTTAAATTAATAAAAAATTATGATATGAAAAAGAATTAAATAATATCATTTATAGTTAATGTAATATTTATTAAGAGAAAGAAGCAAGAAAATAAATTTTATGAGGCATTGAATTCTACCATGCAGATTCCAAAAACCTTCTTTTAATAGTATAGATATATTTTGGTGCTTTATTGTAACACCCATATCATTTTTAATTAAAATTAGATTACTTAATACCCCTAGTATAATAAAACGTTGATATGTGTACATGATCATCTTTATAAGATATCAACATTTGCAACATTGTCAGTTCCATTACACAAAATATCGATTATATAAATCAATAAGACCAAAGTATGGTACAAGAGTACTTGTCACGTTTAACGTTTAGAAATTGTTGACATGTTACAACGACGTTTTGTCCAATAACTTGGCGTTGTCTTTATCATGTGAAGGACCTTCACGTAAGACACATATGTACCCAATATTCGGGGGGTGTCTCTATAGTATAAACAACTAAAGCAGCTGCTTTAGCATCCTAAAATTTAAGGGCTCTCAAATTTCAAAATAAAAAGTTACGTTTTTAGAGATAAACGAGAAAGATAACAAAATTATTGAAGGATAATAAAATTATTAAAAATTTATCGAGGTCAACTTATAAAACTTGGTTCATCAAGGTTGATTTATGAAACTTGTTCACCAAAAGTTTATTGAGTGTTCAATGCTGAAGGTTTTTTTAAATTCATTAATTTTAAATTCTCTTTTACAATTAATCATATGATTTACTTACTATTATTGTCTGATCTTGATTCATGCTCGATTACTTTAATCTATCATTGTCCTTTTGCTTATGTAATCTATTGTTGTTTGTTTTGATTTTAATTTATATTTTCAATTGATTTTTCTCTTTACTTTAATCAATTGTTACTTGTTTATCATTTAATATGCTCTTTTTTTAGTTGATGATGTTTAAGTTAATTAAGTTGTTTTTAGCCTTGATTTGTTTTTTACCACACTATAAACAAATTTGTTTATGTCGTCGGTTTGAGGCAAACTTCTTTAGGAATAACACATGGACGAGGACCTCAAAATTTTGTTTCGCTTTAGGCCTCCTAAAATGTTAAGCCAGCCCTGCCTATATTAAGTGAATAAAAGGAGAGCTAAATACCAAAAATGATAATAAATAACTTTTAACAACTTCTATTATGTAGTTACTAGAATTTAACATGAACCACCATAAAGTATACTGTTCATGAGTTATAGGTCCATTATTTGGCCTTGGTAATTAGCAATGTATTCATGTCTTAACCAAATTCTAAACTTTACTAACCATCTTTACCATTGGTGCTTAGGCCATATTAGTCGTGTATAGTATACACCATCGTACTCCTAGGTGATGTCTCTAAGCAGACGTTTAGTTCACCATGGTCCTTATACGGTTATACCTCGTGGTACCTAATGGTCTTTTTAGCCAATATGATTAATGAGAACGTATGAGTTTACATTTTTAACGAACTTTGTAAATGTTCAATTTCACCAAGGACATTGTGCAGGTCACTTGATTACTAATTCAACAATTCAACAAAACTAATGATTTTTACATAACATATTAATTAATTTCCCTCTTACACCTTTGGCCGGTTTAACTACCTTTATAAGCATGAACCGACAAAACGCTACATTGAACATGTTGTTAGCGATCAAAATCACCGTCTTTTCTGAACTCTAACAACATAAATGTTGAATGTAATAATTATTATGTGATAGTTGGAATTAGTGTTGCCACAAGTCCTCACCGTCCATTTCATCCGCGAAAATAGGATAACTAATACACAAATGCGTGAAAACATGGGAGCTATGTGAGTCGTTTTAGCGTATGTATATTTGTCGGTTAAATGTACGTTTGCTAATGATATTAGAACAAAAAAATAACACACAACGATTTAGACACGCATAACGTGATTTTTAGCCGAGAGACAAATCGCACGAGAGACAAATAGAGGTCGTAGAAATGCGAATGCTGAGGTGGATGTGTGGACACACAAGATTGGATCGGATAAGAAACGACGTCTTTCGCCAGAGGCTAGAGGTGGCTTGTATCACAGAAAAATAAGAGAGGGAAGATTAAGATGGTTTGGGCACGTGAAGAGGAGAACGACGGCAGCACCTGTCCGAGCAGTAGAGAACATTAGCTTAGAGGGTAGGAGGAGTAGAGGTAGACCTAGATTGACTTGGGACGAGGTTATTAGGAGGGATATGATAGACTTGCATCTTTCTGAGAACATGATCGAGGATAGAAGTGAGTGGAGGCGTAGAATTAAAACTAAGGACTTTTAGTGGGTTTTGTGGGTGGGAAAGGTATACGGTGACATATGGCCGGACCCCACACGTTAGGTGTAGTTTTCCTCATCTATCCTTTTTGAGTGTTACATGCCGTTTTTTTATGAGCGCATTATCTAATTCTTCATGTGATATCTATCTTTGTGTTGTATGCTTTGTATTATGATTGTTATTGTTATTGCCTTTGTTAACGAGTCGGTGGTCTCTTCGGAAACGGTCTCTCTATCTTTCTAGATAGAGGAAAGACTTGTCACCATATACCCCTCCCAGACCCTGCTCTTCAGCGGGATACACTGAGTATGTTTGTTTGTTTGTTTAACGTGATTTTTAGCCTGTGTTAATGAAATAAAGCAACATACATGACGACATAATAAGCAAAAGTATACTATAAAGGTATACATCAAAGGAAGCTACATTTGTTCTTTTCATTATCTATTCATGAATTTTGAATGTGAATAAAAAAGAGAATCGTCATTATGCAGGAACACCCATGTGAGTTTTGATCGTTTATTGTATTGTTTTTTCCAAAATGACAAGACAAAATGTACAAAGTAGAAAAGCTGATGACCCATTTTCACTTTTGTATTTTTAATTTATAAAACAGATACTTTTTACATAAGTGGGTGGGAGTCATCCCGAAAGAGAGGGAAGTACGTACCGGTGGGGTGGGTCGATCTGTCACGCCACGCCACGTCACGCCACAACCTCTTTTGATTTTTGATACCGTAGGCGCAATCTTCTTTTTTATCTTTGGCATCGTAAAATCACTCATTGTAACTTCTTGTGGTACCATCGAAGGTGGGACAGTGTTCCCGCATGGTATCACTGCCCCCTCATCATTCTGTCTTGTGCCTCGACTCCACTCCCTTTTTTAAGAGAGAGGCATAATTGATCTGTTAAATAAGGGTTATTCGATTTTAATAATCCTTTTTTTATTTACTGGTCGGAATTAATCTCCAAACTTTATAAATTTTTACACACTTCTAACTTTAAGCAAAGATTCCTTACTAATTAACTAGGAGTTAACCCCCGTTAGTTTTTTTTTTATGAAATAGAGCCAATTTTGAGCCATTATTCAACTTTGTTGTCACCTGGCTCCAGTTAGGTCCGTTTTTTAGTATTTAGCCTCTAGGTTCACCTAAAATACACATTCAACGAGTTAAGTGGTTCAGATCAAGATATGAAAATTGATGGGTCTCAGGGTGTAGAAGTTTTAATTGACAGACTTAATGATATATTTTAACTTTTTTGTTTAATGCTTGGATCATATAAGTAGTCTACGTCATTAAAAAAACTAACAGAGTTAACTCCAAGTTAGTAAAAGATCGTTGTAGGAAAATAAGTTTAAACTTAGAAATGTCTGTAAATATTTTTTGAGTTGAGATTAATTACGACCAATAAATAAAGGTTTAGATAATTAAACTCGAATAACCCATTAAATAAAGTATTCTATTGATATTATATAAAATTCGTATACAAGGAGAAACATATTTTTTCATGTGAAACTATAAGAAGCCCCTAATTCGTAAAATAATAAAACATGTATGACTAAAATAGAAAAAGTACACCATAATTAAAATAGCATATATAGCTCCAATACACAATTAGAATCTCTTCATCTATCTGACAAGCAACAAATAAAACCAAATCCTTACAACTCATACCAAGAGATATTGTCTGATTTGCCAATAAAAAACTCACAAATTTATATTTGGTTGACTAATTATAAACTTCTTATGATGTCAGACATTCCTAGTGTCACGGGGATTTGAGTGAGACGAGATCGTCATAACACATTGTTAGTAATAGAGATGCAATATATGTAATTGATGATAAGGCGTGTCATGACGACACCCGATACAAAGGAGACTTGTGTCGTTTTAGTCAATATCCACAACAACATAGCCATAAGCATAAACTTGTAATCGGTTTACACAACCAAAATATTAACATTGTAATGTAATTCCCACAACCAGCGAACAAGTATCAAAAGTATGAATATTGTTTGATAGACTACAATAATGATTCAAAATGAATGTTTGTCAAGTATTTTTAGTCTCAAAAATGCATTCCTGGGGTCTCCACTAAGGCAGCACTCCTAGATCTTCATTCGTACGATTCAGCATTCAGTCGTGCGACACACATAGTCGCATACATTCATCCACATAGACTCAATCGCATGACACACACAGTCGCCTGACTCAATCGCACGACACACACATAATCGCATGACTCAGTCGCACGACACACACACAATCGCATGACTCAGTCGCAAGATAGACACAGTCGCACGACACACCCAGTCGCACGGCTCAGTCGCACGGCAGACCCAGTCGTCTGAACAGCAGAATCGCAACTGCAGAAGTGCAGAGCAACCTCCGGCTGCTCCGTGCACAAGATTTACACCACAAGGACTTCCAGAAACATATTTCTAACATGTACAAACAAGAAGAACACGCAGAAAGACAACACACACACCCACGCGACCTCATGTACTCGGGTTGGCCCCGAGCACCCGAAACCCTAAAAACACAGAAGTAAACAAGTAAGAAAAGGGACGACCAAGGTCGTCTACCTGCAAGAAAGGAGTAGTCTCGGCTGTAGCCAAGGTTTTGCCGGTGAAAATGCAAAGAAACGGGCGGTTTGGTGCAGGGAGGAGGAGAAAAGTGGAGAAGAAGAAGATGAAGGAGAAAATGAAGTAATGAAGGCTAGGGCTGGAACATGGGTATTTATACCCAACCCTAGTTTGGCAAAATGTCACATTTGGTCCCTGCACTTAGCCCCCGAGTTCCCAAATTTTGCTTCGGTTGAAAACGACTTAAATCGGCTAGTTATATTTATGATAAAAAGGTAATTAATGATATTTGTAGCTTAATAATGATTTTGTTAATAACCATAATAATATATAAAGATGGTATATTTAACGACGGCGATAACGAAAGCTGTAAAAGTTTTAAATGTAGCATACGTTTGCGATGATGTCACAATCACAACGATGATAAAGTAAGTATAATATCCGCACGTATAGTTTATAAAGGTGAGGAATGAATGTTTAAAGAATAGTTAACGGAATCCACGTTAAATGACGGACCTTTTGGTGATGGATGTCACAGTATCCCCTAGTTGAGAGAATTTCGTCCCGAAATTCAACAGGTGTTAGGTCTAAGAGAGCCATCCTCAAATAGATGTGGACATTTGAGTTTCATCTGATCTTCCCGTTCCCACGTGAATTCTGGTCCTCGTTTGGAGTTCCATCTCACGCGAACGATCGGTATCTTGCTGCGCCTTAGTCGTTTGACCTTTCGGTCCATGATCTGTCTAGGTTCTTCGATAAAATTAAGATTTTCATCGATCTTGTTTCCTCAATTGGTACGTGAAGAGACTCGTCGGCCAAACACTTTTTGAGGTTCGACACGTGAAAAGTATCATGTACACCGCTAAGTTCTTGTGTCAGACTTAATCGGTAAGCCACCGGACCGATTCTTTCTGTAATCTCAAATGGTCATACGTATCTTGGGGCTAACTTCCCTTTCTTTCCAAATCGAACGATCCCTTTCCAAGGAGAGACTTTGAGTAAAACCCGATCCCCAACATTGAATTCTAGAGGCTTCCGACGGTTGTCAGCATAGCTCTTTTGGCGATCTCCGGCAGCTTTTAGTCTGTCTTTGATCTGGTAAATCTTGTCGGTTGTTTCCTAAATGATCTCTGGGCCTGTCAGCTGGCTTTCACCAATCTCTGCCCAACAAACTGGAGATCTATATTTCCTTCCATTCAATGCTTCAAATGGAGCGCACCCAGTGCTCGTATGGTAGCTGTTGTTGTAAGAGAACTCGATCAATGGTAAGTGAGTGTCCCAGCTACCACCAAAGTCGATTACACAAGCCCTGAGCAGATCTTCCAACGTTTGTATTGTTCGTTCACTTTGGCCATCTGTTTGTGGGTGATAGGCGGTACTCATATCTAATCGAGTGCCTATCGCTTTCTGCATTGTCTGCCAAAATTGTGAAGTAAATCGGCTATCACGGTCGGATATGATCGACACCGGCACTCCGTGTTTTGTCACGACCTCCTTTATGTACAATCTCGCCAACTTTTCCATCTTGTAATCCTCTCGGATCGGTAAGAAATGAGTTGACTTTGTCATCAAATCCACTATAACCCATATCGAGTCGTGCCCACTACTCGTTTTAGGAAGTTTGGTAATAAAATCCATGGCTATGTTTTCCCATTTCCATTCATGAATTTCCGGTTGCTGCAGTAATCCTGATGGTTTCTGATGTTCAGCTTAACTTTCAAACACGTTAAGCATCAGCTTACATACATAGCAATGTCTTTCTTCATGCCTGGCCACCAGTACAGATCTTTAAGATCGTGGTACATCTTGTCTGCACCAGGATGAACAGAATATCGTGTCTTGTGCGCTTCATCCAAGACCAAGGTACGTACACCTCCCCATTTGGGTACCCATATGCGATCCATGAAGTACTGTATATCATCATCCTCGCCAATCATCTGTTTATCCAACCCCCGTAATTCTTGTCCCGCAAGGTTTTCTTCTTTCAATGCCTCACTTTGTGCAATTTGGATCTGAGCTTTCAGATTCGTTTGAATAGTCAATCCCAACGCTCGAGCACGTAGTGTTTTCACACGTTCTTTACGGCTTAAAGCATCAGCCACCACGCTCGCTTTCCCCGGATGATACCGGATTTCACAATCGTAGTTGCTAAGTAGTTCTACCCAATGATGCTGGCGCATATTAAGTTCCTTCTGATCCAGGATATGTTGAAGGCTCTTATGATCCGTGTAAATGATGCATTTAGTTCCATACAAGTAATGTCTCCATATCTTAAGTGCAAATACCACAGCGCCCAATTCCAGATCATAAGTCGTATAGTTCTTTTCATGCACTTTAAGTTGTCGTGGGACGTAGGCAATCACCTTATCCTTCTGCATTAGCACACAACCCAATCCTTTATGTGAAGCATCGCAGTACACCACAAAATCATCGGTTCCATCAGGGAGGGACAATATCGGTGCGTTGCACAACTTCTCCTTCAACGTTTGGAACGCTTGTTCTTGTGCATGTCCCCAATCAAACTTCTTGTCTTTCTGAGTCAACATGGTTAACGGTTGGGCAATCTTTGAAAAATTCGCAATGAAGCGACGATAGTATCCTGCCAATCCTAATAATTACCGTATCTCTGAAGGTGTCTGGGGTGCATCCCATTTCTTCACCTCTTCAATCTTTCCGGGATCTACATGAATCCTATTCTCGTTAACCACATGCCCCAAAAACATCACTTCTCGTAACCAAAACTCACACTTCGAGAACTTGGTGAAAAGTTTTTCTTCTTGTAATAGACTTAGTATTGCCTGAAGGTGTTCCTCATGGTCCTCTTTCGATCAGGAGCAGATAAGTATATCGTCTATGAATACGATAATGAACTTATCCAAGTAAGGTTTGCACACTCGATTCATCAGATCCATGAATACAGCTGGTGCATTAGTCAGTCCGAACGGCATGACTAAGAACTCATAGTGCCCATAACGAGTCCTAAACGTTGTTTTCGGTATGTCGTCCTCAAGAACCCATAGTTGATGGTATCCCGAACGAAGGTCGATCTTAGAGAAATATGAGTCTCCCTGTAGCTGATCGAACAAATCATCGATTCTGGGAAGAGGATACCGGTTCTTTACGGTAAATTTGTTCAACTAGCGATAATCGATGCACAAACGGAACGACCCGTCTTTCTTTTTGACAAATAATACAGGTGCTCCCCATGGTGAGTGACTCGGTCGAATAAAACCTTTCTCCAGTAGTTCCTTTAATTGACTAGATAACTCTTGCATTTCCGATGGTGCCAACCGATACGGTGCTTTTGCTACCGGCGTAGCTTCAGGAACCAACTCTATGCGAAATTCCACCTGTCGTGGAGGAGGCAAACCCGACAAGTCATCAGGGAATCATCCGGGTAGTCTCGTACTATAGGAATATCTACCAACTGGTTGTTCTCTTCTTTCGTTTCCACTACATGGGCCAGAAACGCATAACACTGCTTTTGCAAACATCAACGTGTCTTTATGCAAGAGATAAGCTTTAGGGTCCTTCCCGGTCGTTCTCCTTGAATCCTGAGTACCTCCCCGTCTGGCATGGGGATTCGTACTACTTTCTCCCGACAAACAATCTCAGCTCCGTGTTTCGACAACCAATCCATTCCCACAATCACATCAAAACTTCCCATCTCAAAAGGTATTAAGTCTATGTCGAAGGCATGGTTTTCTAATATCATGGAGCACTTTCTAATAATTGCATCGGCCTGTACAACTCTACCATTGGCCATTTCTATGGTGAAGCTAGTTTCCAGCCTACGTGGGTCCAACGCAAGCATGTGAGCAAATCCAGAAGATATAAAACTATTGTCTGCTCAAGTATCAAATAATATAGATACGAAGTGGTGATTGAGCAAATATGTAACCGTAATGACATTCGGGTCCTGATGGGCGTCATTTGCTCCGATAACGAATGCACGTGCTCTGGCAGCATTTCCCTGATTCCCCTGGCCTTGATTACCGGCTATGTCCATCACTGGTGCTTGGTTGTTTCCTTGCTGACCCGGGCCCGATTCAGTCTGGGGCACATGTTCCGATAGTAACCCGGGTTTCCACACTCATAACAGACCCTGGCATTCCCGGTGGGGTTAACCGCATTGACCGGTGCCACCAGATTCGGCGCTGCTCTACAGTCTTTCGCTAGATGCCCCGGGCATCTATAGTTCACGCACACCCGGCACGGCATTGCTGGGGGATGATGATAGTTGCACCTATCACATTTGGGGTACAGCCCAGCATACTCTCTCTTGCCCTGCGTCACGGCCACAAAATTTCTGGTTGTCTTGGCTCGTTTGTCAAACTTCCCTACACTCGACCTGCTTGCTTCTCCAACATCCTTCCTCTTTTCAGCTCCTTTCCCCAGAATCCCAGTTCTCACCATCTCATTTGTTAAAGTACCAACCTTTAGAATTGCACTCTGAATAGTAGGAGGGGTTGCTGCTGCTACCATTTCCCAAATTTGAGGCACAAGCCCCCAAATGTGGAACTAGTCTTGCTAACTCATGAAAACGATCAGTGTAAGCTGCGTGCGTAGCTCCTACCATAGCATGATTCCAGAACTCATGCTCCAACTTTTGCATCTCATTAAGTGGACAGTATTCTTTAGTGATCAATGCTTTAAACTCATCCTAAGTCATCTGCATTGCTGATTCTCTTCCTCTTGCTTGAATCTGGGTGTTCCACCAAGTTAGTGCTTTGCCTTGTAGTGAACATGTGGCATACTTAATCTTTTGGTTGTCTAAGCATTCACTGATATCAATGACGGGTTCCATCTTTTCAAGCCACCTAGTTAGAGCTATCGCTCCACCTTTCCCATCAAATTCCTTCGGTTTACAGGCCACAAACTCCCTGTATGAACATCCCCGTCTTGTATTAACAACCACAGTTTCATTACCAGCTGTTCCACCATTCTCAGTATCTTCCCTTTTTCCTTGGTTATGCTGATCGTTAGTATCATTATCCCCGTGGAGATTATGATTCAGAAGAGCGTCGCTCACTTGTGTCACTATCGTAGGAATCAGTGCGGCTAGCTGCTGAGCGATCATGGCAGCTATGTCGGGGTTTCAGTTCCCTGATTGTTGTCGGCGGGAGAACCACCCGTTCTTGGTGGCGTTCTTGGTGGCCTACCCCTACCTCTGCCTCGTGGGGTCTCACATTCGCGATTTGTACTGCGGGTGACTTTTCGAGGTGGCATTTTCTAATCATAAAAGAAGTAAACATATAAACTTTAGTCACTTTAAGATACATGTATAACTCCATTCATCAAGTTCTAACATTTCATGCTTCGGTCAATCAAGATCATCACGTAGCCCAGTTCAAGCACATTCTTAGTATACAGACGGTGCTTATATATAGGGTTCCCCGCAGCGTTCCCACCACATCCCCGATATACCGAGAACGATGCTTAAACCGGTTACATGACATCCGATTTTCCTTAACATCATCCCAATGAACAACGTAATGTATGTATAGAGTCTATCATCACTTTTCTACAACTCTTTGAAGTCCACATTCATTTTAAGCATTTTGTCAGTTCCATAATTACTGAAATGCTAAGCTGAGAAATGTTTCATGGCAAATAAAATCAATATCATAATCGAAATCCCATGAAGGCTCTAAGTAGAATAGGACTTAAGTGATAGTAGAGGTTATGAATGTGTTATCACCATTTACAAGGTATTACTAGAATGATGATCCTAGTGTTCTAAGGTATAAAATGGAAGACTTGTACTAACTATGATCGTTACCTCAAGGTAAGATTAGCCAGGCTTCACATGCACTGCGAATTGCAATTACGTGTGCACCCGTAATGGTAATTAGCCTTGCATGGTCACCCTTAGCTTCACCTACCCAAGCTAACATCACAGTATTGTCACCATTCATCATGCACAGATCGTGTAAGTTCTTATGTTCATGATCCCATAATGTTCCAATAGTAGTCCGTACTAACAAATAGATTATAAGCACATGATCTCAATTAGTATAACAAAAGTTTCTTATTCCTCATTCTTTCTGGACCTCAGTCATAACTATCTTAGGGTCGGATTTAATATCCGAGATCGACGCTGCGCGTAATCTATGAAAATCCCTTCAGGTTGGGTATCCCAACCTAATAGTATAATGTAGCACGTATACGAATGGAAGATTCTAGTAGTAGGCATCCCGTGCGGAAAGAGTAAGAGTAATAGTACTTCCCTCAGGATGGTCAGATAACAAGACATAGAGATAAAGAACAAGGATAGAGGAACATACATGTAATATCAGATGCAAGCCAATCCTAGCATGCATTCTACATGAAGGTTCCTAGGTTATAGTCTAGGTCAAGTGATTTGCCTAATTCTCTATAACCAATGGCTCTAATACCAGTCTGTCACACCCCCGCTAAGAGCGGAAACACGGGGATGTGAGCGAGACAGGATCGTCATAACACATTGTTAGTAATAGAGATGCAATATATGTAATTGATGATAAGGCGTGTCATGACGACACCCGATACAAAGGAGACTTGTGTCGTGTTTAGTCAATATCCACGACAATATAGCCATAAGCATAAACTTGCAATCGATTCACACAACCAAAATATTAACATTGTAATGTAATTCCCACAACCCGGGAACAAGTATCAAAAGTATGAAGATTGTTTGATAGACTACAACAATGATTCAAAATGAATGTTTGTCAAGTATGTTTAGTCTCAAAAATGCATTCCTAGGGTCTCTACTAAGGCAGCACTCGTAGATCTTCAATTTATATTGTCACCTGAAAAGATATGCTTAAAATGGTCAACAAAATTATTGGTGAGCTCGCAGGTTTAAATAGTAAATAAGTAATTGATATTGTATAGTAATTGTTGTGGAATACCGTGCATACAGTTATAAGTAAGCAAAATCACATAGCCATTAGCTTTACAACCAAACCTAATGACATACACACAGCAAACTTGTTGGAATATATTCACCCAAGGGCCCGTTCCTGGCCACCATTAGTACTAACTAGTATACCAACATCCATGGGTGGGGGTGTCAACCCAGTAGTACTACCAATACCTATCCGTCGGTTTCAACACCGGAATTAATGGTTGTAAAGAAAGTACCACACAGCGACTCATGTGTGTATCAAATAAGTACTCACAACACAGTATCATGTTGATTCCAAGTATGTAAATTGTATATAAATTTTACAGCATAAGAAAGTGGGTGAGCATACTTTTCCCCCATGTTTGTAAACGATTGAAATATTGTAAAAATATAAAAAGGGGTCACGAAACTCACTTGTTAAGTGGTAAGTATGAATGATCAAAGTTTCCAAATGTTGTATGTTATAAATGGTTAAACACCTATTGACAGTTATTGTTAAACATTAATGAAACATATAAAGTAAGTAATAATGTTCGGTCGGTTCGGGTTGCATTGGTTCGGTCACGTGTAACGCACACAAGCAGACATATGTATTAGATCTTATGTAGATCCAAGTACTAGAAATCGTTGCCATTGCCGATGAAGTTTGTGTAAAAGTTTCATTGTTATTAGAGAAATACTTAGTAAATAATAGTGTTGCAAATCATTGTTGATAATTGTAAAATGTTATGTCGATTTGATTTCGGAATAACATTACTAAGTTTGATAGTGTCAGTTTTGAAGATCGTCATTAGCAACGGTACCCGTGTCGATGTCACCTTAACATCACACGACAACACACACCACACACAAGAGGAAACTCACACACAACAGCTCCAATCGCATGATAGGACCAGACGCACGACTCAACACTCCATCAGCACGAATCAGCCTTCATTCGTACGAATCAGCTACATTTGTACGAATGGACCTCCATTCGTGCGCTTCGGCCTTCAGTCGTACCACGCAACCCTCAGTCACACGACTTAACATCCACACGTATGAATCAACCTTCATTATCACGAATCAGCTTCATTCGTATGACTGAACCTTCATTCGTACGACTCAGCATTCAGTCGTGCGACACACACAGTCGCATACATTCATCCGCATAGACTCAATCGCATGACACACACAGTCGCCTGACTCAATCGCACGACACACACATAATCGCATGACTCAGTCGCATGACATACACATAATCACATGACTTAGTCGCACGATAGACACAGTCGCACGACTCAGTCGCACGACACACCCAGTCGCACGGCTTAGTCGCACGGCAGACCCAGTCGCCTGAACAGCGGAATCACGACTGCAGAAGTGCAGAGCAGCCTCTGGCTACTCCGTGCACGAGATTTACACCACAAGGACTTCCAGAAACATATTTCTAACATGTACAAACAAGAAGAATACGCAGAAAGGCAACACACACACCCACGCGACCTCATGTACTCGGGTTGGCCCCGAGCACCCGAAACCTAAAAACACAGAAGTAAACAAGCAAGAAAAGGGACGACTAAGGTCGTCTACCTGCAAGAAAGGAGTAGTCTCGGCTGTAGCCAAGGTTTTGCCAGTGAAAACGTGAAGAAATGGGGCGGTTTGGTGCAAGGAGGAGGAGAAAAGTGGAGAAAAAGAAGATGAAGGAGAAGATGAAGTAATGAAGGCTAGGGCTGGAACATGGGTATTTATACCCAGCCCTAGTTTGGCAAAATGTCACATTTGGTCTTTACACTTAGCCCCCGAGTTCCCAAATTTTGCTTCGGTTGAAAACGACTTAAATCGGCTAGTTATATTCATGATAAAAAGGTAATTAATGATATTTGTAGCTTAATAATGATTTTATTAATAACCATAATAATATATAAAGATGGTATATTTAACGACGACGATGACGAAAGCTGTAAAAGTTTTAAATGTAGCATACGTTTGCGATGATCTCACAATCACAACGATGATAAAGTAAGTATAATATCCGCATATATAGTTTATAAAGGTGAGGAATGAACGTTTAAAGAAAAGTTAACGGAATCCACGTTAAATGACGAACCTTTTGGTGACGGATGTCACACCTAGGTTGCTTCAATTTAAATATGTTTAACTGTGAATATTTCTTATGAATACAATATCTCTTTTGATTACTATCGATATGAGATTTGTTTACGGTGTTACAAACACCATCCTCCACCCCCACGATTTGTAAAGGAATCGTATATAATGATCAATAACTTGGAAAACCCGAGAGTCGTAAGATCGCTTTTAATAGTAATTGAGGTTCATACCAAATCTTCAATCAGATAAAACTCTAGTTAGAAAAAACAAAGTATGAATTTTATATGTGAAATAATGGTGAACAGAATTGAAGAAGAAGCCAGACTAGCCAATTCTCTATTCAAATTTGAAATCTTGCATGGATGGGTAACAGTCTTCGACAGTTATCATATACAAATTTGACTATGTTAACCCACGAGTTTCATTTAAAATTTCAAGAAAATCAAATTTTCATGCATTTTTAGAAAAGCAATTTTTATGCAATTTTCAGTTTGTCCCCAACCGGAAGCACTACCCACGAACCCTCACTAAGATGGAGCTGCCCCCTGCCTGCCAAAGGGACGTTACCCTCTTGAAACCCCTGACAAATAGGTTTTATCATAATAAACTCAAACAAATGTGCATTTCGCATATCCTTATTTGTTTTTATTAATATTATAATAACATTGGTTATTAGTAATTCAATTATACTAAAATATATAGCATAATTGGACTGAACATTCTCAATGAGATCTACCTCAATAAACAAAAGCACACCAAACAAATGCACAAAAGAAAACTCTAGACATAAGGACAAAATATTAATACACGAAAGGTGTCTTCTATATTGGTGGTGGATCGTGTTATAACTAGTTTTCTTGGAGTCAAATTTAAAAGTTTTTAAAAGAGAAATTGATATTAAGATTTATGGTATTAATGCTCTTATATCTCTTGCAATTCGAACCGGATCAACGCATATTCAAAACAAAAACGAGTATCACTTCGAATTCGAATCAAATTTAATTTTGAATCCAACCTGAACGCGAACTCTAAATATTTTTTAATTGGAATTTAATTTAAATCAAATAAGGATTGATGTTCAGAATTACAAAGTTAGAACTAGGTGTGTTTATGCGATTGGATAATCAATTATTCGGATTTAAAAATTTCATTATCTTCTCCGAAATCTGATCCGATCCAAACAAGGGATATCTCTATCTAATCCGAATATATCCGAATTCAATAAATATCAGATTTGGATAAATCGAATAGTTCGAATAAACCAAATATCAATTTTTCATATCTTTTTAGTTAAAATTTTTGTTAATATTTTACTAGCTTAAAATCATAATAAAACATATAAAACCAAAAAAATACAAATTTGTCTACAACGGAAATTTAAGCTCAAAAATAATAGGTAACTGTATAGAACCTGAATATTAGAAACTTTAATTTTGAACAACGATCCATTATTGTATAATTGTTTATGATTAGAGGATTGAAAGATGTCATGACTCTTAAGTATTGAGTTGAACGCATAATATGTGGTTAGGCAAAGAGTATTAGGCTAGAAATATAGTGGGATTTTTATTCGATTTAATTGGATATATGAATGATCAAAATAAGCCGAATAAAAGAATAAGATATCCAAAATCCGAATTCAAAGAAATGGATTCGAATGAGATACGATCCGCGAATATCTGAATATAAATTTGGACCCATTTTTTTGAATTCGGATACGGATTAGATTACGGTTTTTTTTATTTTGATTTTTTAGCACTTCTATTATGAAACAACTCAACTTGATTAAGTCAAGAATTTTTTTTTTTCTTTTCACACCTCTTAGGCAAGCCGAATTAGCCAATTATGTGATATTAAGAATTTAAAATATAAGAAGCCCAGTCCATTTTAAAGGCCACTTAACTATTTCTATTGCGCTCGCTATCAATTTAGCCCATTGGGTAATAGCAATTGGATTTATAATTCCACAAATTTACCATTTCATATTCAAGATCTTCATGATGACATAGTTGGTATTTGTTTATATTATTATATATTTAAATAAATAATAAATATTTGTTATATACTTACAAGACTAAAGTAAATAAAAACAAACAATTGTTTTCGAAATACAAGTTCAAATCTAAGCAATCTTCGAATGCCCTAAAATCACCACATAGTTCTCTAATACTTTTAAACTTCGTAACATTTTATATTCTTTACCATCTACATCAAGGGTCTAGCATTTAGCAATATCTCTTACAAATAAAGAAACACAATAGACATGTACAAAAAGAGCCATTTGATCATTTAAACAATTATATGGATATTTGTCTAACAATTCATTCACGTCTTTGGGATTTACTTTGCTGATCTGAAACATTGTGGTTTTCCAACCTAGTTTATTCTCTAGCTTAAATTAACAACGTATCAGGGTCTCTCCACTCAGTACTATTCTGATAAGACAATTCATTCACAATCGCTACGACAACGTAAAGCCTATATCCCTTTCATCGGATCCAACGTTAACAACCCTTGGGCGTTTCCGATCTCCTTGGTATGCTCCTTTCCAGGCTCGCTACCATGACAACGGTCTTCCTAGCTACCCAATCGCCTATCTTAAAGCAAGCTCCTTTCAGGATTATAGTGATTCTAACTAGGGGCTTGCCATACTTCTAGGTGTATGACTAGTTATTTACTTCTTCATGATAACTCTATTTAGTTGGAATCATAGAAACAAAGCAGTTGTCTAAATCCTACATTGAAGATTAGTATAAAGCAATGGCTCAAGATGCCTTTTAAGTTTCATGGTTGACTGAAGAACTAAGTGTTTCAAATTATGGGTAACGAAACTAATAAGGTTTCGGCTTGTTATTTTTCATGTCTAACTCGTTTAATAAAATAGGTTACGTCCACCCCAACATTTGTAACCTGTTTAAATAAAGAGACCGACTGGATCAAATCTGACATTAAAAAAAACACATTGAATTATAAGTTCAAACTGCTTGTCCTATCTATGACCTATTTAACCCATTTCTTACAATACATTTAATCCGTTTACAACTTAATTACATCCCTCTAACCTGTTTGACTCATTTAGATAAGTGGGTTAAATAGGTCGCACTTGGATTACACATTCTTAAGTGTGTTTGTTTTATGGTTTATGACTTTGATACTAATAAATAATATGCTCAGAGTCATCAATTTAACTCACCAACAAGACACGATTCTGCCCATATTTTAACTGTCAAATCTATTTTATTCCGTTGTGACAACCAATCTGCCTCACTATTGTGTAAATGTTGTTTTCCATGAAAGAAGTATACACATCAAAATCATTTCACTCATGATATGATTGTTGAAGGTCAGCAAAGAACAACTAGACATTCTTAAAGGTTCGTACCTCATCCAATATGTGATAATGAGTGGTGGCTTGTTTGGATACTTTGTACTTGTTTTCCATTGTAAAAGTGTTCTCTTAGGTGTAACTGTTGTGTCGAGATCATTTATTGTTGACGAATTAACAATCTTTAACATGTAGAAGTTTTTTATCGTTAACAAATTAGCAATGTTTTATAACATGACCAATCATTATATCATCTGTCTAATGGTCTATTGGTTGGATTAGTTGAACCGCTTTCAAAAACATGATATTTTCAATAGAGTAAATTGTTGTCTCTTTGTCGTGGTTTGGTCATATTAGACATGTTCGTCCAAAAAAATATTTTTTTGTGTGTACATCTGGCTCCCCAAGGTTTAAAAGGTTGTCACTTTGAACCAAAATGTTAACCTCGTTAATTTTAAATGTTAAACACTCTATCATTAAAAAAGGAAAAATATGAAATTATGCATAGAAAGACAAAATCCTAATTTATGTTAACGTATTGTTGTTAAAATTTCGCTCGTGTTATTGTTCAATTTACAAAACTTATATCGTAAATTTCGTATTTTCATGTTTGAACCTTTCATCATGACTAAATCACGAGTTTGTTGGCTTCATCAGTGGGGAGGATGGACCTGGTGGTGGTCGGGAACTCATTACGAAGTAGTTGTATAATAGAGATCATCGCTTCTAGTTATCATCTCCCGCATATCATGATTCAGTTTAACTCGATTGTGGTTATGTAATTGAGGGGATTTCTTTTGCATGTTTAGAGTTGTCAATTTATATTTTTAACATTTTCAACTAACAAAGTTAAAATTTTGGATGAAAATATCAATTTTTAAAACCTTAGAAGACAAATGCATTTTTTACTGAAAATGAAAAATATAATTAGATCACAGAGAGTAAAACAACAATACACTCTTTTTAATAATTTAAAGTATTTGTGCATAACACTAATTTATTTAAAACAAAATGAAACTAATCTATCTTTTTAGAATCAGTGGCGGAGATTGAGCACTCCCGAAGAGGGGGGGGCAAAATTAATCTTTATTAGGGGGGGCGGGGGCGAAATTAATTTTTATTAGGAGGAGCGAACTCGAGTTTTATATGAAAATTTACATTATCGAGCCAAAAATTTACACTACCGGACTAAAGTTTAACACTACCGACGAAAAAAAGACCTAACTATGCTCCGCCGGTGTTTAGAATGTACTTATACCGTTAACAATATACATAACCTAAAATAAAGAATATATAAAGTATGAAATAAAAAAAATATAAAGTAAGAAGTAATTGAATCAATAATAGTCCTTTGATTAAGTGGTGGAGTGGTAATGGGGTGACTTGTGGTTCTAATTGAACCAGGTTCGAATCCCACCATCCCCATTTAATTTCTGCGACATTCAGGTGAAGGGTTTCGCTCGAGGTTTTATCCCGGGTTCGATCCAGATGGGGGGCGAGGGTTTACGGATTCAATCCGGTTCCCGCGCATCTGGGGGGTACGACTTTCGACTGACGGCTAGGTCCAGGGTAACCAGTCCCGATAAATCGTCAGGTTCGAAGTCCTCTGTCATTCAAAAAAAAAATTGAATCAATAATAACATTCTAGAAGAAAAATAATATTGAAATTTTGTCCAACCATCTGGTAAGTTCAAATGATAGTGATTTAGTGGACTAAACTGGAGTGTTTGATTCTACATATCTATCCAATCACATTCGGTTTCAAAAAAATTCACAATAAAATATGTCAAAAAGAATGATCATCTTACATGACCACGTGGCAATATATATCGTTGGAGCTTCATACCTGACCCGATATGGCAAATATGTTACATGCATCTAGTACATGGTCTTCAATAATTGTATAGACTTTGCCGCTTTTCAAATACCAAAATGATTGTGATATCTCATCCCAAACTTATGGATGAAAATGTCATTAAATAATAATCAGGGTGGTTTACGTAAATAAAAAAGGTAAGATAAATAACTTAAAAACAAAAAGAACCTTCTCGAGTGATTATCTTAATTCTCAACTATCTTTTTGTTTCCCAAATGACATGGGAAACACGTGCGATTACACCTTGACCAAGACTTTTGTTAACAGAACCATTCATATCATTGAAATTTCGATTTTATGGTTATCAAATTGTTGAATTATATCATTTATTATTGTCAATGATATGTGAATGTGTAATAGGTTGTTTTTAACTTAATATTAAATTTGCTCCATAATAGCAATGCTTATGTCACTTTCGCTTGTTCAGATAGCAGAAGTCAAATTAATAATAGTGTGTAGTTGTTTGAGATGACGGATGTACACTTTAGTCTTGACTTCTGTTAGTTGAGATAGCGGAAGTGTACAGCTTACCTGCCACATCATCGCTCGTCAGAAGGATTTACAGGAAGCTAATTTGCCACGTCAGGTAGTTTTGTTAGGTAAGATAGCAGAACATCTAAAAATAAAAAATCCCTAAAAACAACGTATATGCCACGTTACACTTCAAAAAACACGTACTTTAAGAAAATCGTGAACAAACCATAGAAAAAAGCATAAATTAATCAAATTAAAAATAGTATGACGAACATTTCCTTGATTATTAAAGTACTTTTATAACATCCACCAAGCAAAAAATATAATTGTCTCAAGCGACATCTTTCTTTCTTTAGATAATCTAGTCGAGTCTAACCACTCCACTAAAACAGTCCGATTCAAAAAGTTCAATTCTAACCATTTTTGCAAACTTCACCGAATCTTTACCATGATCTCACACTCTTCAAAAATATGATTAGTTGTCTAAACCTCTATGCCACATAAACATATTAAGGAAGATATATCAATATCTCTTTTATCAAGATTTACTTTAGAAGAAAAATGATTATAATAATCCTCCAAGTAAGAATATTAACTTTTCTTGACACACCTATATGCATACCAAAATTAATATTATGTTTGGTTGGTTACATGTGAACTGTATTATTTATCAGTTTAACAAAATCTTTAATTTTGGCCAAAAAAATTATTACTTATAATAAAGAATAAACTTTTCTATAGGCTAATGAAGAACCAAAAGTAACAGTTTAATATAGTAAATTATTATTAAAACTTTGACAAATAAAGAGAAACGTGAATCTTTTTTAATAAATAATGTAAATGTGAAAACTGAAAAGCGACAATTTTGTCTCCCTGGGTGGACATGTGATACATGTAGGCCACAAGCCCCGAATAAAAACAATAGGCACGTGCTATTTGAAAATGTTAATTATGTTCACTAAGTTCACATTGAGGGGATTGCAAAGGTTAACCCTATAGATTAGTTAATTATATTCCATTTATTTAAATAATGGATACAAAATCAAGTAAACAACTATACCACACTGAAGCAAACTATGTTGTCCGCCGAATCTTGCTCGTTTACAACTCAACTCAACTCATGGCTCGGTAACTATAAGAAAAATGGTTTTTTGCGACCACATTTTTTGCGGCGACAACTTTTTCGTCGCAAAAGAGTCACAAAACGACAAAAAGAAATAACTTTTTTGATTTTAAAAGTCAACAACTTTTTTGCGGCGATTTTTCGTCGCAAAAAGTTAAAATTAGTTATTATTATTATTTTTAATATCACGAAAACCTTTTTTAAGAGCGGGAAAAATCCCGCGTAATCATTTGCGGCGACTTTGTCGTCGCAATAAACAACTAAATATTATAATATATAAATAATTAAATGGTTTCGTCGCAATTGCATTATTGCGGCGACATATCGCCGCAAAAAAGAACCCCCATTTAGTCGGGACAGTTCACATTTTCACCATTTTACAAACCACCAAACCACAGCCCCACTGCGCACCCCACCCTCACCCCCACTGCGCACCCCACCCTCACCCTTGCGCACCCCACCGTCGGCTCCCTCACCACCGTCGCCGCCTCCTCACCCTTGCGCACCCCATTTAGTCGGCAAAGTTGCTGCTCCACCACCGCCAGTCCACCACCGTCGCCGCCTGACCACCGTCGCCGCCTCCTTTACACCCTAGCCACCACCACCACTCCTGATTTTAGGTAATATCCTCAATTTTACCTAATTTTATGTTAATTTTTAGTTAATATTTTGAAATTAGGGTAATAAAGTTTATGTGGTTATGTAAGAATATAAAATGTGTTAATTTGTAGTTGTTTGGGGTTTTGAAGTTTATTTTGTTTATGAAAATATGGTTGTTTAACATATGTGTATGTAAGAATATAAGAATATAGTTTATGAAGTTTATGAAAATATGAAATGTTAAGTTTGGGGGTTTTGTAGTTTATGAAAATATATAAGAATGTATGTTTGTATTAAGATTGTTTATATGGTATTTGAAATTAGGGTTAGCAAGAATGTATGTTTGTATAAGAAGTTAGCTTTAAGATTGTTTGGAATTAGGGTTAGCGAGTTTGTATGGTTATGAAAACTTAGATGTTTAACTTAGTTGAGATTGTTTGAAATTAGGGTTAGGAAGTTTATATGGTTATGAAAACATAGATGTTTAACTTAGTTAAGATTGTTTGAAATAACATGTGTGTATGTATGAATATAAAGAATGTATGTATTTGATATGTTAATTTTATGTTAATATGTGGTTCTTGTTTGGAATTAGGGTTAGCAAGTTTATATGGTTATGAAAACATGGATGTTTGGTATGTTAATATAAGAATGTATGTATGTATTTGGTATGAATATAAGAATGTGTATATGCATTTGGTATGTTAAATTGTATTAATATGTAGTTATTGTTTGAAAGTAGGTTTAGCAAGTTTTATGGTTATGAAAAAATGGATGGATTTAACTTAGTTAAGATGAAATAGAATGTGTGTATGTATGTATATAAGAAAGAATGTATGTATTTAGTATGTTAACTTAGGGTTAGGAAGTTTATTAAATAATTAACTTTTATATTGTATTTCCTTAGTTTTAAACGTGTTAAGATATTTAATATTTGTTTGTAAACACAGTTATGACGATTGATAAGAGTTGGACTACTTTAGAAAATAAATTTTTAAAGAATATCTGATTGGTCTTAAAGCATTCATGGAAAGGTGTAAGAATTATACGAATGGCCAAAATAAAGCTCGGTGTCCGTGTAATAATTGCAATAACAGTTATTGGTTTCCTCTTCCAATAATAGAGCGTCATATACATAATAATGAATTTTGCCGATTTTACAAAACGTGGACGCATCATGGTGAATCATATGTTCCGTCACCGGTAGTTCCTGTCATACCTCAAACGACAGACCCAATACATGATTTTATTAACGATGTTCGTCAGGAGAATGTCCCACAAGAGGACAACACATACGATGACGACGAGCCAATGAACACAACAGATACACCGAGTGATACAAATGATGAACTTGCTGAATTACTGAAACTTGCCGACACCGAACTATACCCTGGTTGTGACGGGATGTCTTCATTGGATTTCTTGACAAAACTGAGTCACATGAAGGCCATCAATAAATGGACCGATACATCGTTTGACCAATTGTTAGAATTTCTGAAAACTGCATTTTCGCTTGCTAAAATCCCACCGTCAAACTATGAAGCCAAGAAGATAATGAAGAAAGTTGGGTTAGGATATGAATCGATCCACGTTTGTAAGAACGACTGTTGTTTATTTTGGGGGAAGGATAACAAAGATTTGCAAAAATGTCCAATATGTTATGAAAGTAGATGGAAGGACGCAAACTAAGGGGAAGAAAGTTGCCAACAAGGTTATGCGTTACTTTCCATTAATTCCTAGATTAAAGCGTATTTATAGCTCAAGACACACTGCAAAGCATATGACATGGCATGCTTCTGGACGTTGCACGGAAGATGGTAAGTTACGTCACCCGGTGGATGGTACATCATGGAAAGAATTCGATTCAATGTATCCTGATTTTGCCAAAGAACCTAGAAATGTTAGATTAGGGTTGGCTGCTGATGGCTTCAATCCATTTGGGAACATGAGTACATCGTATAGCATGTGGCCGGTAATACTGACAACATACAATACGCCACCATGGTTATGTATGAAAGAGTCTTCATTCATGCTGACGTTATTAATCCCTGGCCCTAAATCACCTGGGAAGGACATTGATGTTTTTTTAAGACCATTGGTTGATGAATTGAAAAGTCTTTGGTCGGACGGAGTCGTGACAAAAGATGCAGTTCCAAACACTTTCTTCACATTACGTGCAATGCTTTTATGGACTATCAATGATTTCCCTGCTCGTAGTAGCTTGTCTGGTTGGAGTGGGCAAGGTTACTTTGCATGCCCAACATGTAAGGAAGACACTCCAACTGTTCATGTATTGGGAAAAACTGCTTATGTTGGGCATAGAAGATGGTTACCAACAAATCATAAATGGAGGAAGGACAAGTCATTCAATGGTAAGAACGAGACTAGACGTCCTCCTAACAGGAAAACTAATGATCAGATTTTGGAACAACTTAATAAATTGCCGCCCCGTATTTCTGGGAAACATGTTCAGTTTGGTGGTAAGAAGAGAAAACGTGATTCCGATGTTGAATTGAATTGGACCAAGCGTTCTATTTTCTTCGAGCTTGAATATTGGTCTTCAATTCAACTAAAACATAATTTGGATGTCATGCATATCGAAAAGAATGTGTGCGAGAGTTTGTTGAATACATTGATGATGAACAAGGAAAAATCCAAAGACACTAATAAGGCAAGAATGGTGTTAGAACAATGGAACATTCGACGTGACTTGTGGCTTGTAGATAACGGTCGCGGTAAGCTCTCAAAGCCTCATCCCAAGTTCTCTTCCTCAAACGCCAAAAGGAGTCTTTTTTGTCAATTCATTAAAGAAGTAAAACTACCTGATGGCTTTAGCTCTAACTTTAAACATAAGGTAACCGATAATGATACCCAAATAACGGGGATGAAATCACATGATCATTATATAATGATGCAACGGTTGCTTCCGATTGGTGCTCAAGCGTACTTTGATAAAAACATTTCAACACCAATAATTGAGATGTGCTTATTCTTTAAGCAACTTTGTGCTCGGAACTTGATGTCATCTGACATGCAAGATGCTGAGGAGAAGTTGATTAAAATTTTATGTTCTTTCGAGCAAATATTTCCTCCGTTATTTTTTGACATAATGATTCATTTGGTTATGCATTTACCTGAGGAGGCCATTCAAGGTGGGCCAGTTTATATGAGGTGGATGTATCCATTTGAAAGATACATGAAAAAGATGAAAAATTATGTTAGAAATAAGGCTAGGCCCGAAGGTTCCATTGCGGAGGGGTATGTCGCAGATGAAGCCTTAACTTTCTGTTCAAGGTATCTTGACGGTGTACCGATGAGATTTAATCGGCCGGACAGAAACGAAGACGCCCCAGTTCCCACACGTGAGTTTTATGTCTTCCAATCGCTATGCACACCTATCAGCAAGGGGGTTGATAAAAAAATGGATGGTGTGCTTTGGGCAAATCTAAATTGGTTTGTCCTTAACAACAGCTCCGAGATCGAAGAATACAAAGAGTAAGTATTTTCTATTTCGGGTTGTGTTTTCGTAAGTTATCTTTATAATGATTATTATTAACGCAAGTAACATTATTTATAGTGAATTTCTTACTCAAATGCCGCATGAAACTGACTTGAAAGCAAATTTTCCTAACTGGTTTAAACAGAAGGTAAACTCATTTGTGTATACAACCGATTATACAAACCGATTAAACAAATTTTCCTAATTTTCTCTTATTTCAAATAGATCAACCGTCGCGAGTAAATGATGAATCTAGTGTTAGTCCTCAGTTATTTGCTTTAGCAAATGGACCACGACATGCAAACTCTTACACCGCTTGTATAGTTAACGGTGTGAGATTTATAGTTCATAGCCGAGACGTATGCCGTACAACTCAAAATAGCGGCATCTCAACAACTGGTCAAGATGGAACAAAGTATTACGGTTTGTTGGAAGAGATTCTGGAGCTAGGCTATCTAGACCGTTGTAAGGTTGTGTTGTTTCGATGTAAATGGTTTAAAACTAATAACAACAAACTTTGTGTCATTAAGAATAACATAACCAGTATTTCTACCCAAACTGAATGGTTTACAAATGACCAATACATTCTTGCAACACAAGCAGAGCAAGTTTTTTATCTTGACGAACCTTCTAAAGCCAGTCAAAGAGTTCAATCAATCAGACATTGGAAGGTCGTCCAAGAGGTGAATCATCGGAAGATTTGGGACCGAGATATTATAATGGGAAATAACGAAGCAGATTTAATTCATGGCAACACTTTATCTGAGCTTTTGTTGTCTGCTGACTTAGATAATTTAACTTATGATGGTATGAGTAGAGATGAAGCTACAGAAGTTGATGTTTCTCTTGAGCATGTCAATGCAGAGGACGAGACATATGAAGATACGAATGAGGGTGAAGACAACGATGCAGACAAAGCTGTTGACGTTTCTGATAATTCAGATGATGAATTAGACGAATTTAATAATGATTGTGGAGAAGATTCTTATCACATCGATGAATCCGATTGATTGTAATTTTAATTTTAACCGAATCATTTATTATGTTTGATCTATTATGTTTATTGAATTGTTTTTTTCAATTGTGTGTTTAGCTAATGATTCAATTGCGATATATTTGTATACTTATATAATCTTTTTTACAGATGGCAGACGTGGCCTGAGGTCACGGTAGGGATACCTATGGCCGTGGTCCACCTGGTGGTGGTCCTCCTGGTGGTGGTCCTCCCGATGATGATCGATCGTGGCAGCCGCCACGATAGTGCGAGGTCAGTGATGACTCCGGCAGCGGCAGCGGACGAGGTATGCGAAAAACCACACTTTAAATATATAATTTACATAGAATTTTATACTATTATCTTACATAGAATTTTTATACTACTATCAATTTGCAGGACAAGGCAAGCGTGGAAAGACCACACTTCAAGGTATGCGAAAGAGAAATCCACAAGGAAATTTGCTCACAATTGAATTTGAGCAAGGTACGCATGACACCTACAAACCTGTGGGTGTCAATCAGGCGACCTTTGCTTCACTGGTTGGCACACTCGTTGACAGATTTCCTCAAAACTACAAGAGCTGGAAAAAGATACCTGCAGAGTTGAAGGCGACTATCTGGCCTGACTTACAGGTTAAGTTTTTGATAATTAAATTCAGTGATTAAATATATATACACTAAGCTATTTGTTTTCATAATTTGCAGATGTATTTTGATATGACTCCCCACGAAGGCCTGAGGGCAGGCATTGAGAAATATGCTGCAAACCGGTATAAAGATCACAAATACCGGTTCAAGCAAAAGCATTTTAGCAAAATAGGCGGGGAGGACAGGGTTGATATTTCTGATGTTGTGCCACCTGATATGCAAGAATCTGAATGGAAAGGCTATGTGGATTACTACACTTCTCCTGAAGTCAAGGCTCGGTCTGCAACCAACAAGTCCAACAAAGGGAAGCAGACGATCAAGGGACATGGCGGCCGGACATCTTTAGCCCAATGTCGTTATATGTTTGTAAGTTGTTTTAATCTAATGTGTTTATAACTTGTTTTATGTGTTTGTAAGTTACTTTTATATTATTATATAACTATATAATGTGTTTACAGCGGGAAGAAGGTTCTGATGAATCTGGGAGTGCCATATTAGCATACCGCCGCTTCTATACCGATTCAAGCGGTAATTTCTATCAGCCTGAACCGGATGCATACTATGTAAGTAATGTACACGTCTTAAAATTTTGTAAAATAAAGTAATATATAATATCACCATATATATAACATTGTTTATTTTTTTGTAAACTATAAAGGAGCAAATGGTCGCGCTTCAACAACAACACCCAGAAATGTCAGAGAAACAGATCATGCGCCAGGTGTTGGGGGAGCGCCCCGGGTGGGAACGTGGCATCGGTCCAATACCGAGTGTGCCTTCACAACCCCCACCTCCATCTCATAGAACAGATCAGCGGATGTTCTCACAATCTGAGGTTGAGGAGATGATAGCAGCGAGATTGGCCAGTGAGCAAGAACAATGGCAGTCCCAGATGATGGCGAATATGATGGCACAAATGCAAAGTCAAATCCAATGCCAAGTCCAGAGCGCCTTGAAGAGAAGTGGCCATTCTCAACAACATAATGAAGATGAAGAAGATGATGATGGTCGTCATCATAGGATGTTGAGTTGTTTGACGCTTGTTATGAATATTTTAAAACATTTGTTTGCATAACTTTTAACTTATTACATTTGGACAATTTTTGGTTTATATGCTATGTTTTGCGATTAGTTTGATGGTTTTGATAGTGTGTACTGATTTGGAACAGCAGGTTGGGTTTGGTACCCAGAAAATTCTGGATGGATTGCTGCAAATGCAGCAAAACTATTAAAAAAAAGGTCCTTTTTTGCGGCGATAAATCGTCGCAAAAAAGAGCAAATAATGTTAAAATATATCGCCGCAAAAAAGATTTTGGTCATAATATTTGCGGCGATATATCGTCGCAAAAAAGACCAAATTATGTTGAAATAATTCGCCGCAAAAAAGATTTTGTTCAAAATATTTGCGGCGATATATCGTCGCAAATAATTCATTTTCGTCGCAAAAAAAATCGTCGCAAAAGATTTCTCTCAGAATTTCCCCTTTTTATAATAAGTGGAGCCCACAAAATAAAATCGTCGCAAATTTCGTTGCAAAAAACATTTTGCGACCACTTTTTTACGGCGAATGTTTTGCGACCAATTTTTCGTCGCAAAAGATTTATTGCGACGAAATTGAATCTTTTTGCGACGATATATGTTGATATGTTTGAAGAAAGAGTACATAACGACAGCTAAAGGATGCATGAACATGATCATCAGCATGTGGCAACGTTAGAATGCGAAAACGGTCGGTTTGGCCTAAAGAACACAATAAAAGCATAACTCTTTCGTCTAATATTATTATGAGGAGTAATGACATGATCATGTTTTGTCAAAGAATTACATAAATTTAAGGGGAGAAAACATGTTCTGTTTTCCTTTTGTTAACGTAAATGAAAGATATTATTAGTTCTTCAAAGTTTACATTTTGTTTCTTGTTTCAAAAAATAAAAATTTACAGGTTTATTAAACAAACTAGCTAAGAAATATCGTATTTTATGAACTAAACAAAGAATTTTTCTATAATATATTCGAATCATTAGAATTTAGAAACGTACAAATTACCGTTAGTGTGAAGTCACATGTCTAAAAACAAACATAATAGGTGTGGACAAACACCTGAAACAAGTCCAAAAGGAATAAATTAAATACATATAAAGAAGAGAAATTATATTCTTTTTTAACTTTCTAATTATATATTTAAATGAAAACACCATTTATTAATTAGTTATATCTATACAACTATACTGATATTTTTAAATTAATACAAATAAAAAATTTGGTTTCAACATGACTTAGAACCATGATAGACGTGTGGGGTATGAGTGCAAAACACACAAGGAATAGCACGTGACAAAAATCCAGATATCTTTTGGTTTTTAAAATATATAATTTTCTATGTTAGTAATTTAATTATTATTAGAGCAATCAATTTTCCAACTAATTTAATAATTAAAGATTTAAACTATGGAGTAATATCAATCATGAAAATACATGTGCTATGAGTCGGGTTTACGGGTTGGCAAGTCTATGAACATTACCTGTTTAATTCGTATTTAATGTTTATACCTTTATACATATATAATACTATAATTACTACTTTTCAATTACAATTTTATATAAAACATTTGTTTTTTAGTCATAGAATCTTAGGTCAATTTCTCTTTTAAGCTTTGGAATGCATAAACGTATGTCAATAATAATTTAACTAAGACATATAAGTTTGTTACGTGATCACATCACCATCCTATTTTTTCTCTTTCTCACTTTATCCGTCATTTAGGTTCATGTGTATTCACTTAGGTTAGTGAAAGCCCCACCCCTAAGTGGTGTGGTGGTAGTGGTTTCGGTTTTCAACAGGGAGGTCAGGGATTCGAACCCCACTAACAACAACTAACTTGGTATTGGTATTGAATGAAATTCATCTTTTAAAAAAAAAAAACTTAGGTTAGTGAAAGTATATATGAATTATTGTTTTAGATTTTTTTAAGTTGCTTTTAATTCTTTTTGTGGTCCAAGTCGTTGAAAGTGGTTTTGACGCTTAGACTATGTTGTTTGAATGTTGAACCGAAAAAAATAAATGGAATATGACAAAGTACATGTGATGAAAATATATAATTGAAAGTTTAATTATGTTAGCAATGTAAGTAGAAATTTAATAATTTAAACTATTACTAATTGTTCAATAGAAATTTTTACTGTTAGTTTGACTGGTTTAATTTCTAATTTTCAATTTTATTACTTGAGGTAATCACACTAACATATTTTTCTTGTATATAATAGTCGAAATCACTAGAATAATCTATCATCCTGATTTACATTTATTTTCCACTTGATTTTGTTTTTATGTTTTCATTTTGATGATAATATTTGATGATTATACTACTATGAATGTTGTTGCTAACAAAAAAGAATTTTAGAAGTGTCACTAATCAAATTGTTAGTATTGATTATTGTCAGCCAATAGATGCGTAATAGTTTGAGTTATTGAAATCCAATTCGCTTAAAAACAAATCGTTGTAGATTATAATAGCAAATAATAAAAAAAATAATGAATAAAAGGCCAAAATAGTAACTTAATTAAATATCGTAGATTATCAACTAAACTTACTTAGTATACCATAAGTGGATTTTCATCTATTAAATTATAGAGAGACAAAAGCTTAATAAAATTATGAATGAAATGAATAAACATACAAGCTAAATTAAGACTAAAATAGATACAACCGAGCGTAAAAAATTAAAAATTATATCACTTGTACTGTTGTTGATTATAAAAGTGAAAGTTTACAGTGTTACCGGCCAAATTAATAGTATGAGATATTATCTGCCAATAGTTAATAGTTTGGATAATTAAAATATAATTTGCTTTTTATAATTATGTTTTTCTTTGTTGTATTCAATTAAAAAACGTTTCTTCCTCTAAAATATTTTTCAAAGAAAACGTTTTATAAATCAATTTGATCTTATTATCTTCTGTTAAAACGATATTTAAATGTTTTCTGTCATTTCTAATAAAAACATCTATTAAAAAATTTAATTTTTATCTTTTTTTATAATAGACTTGAGTTTATTCTTCTAATAAATAAAAAATGTTAAGTGCTTGAAGAGATATGAAATATGATAATTTTTATGGTTTTAGGATGAAATATGAAATTTTATATTCCGTTCATATAGAAGACATGAGACACGAGACATGAGACATGATACGAAACACGGCACTGAGTACTAAATGACAAACTTTTTTGCAAGAATGCGTCGGATGCTTTTACTTTTGGAACCTACGTTTTTTTTTTTTTTTTTTTCCTTCTAAAAGTGATTGTTACATGCATCGGTGATGCTTGTGAGTTGTGACAATATGCATCTTATCGAGTCAACCACCACAAACGCGTACATGCATACAGATTCCTATTTCAAGACTCAAGTTTGACTTTCTTATAACCTTGATATTTAAATAAATGTTATTTAAATTTATACTCGTGTTTCAATAGTTATAGATAATAACAATTATATAATAAAATATATTGTGAAATAAGTATTCTGCACTGATTTTAGGTTTAAACCTTTTATAAACTTAGTATTTGTAAATACGAGCTTCAAGTGGACCGGATTCGCTCCAATTGAACTTTGATCTATCGAGTAATCTCCGTTGATCCAAGCCTACACACAATCAAACAACATCAGTTAAAGTGTTACAGAGGAAGAAGTCTTTTTGTAACAACCTTCCGGCGTAAAAATAAGTAACCAGAAAATATAAATAATGAGTATAATAGAAATAGAGAGAGTTAGGGAGTATTTGTTCATGGGAAATCAATCTCACTTACTTTGTATTTATAGTCTTCTATGATGTATGTGTTGATTTTATGTATGATGGTAGTAGTGGTCCTAAAAGAGTTTATTAGGCACTTATACCATTGGGCCCTACCTCGCATGCAATCGAGGGTGTGTTTAATCAATGACTAAGATTAGTAATAATTGTAATCATATCCTTAATTTGGATGTGAGAAACGTTTCGGGTTAGGTGTTTATTTGTGTTTTGCAATCTAAACATTGTTTTGTGGTTTATGTAGGTCGGATCCGGGTCCAGGACGTGATTTGGTACCATACGTTTATAAAAGATCTTTAAAAATTTCAGATATAAATGCCAATCCTAAGGTTTAAGACAACCCAAAAAACTATTGATCAAATCACAGTCTATTTTATAAATTATTTGGGTATTGTGTATTTATTGATAAGAACACGCACTAGATAGTTTTAACTCCAGAAGAAAGAATACATTGAAAATTTGATTTTAACTTAATATATCACGCCTAAGATAGATAAAACACTTAGTTTGTCCTTTGATTATACATCTTTCCTAAAGTATAGATAAAAAAATATTAACATTTATTTTCATGTTGCGTCTCCAATAGTAGTTTACCATACAAGTCTATTAATTCCAACGTACTTCACTTCAATATTTATAAAACACCGGTTAAAATCAGTAATAAACCTTCTCCAGAGGTTTGACTCGAGTCAAAATTAAATCTTATGAAAAAGAAAAATGCATGTAATTTATCGTAAATTGCTACAAGATTAAAATGGTGCAACTTGGAAGTGTGATGTATCTTCATGTTATTTGCCGGTTCAACCTTAACAAAAATACAGTAGGCTCAAACCATTCAAACTGCATCAGAAAGATCAGAATTTTATCCACATAAAGAAATATATAAAAAAAAATGTGAAGTGTAACAACCCGTTTAATTACCTCGTATAATTGTTCCATGACAAAATCAAAACTTTTATCCTAAGATTACATATATTTAGATATCAGCAAATACTTTATATTTCTATATATAAATAATTATTTTTATTTAAAGTATATCTCAAATACACAATTTAGTTCTGAAAATTATTATTAATAATAATAAAAACTTACTCTTAAGCGATTGATAAATTTGATATAGACAAAGAAGGGGGTTTTGAAAGGCATCCTAAGTTAGGGAAAAATTATTATTGTTTTATTGTTATTATTATTTAATTTATTATTAGCTTAAAATGCTAAAGTAATAGATTTTGGCATGAAGTGCATTTTTCAAAAAAAAAAAAATAGATTTTGGCGTTTTACCTTTTTACGTGGGCCTTTAAAGTTGAAAAGCACACTGCCTATATTATATGTTGGAAAGTCTACGTGTCGTCATTAAAAATTTCAACACGTGGTGCACGTGGGTCAACGTTAAATCATATATGGTATAGATATCCCACACTAGTGTTCACACATTATGAACGATGTTAAAAAACTAGAACATTTAACATGTGTTATGTAAATATTACTATTAATTGAGAAAAACAAAATTAAGATTGTTATTAATATTTGTAAGGGGCTATAAAGGTTGTTATAGTGTGGACAAAAACAAAGAGCTATAAAAAATGGAGTTAATTATACGAATCGTCCCTGTGATTATTAGTGTTATGATGTTGGTCACGGGAATCAAAAGATAATTTTATATTAATGACCGAAATTCCTCTAATAACATAAACAAAAAACTTTACAGTTTCCACCCAAATAAAGATGTCAACGAAGAAGATTGGTGTTGGTGGTTGTTGTCCTTTAAATTATACATGTTTTAAGTATAAAAATCTTTTTTTTTTGTATCTTTTACTATGAAATTATAATAACTTGTGCACATTTATACCGATTATGAATTTACAGGTCTTTCGGTTTTTATGAAGAACTGGATGAAGTTGGGAAGATTGAAAAGATACACAACTTGATTGCAAATTTCAAGAAATTGTTTGGACTTGCGTGAACCGTATGAACATAGATGGTCAGAGGATGCGTTACAATGGAAACGTACGACGAGTACAAGAACCCATGAGAGTTTTCATATTCATTCAGTCTTATACATAACATTAGCTTTAGTAAACTCGTGTGTTACAAGGATTAAGTAAAATAAAATATTAATATAATAAAACTTATTAATTATAAAATGATATTCTAAGATATAATAAATTGAAATTACGTATAAGAAATGTCTATAAGTAATGAAACACAGATATAAATTTTTTAAAATTTGCTTTTATATTTTTTTTCCACAAAAAAAAACATTTCGTTATAAATAAACCATATAAAATGATATTTTTAAAAATTTCCTTATTATAACTCCCAAATTTAGTTATTAATGATTTTAAAAAATGACTCTTTAAAATACCAATTTTAAAAAAATTCTTATTTTAAAAAAAAGTTTTATGCTTTAAAAAAATATTATTTTATAAAAAGTTATTTATTCAGATATTAGATTAATAAATAGATCACTTTCTTAATTTATTAAATCTAAAAAAGTGTTAAATAATATTATTAGTAATTAAGGTAATTATTAAATATGAGAGAAAGACGGAAAAATTTTGGTGATGATAATTGTAGTGTTGACACGTGTCATCCTAAGATACTCTTTTATTAAAGTAGGGAGATTCGCATTTCAAAGGATCCAAAAGGAGTTCGGAACCCTCCATTCTCTAAAGGGTTAATATAGAAGTAACCATTCGATAAAAGAACAACTTCGGAGTCCGATATCAAGAAGGATTCAAGTTTACTCTTCTTTTTCTAATCCACTATGATTTGTATCAGTTAACTAGATTGTACACCGCGCTTCACGGTGGAGACACGGCGGTGCAAGCAATAATTTTACGTACTACATGGTTGAATAGTTAAAAACGTTGATACGAGGGGTATGTTAAATTTTGTAAGATATAGTTAAAAAATATAAAACATTTTTTCATATTAAAAGAAACAACGAATAAAAAAAACCTAGAAAAAGAAAACTAAGACGAAAAAAAAACAGAGGTAGTCAACAAAACATTTAGCAAATAAAAAAAAAGCTGGAAAAAAGAAAACTAAAAGAACTGGAAAGTAGAAAAGAAAAAAAATGAGGATGGTTCTAACCAAGTTGGAAAACAAAGGGGAGGGAGTGTGTCTTGTAAGTAGACCAACACTTGTTTTGGTGTAATGGGGAGAGTTTCTGAAAAAACTATGTAAAAGTTAAAAAAACCCTCATAAATTAATAACATAATTTATAATTTTTTTATTATTTTAATTGTTAAAAAGTTATTTAAGCTTTTGTTACATATATGTTGAACATAAATACGAGAATGAAGAGTTTTACGTATACGTAACACTATGCCAAATGAAAAACGGTTACGTATATGTAACATTTATGTGATGCATTGACCGGCTTGTCGCGTGCACTAGTCAAAGATAGTATTTGTATGGTTCCTTAGTACCAAAACTATGTAACAAATGGTAAGAAGGGTGTTGAATCACAAGGAGTATGTGGTTTGTGTTTAGACTTGAATTGGACTAACGAGTCAATTATGAAGCTTGCTATTTTGTTTATAAGAGCTTTGATATGTTTACTTGAAATGATGTTGAGACTTTGTCCAACACAAAGGAATGAACAAAACAAAAAGATTGCTTAAAAATGATTAATAAAACTTGAGAAACTTAGAACAATGGTTAACAAACAAAGTTTAATAACAAGGTTCACCCCCGGTTGATATCATAAGGTTATGGTTCTACCAATCCAACTAACTTGCATCAAAGGTGTGATTTATGCTAACGAGTTCATCATTACAAGGTTTAGGTGTCAAGAATCGTCAACGTTAACACGGACAATAATACACTTCATTACACAAGAACATTCAAACTCTACATCTACATAGCACACATGACCAACTCCATTTCTCAAAGACAAATTTCATAATCATTCATTCAATTTGGGAATTCAAGTTAAGCTCAAAGTACTAGCATAAATGTTTCAAGCAATCAAATACAAAACACAAGGATGCAATCTAGTTTTCAAATATTAACAAACCATAGTCTTACAATATGCAAACCGGGGGAAAACCCAAAGAAGATTAGCCTCTCATGTTGTGTGAGGCTTGGAATCCGGGTGATGATCTTGTTTGCAATTCCATATCACTTTGATTTTGCTTGACTTTGTTGATGATGAAAAGCCCCAATTGCAGAAATTTCTTCTCTAAAGCTTCATGGATGATTCTTGGTGATGAAGAAGATTGTTGATGATGAAGATGAGTGTTAATGATGAAGATGATTTTTCTTGGAGACAAAACAAAGTGAGAGGATCATAGCATGATGTAGGATGGTCCTTTTCCCTGATTTTCCTCCCCATTAGATGGCCTTTCCAGCTGCAAATTGAAGATTCCCGTTTAAACAAGTCAAATGAAACAAGTGGGCATTAAAAATCCGACAGGACAATTGAGGAGGCGTCGGCGACGGGGTATTAGCCCGTCGGCGACGGGCTCCAGAAACAACATTTTTTCCTTTTGTTTGTTTCGTGTATCCGACCGTTCCGGGCTCCATTCCGACATCCCATATGACCCCTGGAGTGTACTCTTAATTGTTCCGGCCCTAACAAACACAAACCACAACAAAATAGATCATTTGAACTCGAAGTTATGCTATAAATATGCCACTTTGTACTTTTAAACCCGAGCTTTTACCCGCGCATCACATCCCCACACTTATCTTTTGCTTGTCCTCAAGCAAACTACCATACAATATTTTTCAAAACATTACAGGACATTTAGAGTTTCTCACTTTCTATCAAGTTAAGGTCCAAAGTCATACCCGCCCCTCAAGTTCATAAGTGAATGATATATGTAATAACAAACCAAGACTTGCCTAACTAATCCTACCATGCTTTAAACTCTTGCACTCATGTTTCATGCCCTTCACAATGATACGCTCCTCTCAGCTATTTTGTGGACTAGCATGTGATGTGCTAGTATGTTTTTCACTCAAAACCATATGCAATAATGTGAGCATAAGCTTGTAAAGCAATCGTGCCTCCACTGCTTTAATGGAATAATTCCCAGATCAAAGGACTTTTGTGGTTTTTGGGCTTAGGCTTGGGTGAGGAATAAAGCTTTATTTAGTGGCTAATGTGATGAGAAATCCAAAACAATACAAACTACTAAAAACGGTATTCGGGTAATTTCTGTCCCAACGCTTTTCTTATTCTATTTTTCCTTTTTCTTGACATCTTTTCTTCAAACACAATGTATATATTCTTTTCATTTCATTTTTTTATATAACTAAAGAACACTAATTTGATTAACACATGGACAAAATCAATTGGATTCTTATCAAAATTTTCAAGAGGATAACTCTTTGATGCTCGGCTAGTGGGTTGACAAACGAAAGGACAATTTATTACACACACTTGTGTTCGCATAAATAGGCTCAAAATTGGCAACTAGGGGTATAGTTTTGTAATCTTTATGGGTAATAGGGAATAATGGGGGATCCTAATGCCTTTTCATCTCCGTTCACATATTCCTTTGCGGTCTTAGCACGTATCAAACCATACAAGTTCTACCAATTAATCGCATAATGATCACACTCAACAAATGAACTTTTATATATATGTAAGTGATCTAGCAATCTAGGTAAGTATGGCTCAAAACTCACATGATGGAGGAGAAATGGGTTGCCGACATGTAGCATGTGTGACTATTTTAAAGCATGCTAAAACTAGCTAGGCATCTCACTTAAAGTTTTCTTTAAAGGCACTTGGTGAGACTATTCGAGGCAACCATGACTAACGACCTTTTACCCAATTTTCTCGGTTTGAAAATCTTTTGGTGACAATCTAAGTTGTTTGCATAAAATGAGGACCAAAAAGTATTTGAAAATTTGAAAATTTTTCTATTTTTCCCCCATCCCCACACTTAATGTTGACATTGTCCTCAATGTGGGTGAAAATCTTTCAAAACATAAGAGATGTGATACAAATTTCTTCCCCAAAGGTTTTCCCGGCCTAAAACAACGTTCCACTTATTCAAGCTACTAAGATAATCATGCTGAAAGGAACATGTGCACCTGGATTTCTTCACTTTTTCTTGGCATTAGCTTTTCAATCCAAGTCGCACAAAACCTGCAATTGTAAAAAAATTGTGTAGAAGCAAGCTTCTCACCTTTTGACAACCAATCAATTAGCATGAATTGTGGAATCTCAATAACCACTTAACAAAGACAAATACAGAATTAAAAGAAACAGAAAAAAAAACAAACACACATAAACATTTAAATAAACTGTACAAACACATAAATCATACCTCGCCGCCTATCTTTGGTAGCGCTCATTTGGATCTCTTGGCGGGTATGGTTGATAAGGATAGCCAGTCAGAGCAGAAAACATCTCATTGAAGTTGTCAAATGCTCCCCCTTCAGTTGGTGGTGGCGCAGGAATGGGAATGAAACTGGACGCCACGCCCTGGGACCAATGCACTAACTGTTGCACCTGTTCTGGCTGGTCCCTGATGGTCGAATAGTCTGTCCACGGGGTAAACTCTTGATAGCTTCGACCTACTTCAAGATCCCGGTGATGCCTTTCCTGTTCTTGGAGAATGTAGGCGTTGTTGACAGCCATTTGTTGGGCTGTTGCAAGGGCCATCCAACGCCTGTCTTCTAACTGCTCCCTTTCCATCCTTCGGGCTTCTTGTTGTGCCCAATGTTCCTCTTGCTGCAGCCTCCACACCCTTTCACTCTCTCTTCTTGCTTCCTCCACTTCTCTCATTTCCCCCATCAGAGCAGACACATTATCATATGTCTGCCTGTGCCCGACCTGCAAAGATTCCCAACCCGGCTGCCTTCGTCTCACAGTGAATTCAGCTACATTATCAGACACCTCTCGATGTTGACGGGCAGTTCGCCTTCTTGAGGGCCTTGTTTCCTCGGGTTGTGCCTCTTATTCCTCCATGGCTTCAAATTCATCCGGTGGAGGAGCATCTGGGTCTCTTGCAGTAAAAGATTGCCCGGTTTCAGTATCCCGGACAACAAATGTAAACCCTTGTTGTTCAACAAAAATCTTTGATGCTATCATCTTCTTAAAGTCAAAGTAGTCCAAAGGTTTACTGACCCAGAGTGCCTCTGGAGGAAGGCAATCTTGTTGCACGATCATAGCACTAATCAACCGAATATATGTGACCATTTTCCTAGCATATAGTTCCCTTGATTCCCAAATATTCATCATCACTATATGTCTCCATGAGAGTTTGGGGCTTCCATAAAGTAAAGAGTGTAAATTCTGCAGTCCCAGGTTCTCAGTTTCCCTCGATCTCCCAATCGTACCATCACATTTTCAAGGGAGATGTTTTGTAGAATTTTTCCTTCGAGAGATAAGTGGTTCCTCTCAAGTTCAGCACCTTCACGGAAGGGAACAGTCAAGCTGATTAAATTTACCGGATCTGCTTCTAGAACGGGCCTTGAAAAAATCCATCCATATGATAGTAATAGTAGTTGCCCTGGCCCAAAGAATCAAATTGGGCGATCCGGTTCAACGTTTCAAAAGACATTACCATAGTACCCGCACCGGTTTCCCCTGATAACCTCCATTGTGATGGATGGCTGCTTTTGTTTTCAAATCTTAATGAAGCCATCCATTCGGCCACCGCCCCCAAATAAACCCGGTGTGTATTTGCGGCACACCAATCTAACGCTCTCTCCCACCCTAGAGCTTCGAATTTTTGTGTTATCCCTATCTTTGAGAGCTCTTCAATATTAACCACTCTCTCCGGCACACACACACCTGGGACGCCATACTGGACTTTTGCCATTTTCCACTTCCACAGACGGATTTCAGTAGCTCTATTGTGAAAGTCGGATAATCATTTCTGGGCGTCGGATTCCCATTTCTCCCCGATTTTGTCATTCTTGTGTTGTGTCCACTTCCAGTCTTGGCGAAATAGCCTTGCATCATCATCAGTAACTGAGCTTTCTTGTTCCCAGTTCATCACCCTACGAGAGGATGAACTTGTACCTCTTGAGGTCTTGCTCCTTTTTCTACTCGCCATTGAACTACAACACAACAACCAAATACACCCATTAATTACTTGCATTCAAACAATTCCAACAAATAGGCATAGATCATGGTTTTGTAAGCATATGCTCCTCTTGCAATTTTGAATAAACAAGTATGTTCTTGACAAACAATATGTTGCATTATCTTCAAAATTTTAAGTTTCTTTTCAACAATGAGGTTTTCTTTTATGTTTATCCATGACATACTATCATATGCTTACAACCATGTATACAAATTTTCATAACTTTCATCTTTGTTCTATGCCTATTTCTCAAGAATACTTGTGCTAGAACCCTCTCCCCACACTTGTTTTGTATCTACATTTATCATACATAATCTAAACTCAACCAAAGGTTCCTACTCAACAATCCATACATATTCAAAACTAGTTTCACTAATCACATTCATGTTCAAGAGATAATTTCTATAAACTATGTAATGCTAGTAATAAAATGAGAAGAAACCATACCTTATGTGCTTAGAGTTTCACCCAATAAGTTGCAATAGAAAGATACTTGAAGAAAGACCCAAAAAATCCGAATTTGCACCTTAGATTTTTCTTTAACAACAAGGAATTAGCAAAAACTAGGTTAGGGGTTTTGTTCCTCACGAAAAACTAAGCACTTTGGACACAAGAATGGTTGGATTTGGTTAAGTTTGGAAGAAGTTGGGTTATGGAGGAGAATTAGGGTTCTTGAAAGTTTTTTGAAGAAGAAGAGAGAAAAAGTGGAATTGGTTGGATGAAAATGGGAGTGGGAGTGTGTTTTGGGATGGAATAAGTGTTGTGATGGGGTAAAAATTCGGAAGATGGGGTTTGGGTGGTTGAGAGTGGGTTAAAATTTGAAAAAAAAATTTTTTTTACGCAGCATGAATCGAAGGGGCGTCGGCGACGGGCTACAAGGGCATCGGCGACGGGCTCTAGCGAATTCAATTTAGTCTACGCGCTAAGTTGCTGTCTACGGGGTATGTGGTCTACGCAGTCCGCGTCGGCGACGCGATATATGCCCGTCGGCGACGGGCTCCAGAATTGCCAAATTGTTTTTAATGTTTTTTTTTTTTAGAGTTTTCACACTCATATATAAATGAATATCACACAAAATTAACACACAACATAGGAAAAGAAAAAAAAATAAAAAAAATATGTAGATATATATACCTTATACCTATATATATATCACCCCCCCGAACACACGTGTATTGTCCCGAATACACACAAGTCGCACACGCAATGGGATTTTGTGACTCGGATTTGGCTTGGCAATTCTAAAAAGGCTGAAAAGGTTTATACTAAACTAAGCAATGCAAAGCAACAAATATGTACAAGTTACCTCTCGTGGGTTGCCTCCCACGCAGCGCTAAGTTTACCTGTCGTTAGCCGGACTTTACGGTGCTGTGATCAAATCGGTACCTCATCAAGAGTGCTCAACAACAAGCACTCGGATTGTTTGTCCGCCCCATTTATGTCATTTGGTTCAAGATATGGTTTAAGGCGGTGCCCATTCACCGTTTGCCTTAAATGGTCATCAAAATCTTCAATCTCCACATCTCCAAAGTCGCCCACCCGGATGATCAAATATGGACCCGTCCATTTACTCTTTAGCTTTCCAGGAAATAGCTTTAGTCGTGAGTTGTACAACTATACCTTCTGTCCGGGCTTGAACTCCTTCAAACGAAGCTTGGCATCATGAACCCGCTTCATCTTGTCCTTGTATGCAGATGCGGTTTCATAGGCTTCGTCCCTTATCTCTTCTAACTCATTCAGCGCCAGTTGTCTTTGTTTACCTGCGCACTCATAATTCATATTAACAGTTTTAACTGCCCACAAGGCACGATGAGTTAACTCTACAGGTAAATGACAACCCTTTCCATAGACCAACCGGTAGGGAGTGGTTCCAATAGGCGTCTTGTAAGCGGTACGATACGCCCATAAGGCATCATCTAGTTTAGTTGACCAATCCTTGCGATCGGATCGTACCGTTTTTTGCAAAATTTCTTTGATTTGCCTATTAGAAACCTCCACTTGTCCACTTGTTTGTGGATGGTATGGTGTTGCAATCCTATGGTCAACACCATAACGTTTTAGAAGTTTGCCAAAGTTGAAGTTTTTAAAATGTGATCCCCCATCGCTTATTATCACGCGAGGGATACCAAATCTTGAAAAAATGTGGGTTTGGACAAACTTGCATACTACCTTATGGTCATTGGTCTTAGTGGCGATTGCTTCTATCCATTTAGAGACATAATCGACCGCCACCAAGATATAGAAGTTACCAAAAGAGTTTGGAAAAGGGCCCATGAAGTCAATGCCCCAAACATCAGAGATTTCCACCACCAAAATTGGTTGCATAGGCATTTCATCTCTTCTTGTCACACTCCCCATTTGTTGGCATCTTATGCAACTCTTGGTAAATTCAAGGGAGTCTTTGAAGATGGTAGGCCAATAAAAACCACAAGAAAGGACTTTGTGACCCGTCTTTTGTCCACTGAAATGTCCTCCACATGCCGATTCGTGAAGCATGCTCAATACACATGGGATCTCCTCATCCGGTAGACATCTTCGGATGATTTGATCGGCTCCGACTTTGAAAAGGTCTGGTTCATCCCAAATGTAATGTTTTGCTTGAGCCTTGAAGTGTTGTTTCTTTCTTCTACTCCATCCTTCCGGCAATGTACCTGTAGCCAAATAGTTTGCAAAATGGGCGTACCAGGGGTTATTGGTGGTGATAGACATGATGTATTCATCCGGGAATTGTTCATTTATCTCCGGCGTGGTATCTTCTTCCACCGGTTGAATTCTTGACAAATGATCTGCGACTATATTTTCACTCCCTTTCTTGTCTCGGATCTCAAGATTGAATTTTTGCAATAACAAAATCCAACGAATCAACCTTGGTTTCGCGTCCTTTTTCTCCATGAGGTACCTAACAGCAGAATGGTCAGAATAGACAATAACCTTGCTACCCCATATATAGGACCGAAATTTATCTAAAGCATATACCACCCCAAGTAATTCCTTCTCAGTTGTTGTATAATTCAATTGGGCATCTGAGAGGGATTTACTTGCATAGTATATGGCAACGGGTTTCTTATCAACCCGTTGACCCAAGACAGCCCCAATAGCATAGTCACTCGCATCACACATTATTTCAAAAGGCAATTTCTAGTTAGGTGATTGCAAGATTGGAGCTTCAATTAGTTTTTGCTTCAAGATGTTTGTAACATCGCGTATTTCGTTAAGGAAAAGTTAACAATGTTAAATCCTAAAAATAATTGCTATTATACTCACAATAATAATAATCATAATAATAATAATAATAATAATAATAATAATAATAATAATAATAATAATAATAATAATAATAATAATAAAATTCAGGGGTTATTTAGTAAATTTTGAAACTTAAAAACTAAGTTTTAAGCTTGAAATATCAAAGCTTAAACCACAGGGATCAATCCTGTAATTTACACAAACATCCCAACCCCACCCCCCTTTTCCCTTCTTTCCCGTCGAACCCACCACTCGCACCACTCACCATTGTCGGCCGACACACCCCAAAATTCGGGCATTAAACGCGGAAATAAGTAAATTAATCGAAGTGGCAGGAGCTTTTACGCATTCTTAAGCCACTAACATCACGAATTTTATCTAAAACGAACCAAAAACACCCTCTCGAAACCCACTTCACCCGCGGACCTGCAACTCGACTTTAAACTAACCTTCACTCGATTTTAATCGAAATTAACATAGGGGTTTCCATCTAGATCATCATTAGAAGGTTCCCCTAAGTTTAATTTGATTATGGTTGTGTTTTGAGCATCAAACGATTACCTCACGAGCCGCGACCTGTTCTTGAAGAGTTCAACCTCAATCGAACATCGTACGGGTAAATTACACACACACACATACTCAATACATCATGGGGAACAAAAGCCCCATGATGTCCGAAGCTATCTAAGTCGAATTCATGCTCAATTTGAGCTTTGATCGATCTAGGGCTCGATTGGGAAATTGGGGTTATAGGGAAGCTATGTTTAAAATCAAATGCAAACAAAACTTACCGCTGATTAGGCCCTTGGCCTGCTGGTTCTGCGCTCACAGTTCGAACAAGAGGTCCCGGGTTCGACACCGGGCCACCTCAACTATTTTTTAAGGGTTTTTAGGCCTTTAAAAATTATAGAAAAAATCCCTAAAATTATAAAAATGTTTTACAATCATTTAAATTTTTTTTAACAACTAAATTATTTTTCTGAAATTTATTTTAACATTTGATCCATTTTTATTAAATGTTTTAAATAAATAAAACTACAAATAATACAAAATTATTTATACGCAAGTGAACTTTTAATAATAATTTAATTTATTAAATTATTATTCGACATCGTGTTATTTTTAATTTATTCAAATACTATTTATTAGTATTTAAATCATGATTAAATATAAATGTTTTATATTTAAATCATTCCAAAAACATTTTTCATTTCTTTTAATCATTTAAATAATTAAGTACTTTAATTAATTGACATAATTAATTAATAAAATTAATTATTTGTTTATTTTTCCACACGTTAATATAAATCAAACAGATACGTAAACTGATACGTTTATTTTAAATTTAAACATAATCATTTTTAATAAATTCATTTCAATTATTTCAAACATTTTCAACTAAATCAACTAGTTTATTTAAACTACCATTCAAAACCAAATGGAAACCCTAATACATTCCCAAATTTCCAAATCATTATTATTCTAACTCGAGACACGTTCCTTAGGTTAATCATAAGGAAATCATAGGTGTCTAATCTATCACATCCAGATTCTAATCTCATCAATCAAGTGAGTATTCATATCCCCTTTTTATATCATTTCTCCTTCGGGGGAAATCATGTGATACAATATTCAATCATGATATTCTATTGTTATTTTATTCTAAATTCAATTCAAGACAGGTTATGTTATTACTTGCAATTATGTGAACATACTATGATAAACTGGACGACAGTAAAACCCTAATTCAATCAATCAATCCTGGTAACAATGTAGATCTACTGGTTTGGATAACCCACCCCATATGGCTTACGAGTGGTGATTGTGCCAGAGACAGGAGTTAATCTATGGTATATGTGTGGAGTCTATTATATGCAAGTGTCAAGTCAAGGGGTTGTTATTGTGTCAGTTATCTATATGCTTTACTCTTACAATATAAGTCTTAACGTTACCTTGTGAATTGAATATTCTCAATCAATCAATCAATCTATATGTATACTCAAAACTATGATTACTCACCAGCTAATTCGTTAGCTGACTTTATTTTCTCACATGATTTCAGGTTAAGCAAGCTAGTGGACTTCTACTTGATCATATAAGACCTGGACTTAGTCAAAACAAAGACAATTATTATTTGTGACTTTAACTGTTGTATTTGTATCTGTTAAATTCATATTATCCTGTAATCTGATTTAATATTATTTCCACTATTAGACAATCATGTGTTATGAACAATCAATCATTCCCTCGTTCGCTCCGATGATTCCGCCGTCGGTCGGGGTGTGACAATGTTAAAGGCTTTTACACATTCTTCATTAAACTCAAATGGGGCATCTTTTAACAATAGATTACACAATGGTTTGGTTATGACACTAAATCCCTTTATGAATCTTCTATAAAAACCGGCATGCCCCAAGAATGACCTAATGCCCTTAACATTAGTGGGGTGAGGTAAAGTGGAAATAACCTTCACTTTAGCATGGTCTACCTCTATCCCACGGCTAGACACAACATGACCCAATACTATTCCCTCTTGAACCATAAATGGCTCTTTTCCCAACTAAGGACCAAATTGGTTTCAATACATCTTTTTAAAACTTTTTCTAATTGAAGCAAACATAATTCAAAAGATGTGCCAAAAATTGAGAAATCATCCATAAAGATTTCTAATGACTCCCCCACCATATCTGAAAAGATACTCATCATACACCTTTGAAAGGTGGCGGGGGCATTACATAACCCAAAGGGCATTCGCCTAAATGCAAACATGCCATAAGGGCAAGTAAATGTAGTCTTTTCCTGATCTTCAGGATGAATAGCTATTTGGTTATAACCTGAATAACCATCTAGAAAGCAATAAAATTTCTGACCTGATAGTTTCTCAACAATTTGATCAATGAATGGTAAGGGAAATGATCTTTTGAGGTAGCAGCATTCAATTTCCTGTAATCAATACAAATTCTCCACCCGGTTACTGGCCGGGTAGCTACCTCATTACCTGAATCATCTTTAACAAATTGGATGCCCGCTTTTTTTGGTACAGTTTGTGTAGGGCTCACCCAAGTACTGTCAGAGATTGCAAAGATGATACCTGCATCTAGCCACTTCAATACCTCCTTCTTGACTACCTCTCTCATGTTCGGGTTCAACCTTCGTTGGGCATCATGTGATGGTTTGACTTCCGGATCCGTGATGATTTTGTGCATAACAATGAGGGGCTAATTCCTTTTAGATCCGCAATGGTCCATCCAATCGCCTCCTTGTTAGTAATCAACACCTCCATCAACGCACCTTCCTGTTCAATTGATAGATTAGAAGCAATAATAACAGGTAAAGTTTCATTCTTACCAAGCAAAGCATATTTTAAATGCTTTGGTAGTTCTTTCAATTCAACTTGTGGTGGTTCTTGCAATGAAGGTTTCAACCCGGTGTCGATCTTCTCGGGTAGTGGCTCCACTTGAACCGACCATGGTGGTCGTTCACTCCTCATGGCCGCACTCATTATCTCCCTTTCTTCCTCCTCTAGTTGCTTTTCAGTTTCCACTCTCAACCTGTCAAACATGAAACAATCCTCCATTGTGTTTCCTCATCAACGACCATGTCGCATAGAGGTGTACACTAATCAATAATGTCGGCTATGTAGCATTCATCATTAATAGTAGGTTAGTCATACCTGAAAATACATTAAGCCTTAACCTATTGTTACCAAATGTCATGTCAACCGTTCTCGTTTTGCAATTGATTTGAGCATTTGAAGTTGCCAAAAATGGTCTACCCAAGATACCGTAGGTTGTTTGGTTTGATCTATGGAAACATAATCAAGTACTAAAAAGTCCACCGGATAATAAAAATTCTCAACTTTTACTATCACATCGGTAATTATCCCACGGGGAAGCTTGGGTGTTAAATCGGCTAATACCACGGTGGTCTTAGCTTCTTGAAGCGGACCAAAGTCGTATTGATCATACAAGCTACCCGGTAAAATACTTACACTAGCACCAAGATCCAAGAGTGCCCTTGTTATTTGAATTCTCCCACTTGAAGAGATATAATGGGCGCTCCCGGGTCTTGTAGCTTAGGTGGAAGGGCACCCGAAAGAATAGAGCTCACATTTTCAGTCAAATCAAGCTTTTTAGGGAATTTGTGAGCTCTCTTTTGGGTACATAGTTCTTTTAAGTACTTAGCATATGAAGGAAATTGCTTGATTGCATCTAAAAGTGGCAAATTAATTTTCACTTGTTTAAAAATTTCCCACATTTCATCTTGTTGTGGGCCTCTCTTCTTTACCACTTTTTGCAAGGGTGCCTTAAGAGCTTCGGGAAAAGGGACGGTATTACCCTCCACCACATTTTCCTTAGCCTTAGGAGTTTGTGTAACCTCAACGGTTTGGGTTTAGATTTTTCAGAAAAATTTTTATTTTGACCCGTTTGGCTACTTTCACCCTCATCGTCACTTTCATCAGTAACATCTTCCACCACCCCTTCAACAAATTGGGGTGGTGGTTGTAACATCCTGTATTTTTGTTCATTTTATTTATGCCAATTATAACATCCTTAGTAAATTTTATTTTATTTTATATATAATAATACTAACAAGTATAATAATAATAAATAATAATAATAATAATAATATAATAATAATAATATTATAATATAATGATAATAGATAATAATAATAATAATAATAATAATAATAATAATAATAATAATAATAATAATAATAATAATAATAATAATAATAATATAATATATAATAATAATAATAATAATAGAAATAATAATAATAATAATAACAATAGTATAAATAATAATAATAATAATAATAATAATAAATAATAATAATAATAATAATAAACTTTGAATTAAAGTGCAGGGGTTTAAAACATAACTATTGAAAGCACAGGGACCAATTGTGAAATATCCCAAACCACCCTCCCCGTTTTTCCGGTAACCATCGGCCGAAGCTCCGGCCGAGCTCCGGCGAGTTCCAAAACCCCTTTTCAAGCGATATTTAGACCAAATTAAACCCCCAACTCGCTCGACCTCACGATTCGAACCCGAGCTATTGTTTAATTTCAGATTCCCGCTCGTTCCACCTTCCAAAACGAAGTCGTAGCTAAATTTAACAAAATTCGAAATCAAACCTTGCCAATTTCACAAACTGAATCAATTCAATCATTCCTAAACACACTACGCGGTTTAACAAATTAATCAATCCACCAATCATGCATCATAACAGCGCGAATCTGATAATTTAGGTAAATTCGAACGCGGTTACAAATCGAATTGGTTAAGCCCGAAATCTTGTAATCGAAGCTATAAGTTAAGGGATTCTGAATCATTTTGAAGTCCCCTAACTCACTAAACTCTCAATTTCAACAGAAAACCTCTCGAATCAAAAGCCCCAATTCACGAACACTCGAACCTGAGTCGATCTCGAAATCACTCGAATCTTAATCAAAACAGGTAATTGAAACCTGTTTTCCACTCGTTTTGATCCAAGGATCAAAGCCCTATGATGATTTGGGTGTCTAACACCGAATCGAGGGCCAATTGAGGATCTGTTGAACCTAGGGTTCGTGGGATTTGGGGAGATCAGGATACTCGGTTTAAAATTAAAACAACCAGAATGAACCAAGGCCACGGCCCTGGTTCACTGGTTCCCCCGTCCCTTGTACACAGGGAGGCCCCGGTTCGACCCCGGGCAGCCCCTCCCTGTTTTCTTTTTTTGCGATTTTTTCCTTTCTTTTCTTTATTTCTTCTTAATTATTACACCTTTTTAAATTCTGAAAATTTCTAAAAATTATTTATAAAATGCAGATTATTTTATTTCTTTTGTTTAATTAATTTTATGACTAAATTAAATTTTTATAAATTACTTTGTAATTATAAATACATTTTTGTATCTTTAAAATACAAAATAAATGAGTAAATATAATACTTGAATATGTAAATTATATTTTTAAATTTAAATTAAAATTTAGTTATTATACCTATATATATATATATATCTTTTAGTAATTAAATCACTTATTATGATTATACAATATTATAATCGCTTAGTATATATATATAAATATTTATATATACATTCAAACAATTTTATTTTTAGTTACTTATATATATATATATATATATATATATTATATATATATTATACATAGTTCTTTTAATAGTTAAATCATATTATATTGATATTTTACACAACATTATAATTGTTTAGTATATATATTTATAAGTATATTCAAACAATTAAATTGTTTGATTACTTATACCTATAAATATATATATATTTGTATATAGTCCCTTATAATAGCTAAATCACTCATTATAATTATTATATACAATCCTTAAAAATCGGTTTAACGTACAATTTAATCAAGTTTTATTTATTCTATCTCTTACGCGCTAACAATTGATTTTACCGAGTATAATCCATTCGTTCCATTTAACCGATCACGTTATTAACATGTAATAAATACGAATAATTATTAAATCATATTAGACCTACAATTAATCATCAAACAAATTATAACGCGCTACTTTATTTCGTTTAGGTGCGTTGTGACGTTTGTGTTGGAAATCTTATTCGTGGTTATTCTTATTTCACCTACAAGTCTTCTTTAGTAAACAAGTGAGTTCTTATGCCCGCTTTACGATTATTTCACATCTTCGGGGTGAAACATGTTGCTTATACAAACTTACACATACACGTTTTGATACTTATTTCACACGTGCAATTCTTACATAGTCGTGGTTGTTTGGATATGTTTAGTATTATACGAGATGTGACATACGTGTGCAATCATTAACTATTGCTAGCCTAGTGAAGTCTTAGATCTTTGGGCCTGACAAGCCTATTTGGTGCTAAAGTCGATGTATTGCCGACTCCTAGGAGCCGTATGCTTGTGCACTAGGGAACCAAATACACTTAGCTAATCATGCTTATTCATATTATTCAGTCGAGGCTTGATTGTAACTATGCATGTTCTATATACTTGCTATCTTGTGACCATTGACTAGAATTGCCACATTTTGTATACTTATTGTATTTAAAACCATGAGAACTCACCAACTAGTTAGTTGACTTTATTTTCAACATGTTTCAGGTAATGTGCAAGCTTAGCGATGATTGAAGGAATGCATAAACCTAGATCATGGACCTAGGTTTAATAAAGACGATTGAATTCTTGTTTTTGTTTAATTTATTTTGAGACATTGATGTATGTGGTGGTTGAAAACAATTGATTAATGGCATCTTATACTTTAACATAGCGTTATGTGGCTGTGAACAATCTTAACCCTCGCACCTCGACGTTTCCGCCGTCAAGGTTGGGGTGTGACAGATTGGTATCAGAGCCCATAACTATAGGGATTTAGGTTATTAGAAATGGTGACCTAGACTATAGTTTATGCATGATCCTTATAGAATAGTATCCTTCTGAATACGTACTTATTGTTTGCATGCTGCCTAACGCTATGCCTTATTATGTGCAATGTGATGCCTTAGCATAGGTGCCTTTCTGTATGATTACATATTGTTACCCGTCTCCCCTAGACTTATCATAAACGTTAATTCTCCCCCGACAGTTACTCTTTCTTAAACTTATTCTCGTCTCCAAGTAGAATCTATTGATAGGAATTCTTTAGACTTTAGGTCTAATCTTGTAAATATCCCATCAAGATTTTTGATTTCATAAACCAAAGAACTAGTGTGGTACATAGACACCTGTATTCTGGATTTTCTGGCAAAAGGCCCTCGGGCTAAGGCAAGCGTATACGTATAAATCTCATTGAGGGAACCGTTACGCTACCTGGGGATTTCCGGGATGAGTGATAAACTATGACCAGCATACACGAGTTTCTGAGGTGAATGGGTCAATTCATCTTGACGTGTCAACGTTTCCAAATGGTGATGCGTCACCAAATGGAATCATTCCGTATAATTCATGATCCTTACCTTAATTACCTACCCATATTATCCTTTAACCGATCCTAACCCCAATTTGTATTTTTCCAGCATGTCTCGCTTCCACGGAAACCGAGGAAGATCCGGCCGTAAGCTTGCTGCCATGATTGCTCGGCAAATGGCTGCGGTCATCCCGACCATGGTGGCTGAACTCAGCAGCACTATGATCGCAAACGTCACGAACAATAGCAATGGTCAAGGGGAGAGAATAGTGCAAATCAACGGCGTAACACCCAGTCTTGCACCTTCAAGCATTTCAGTTCATGTAAGCCTCCCAGTTATAGTGGCAAGGAAGGTGCCACCGGTCTCTTAGAGTGGTTTGAAGGGATGGAGAACACCTTCGTCAACTGTGAGTGCCCCGAAGCACTCAAAGTGAGGTATGCCACCAGTATGCTACAACAACGGGCCTTAACATGGTGGAACAGTGAAAAGAGGAACCGAGGCCCCGATGCAATCTTGGCTTTAACTTGGGAGGAATTCAAAAACATAGCTATAGCCAAGTTTTGCCGAGGAGTGAAATCCAGAAACTGGAGGAGGAATTCTGGAATTTGAAACAGGATGGCGGGAACCATCTGGCGTATTCTACCCGTCATCATGAACTAAGCATACTGCTGCCACACATGGTGGATACTGTTTCCCGAAACGTGGAAAAAGGGTGTGCCGCCTCAAATTCAGGATGCCGTTGTGGGTAGCCGACCCGCAACTCTGGAAGAAGCTATCACCATCACTGCCCAATTGACGGAGAACCACATCCGAGCGGGCACCATGTCTGCAAAGGGTGCTAAGAAGACTGAGAAGACGACCCCCGAGGAGGTTAAGGAGGTCAAGCCTGATAACAAGAAACGGAAGTTTGTACCGGCACGGAACTACGCCGTGGCTGCTCCTAAACCGCCCCAAAGACAGTGTACTACCGGGGCTACTCCAGCAGCACAAGTACCCATGGCAAGGGCTTATGCGGGCCCTCTACCTATGTGTAACACGTGTAGGTATCACCACCCGGGCAATGTTCCATGTCGCATCTGCACACTATGTGGCAAGTACGGGCACCTTGTGGCAACGTGTCGCCGAGCATTAGGGAACGCAGTGACGGAAACAAATCGGGTTTGCTACAACTGTGGAGAACCAGGTCACTACCGACCCCAGTGCCCTCGTCTTGTGGGCAATGTTCCACAAGCTCGTGGACGTGCTTTCAACATCAACGCGAACCAAGCCCAGGCGAACAACGAAGTGGTGAACGGTACGTAAAAATTGCAACCCTATCCCTATAGAATTTCTCTTAAAATTCCTTACTTGTGTCCTTAAGTGCCTTTAAAACCTATACAGGTATGTTTCTTATTAATGACACCTATGCATACGTATTATTTGATTCGGGCGCCGATAGAAGTTTCGTTTCCTTAGAGTTCGAGCCGACACTTTCTAAACCTCGCTCAAATCTAGAGAGACCTCTCACCGTCGAAGTTGCTGATGGAGAACCCATCACCGTCGACGTGGTTATCCGCGATTGTCTATTGTGCCTCGACAACCATAAATTTCTTATCGACCTTATTCCAATGAAGCTTGGGAGTTTCGACGTCATTATTGGCATGGATTGGCTATCTAAGAACCATGCCGAGATCATTTGCTTCGAGAAGTGCATTCGCATGCCCTTACCCTCCGGGGACACGATGAAGGTGTTCGTGAACGGTCCTCCAAAGGACTCAAGCTTATGTCATGTACTAAGGCTCAGAAATGCCTAAGTAAGAGTTATCCGGCATTCTTGGCATATGTAGTCAACACCAAAACCAAGGAGAAGGAACTCGAAGATGTTCCAGTTGTACGAGAATTCCCTGAGGTTTTTCCCGATGATCTTAGCGGGTTACCTCCCGTACGCGAAGTAGAATTTAAATCGACTTGATACCGGGAGCAAGCCCCGCGGCTAAATCACCTTACCGACTCGCACCATCGGAAATGCAAGAACTCTCTAGCCAACTCCAGGAATTATCCGAGAAGGGGTTTATCCGCCCTAGTTCTTCTCCTTGGGGTGCACCTGTCTTATTTGTGAAGAAGAAAGATGGGTCTTTCCGCATGTGTATCGATTACCGGGAGCTCAACAAGTTGACTATCAAGAACCGGTATCCTCTTCCACGTATCGACGACCTTTTCGACCAACTTCAAGGGGCTGCAATCTTTTCAAAAATCGACTTGCGTTCAGGTTATCACCAACTGCGAGTCCACGACGATGATATCCCAAAGACTGCATTCCGCACCCGGTATGGGCATTACGAGTTCATGGTTATGCCTTTTGGCTTAACCAATGCTCCAGCGGTCTTCATGGATCTTATGAATCGGGTGTGCAAACCATACCTAGACAAGTTCGTCATCGTTTTCATTGACGACATTCTTATTTATTCCAAGTCTCGCTCCGATCATGAACTTCATCTCCGTCAAATCCTCGAACTGTTGAAGAAGGAACAACTGTACGCGAAATTCTCGAAATGTGAGTTTTGGCTTGAAGAAGTACAGTTCTTAGGGCACGTTGTGAATAGTCAAGGAATTCACGTCGACCCTGCGAAGGTCGAAGCCGTAAAGAGTTGGAGTGCTCCCACAACTCCGACGGAAGTTCGATCGTTTCTTGGTTTAGCCGGGTATTACCGGCGATTTATTGCCAACTTCTCAAAAATCGCAAAGCCACTCACGTCCTGACTCAGAAGAACAAGCCTTTCGAGTGGAAAGCCGAGCAAGAAGAGGCGTTTGAGACATTGAAGCACAAGTTATGCAATGCCCCTATTCTGACGTTACCGGATGGAAATGATGACTTCACGGTATACTGCGACGCGTCGAAACAAGGCCTTGGTTGTGTTCTCATGCAACGGGGAAAAGTCATCGCATATGCCTCGAGACAATTGAAGGTTCACGAGGTAAATTATACGACGCACGATCTCGACTCGGAGCGGTAGTCTTTTGCTTTGAAAATCTGGAGACACTATCTATACGGCACGCAATGTATAGTCTACACGGACCACAAGAGCCTCCAACACGTTTTCAATCAGAAGGACCTCAATATGAGGCAACGTCGTTGGGTGGAACTAATTAGCGACTACGATTGTGATATCCGCTACCATCCCGGCAAGGCAAATGTCGTAGCCGATGCATTGAGTCGAAAGACGCATCAAAAGATGGTTTCCGTTCAAGAGATTCGCGACCGACGCCAATGGTTCGATACATTGGGGGAGTTTGATACTGAAGTCCGACTCGATGTCAGCAATGCTACGGTGTTATTGCAGAACTTAAGGATCGATTGTGACATCGAGGCGAGTATTCGAGAAGCACAGCAAGCGGTGCAAACCGAAGGGAGTATGAAGGAAGAGCTCGAGCCAAATCTCTTAGCCCAATTAGAAACAAGAGCCAATGGGCTAATGTACTTCGCAAACCGAATCTGGATCCCCAAACGCAATAACCTTCGGGCTTCTATCATGAACGAAGCACATCGGACTCGTTATTCAATTCACCCGGGCTCCGATAAGATGTACATGGACTTACGAAGTCAATATTGGTGGCCCGGAATGAAACGAGACATAGCAACCTATGTTGCTAAGTGCCTTACATGCACGAAGGTTAAAGCGGAGCATCAACGTCCAAGTGGATTACTTGAACAACCCGAAATTCCCATGGAAGTGGGAACATATATCCATGGACTTCATAACCAAGTTACCTCGGACATCTCGCGGGCACGATAGCATATGGGTAATCGTCGACCGATTGACTAAGTCGGCACATTTCATACCCATACGTGACACATATAAGACATCAAGGTTAGCCCGGATTTACATCGACGAGATCGTAAGCCGTCATGGTGTGCCTCTTCACATTATATCCGACCGAGACGCTCGATTCACTTCTCACTTTTGGTCTACTATGCAAGAACTTCTGGGTACACAATTGGATTTAAGCACGGCTTACCATCCCCAAAACCGATGGCCAAACCGAGCGGACGATCCAAACCTTAGAAGACCTGTTACGTCTCTGTGTCCTTGATTTTGGGGCGACTGGGATACGCACCTACCGCTCGCAGAATTCTCCTACAACAACAGTTACCACTCAAGCATCCAAATGGCACCGTTCGAAGCACTTTACGGTCGTAAGTGTCGTTCACCAATCTGCTGGACCGACGTTGGCGAGAATCTTATTACCGGTCCCGAGCTCATACAAGAGACGACCGATAAAGTCGCTATCATCCGCAAGAACCTGGAAGTGGCAAGGAGTCGACAGAAAAGCTACGCTGATAAACGTCGAAAGCCACTGGAATTCCAAGTTGGGGAGATGGTCCTTCTCAAGGTCTCACCGTGGAAGGGTGTGGTTCGCTTTGGAAGGAAAGGCAAGTTAGCTCCTAGGTTTGTAGGCCTTTCAAGGTTTTGAAAAGGATCGGGAAGGTGGCCTACAAACTAGAACTACCCTCCGACCTTAGTGGAATTCACCCTGTCTTCCACGTCTCGAATCTGAGGAAGTGTCTGGCCGACGATAACTTGCATGTGCCATTGGAAGACATTCAGATCGACGAGTCACTACACTTCGTTGAAAAACCCGTCGAAATCATGGATCGCATTATGAAGAAGACTAGGACCTCTACGACCCCAATAGTAAAGGTTCGATGGGAGAATAAACGAGGAGCGGAATTCACTTGGGAGCGTGAAGAACATATGAAGAAGACTTACCCTTACTTATTCTTGTAACCCTTTTTGATTCTTAATTTCGGGACGAAATTCTTTTAAGTTGGGGAGACTGTAACATCCTGTATTTTTGTTCATTTTATTTATGCCAATTATAACATCCTTAGTAAATTTTATTTTATTTTATATAATAATACTAACAAGTATAATAATAATAAATAATATAATAATAATAATAATAATAATAATAATAATAATAATAATAATAAAATAAGATAATAATAATAATAATAATAATAAATAATAATAATAATAATAATAATAATAATAATAATAATATAATAATAATATAATAATAATAATAATAATAATAATAGAAATAATAATAATAATATAACAATAGTATAAATAATAATAATAATAATAATAATAATAATAATAATAATAATAATAATAATAATAATAAAACTTTGAATTTAAAGTGCAGGGGTTTAAAACATAACTATTGAAAGCACAGGGACCAATTGTGAAATATCCCAAACCACCCTCCCCGTTTTTCCGGTAACCATCGGCCGGAGCTCCGGCCGAGCTCCGGCGAGTTCCAAAACCCCTTTTCAAGCGATATTTAGACCAAATTAAACCGCCCAACTCGCTCGACCTCACGATTCGAACCCGAGCTATTGTTTAATTTCAGATTCCCGCTCGTTCCACCTTCCAAACGAAGTCGTAGCTAAATTTAACAAAATTCGAAATCAAACCTTGCCAATTTCACAAACTGAATCAATTCAATCATTCCTAAACACACTACGCGGTTTAACAAATTAATCAATCCACCAATCATGCATCATAACAGCGCGAATCTGATAATTTAGGTAAATTCGAACGCGGTTACAAATCGAATTGGTTAAGCCCGAAATCTTGTAATCGAAGCTATAAGTTAAGGGATTCTGAATCATTTTGAAGTCCCCTAACTCACTAAACTCTCAATTTCAACAGAAAACCTCTCGAATCAAAAGCCCCAATTCACGAACACTCGAACCTGAGTCGATCTCGAAATCACTCGAATCTTAATCAAAACAGGTAATGAAACCTGTTTTCCACTCGTTTTGATCCAAGGATCAGAAGCCCTATGATGATTTGGGTGTCTAACACCGAATCGAGGGCCAATTGAGGATCTGTTGAACCTAGGGTTCGTGGGATTTGGGGAGATCAGGGATACTCGGTTTAAAATTAAAACAAACCAGAATGAACCAAGGCCACGGCCCTGGTTCACTGGTTCCCCCGTCCCTTGTACACAGGGAGGCCCCGGGTTCGACCCCGGCAGCCCCTCCCTGTTTTCTTTTTTTGCGATTTTTCTTCTTTTCTTTATTTCTTCTTAATTATTACACCTTTTTAAATTCTGAAATTTCTAAAAATTATTTTATAAAATGCAGATTATTTTATTTCTTTTGTTTAATTAATTTTATGACTAAATTAAATTTTTATAAATTACTTTGGTAATTATAAATACATTTTTGTATCTTTAAAATACAAAATAAATGAGTAAATATAATACTTGAATATGTAAATTATATTTTTAAATAATTAAATTATTTAGTTATTTATACCTATATATATATTTATATATTGATCTTTTAGTAATTAAATCACTTATTATGATTATACAATATTATAATCGCTTAGTATATATATAAATATTTATATATACATTCAAACAATTTAATTGTTTAGTTACTTATATATATATATATATATATATATACATAGTTCTTTTAATAGTTAAATCATTTATATGATTATTTTACACAACATTATATTGTTTAGTATATATATTTATAGTATATTCAAACAATTAAATTGTTTGATTACTTATACCTATAAATATATATATATTTGTATATAGTCCCTTATAATAGCTAAATCACTCATTATAATTATTATATACAATCCTTAAAAATCGGTTTAACGTACAATTTAATCAAGTTTTATTTATTCTATCTCTTACGCGCTAACAATTGATTTTACCGAGTATAATCCATTCGTTCCATTTAACCGATCACGTTATTAACATGTAATAAATACGAATAATTATTAAATCATATTAGACCTACAATTAATCATCAAACAAATTATAACGCGCTACTTTATTTCGTTTAGGTGCGTTGTGACGTTTGTGTTGGAAATCTTATTCGTGGTTATTCTTATTTCACCTACAAGTCTTCTTTAGTAAACAAGTGAGTTCTTATGCCCCGCTTTACGATTATTTCACATCTTTCGGGGTGAAACATGTTGCTTATACAAACTTACACATACACGTTTTGATACTTATTTCACACGTGCAATTCTTACATAGTCGTGGTTGTTTGGATATGTTTAGTATTATACGAGATGTGACATACGTGTGCAATCATTAACTATTGCTAGCCTAGCGAAGTCTTAGATCTTTGGGCCTGACAAGCCTATTTGGTGCTAAAGTCGATGTATTGCCGACTCCTAGGAGCCGTATGCTTGTGCACTAGGGAACCAAATACACTTAGCTAATCATGCTTATTCATATTATTCAGTCGAGGCTTGATTGTAACTATGCATGTTCTATATACTTGCTATCTTGTGACCATTGACTAGAATTGCCACATTTTGTATACTTATTGTATTTAAAACCATGAGAACTCACCAACTAGTTAGTTGACTTTATTTTCAACATGCTTCAGGTAATGTGCAAGCTTAGCGATGATTGAAGGAATGCATAAACCTAGATCATGGACCTAGGTTTAATAAAGACGATTGAATTTTTGTTTTTGTTTAATTTATTTTGAGACATTGATGTATGTGGTGGTTGAAAACAATTGATTAATGGCATCTTATACTTTAACATAGCGTTATGTGGCTGTGAACAATCTTAACCCTCGCACCTCGACGTTTCCGCCGTCAAGGTTGGGGTGTGACAGTGGTGGTTTAACACCATTGTCAACTATCTTACCACTACGCAAAGTAAGTTTATTGATTGATACCTCGCGTGTGTTTTTATAATTTGAACCTTGATGTTGTGGATTCACGGTTGTATCACTTGGCAATCTTCCACCGCTTCCCTTAAGTCGGACCAAATCTTCGGCTAGTTGACCAACTTGCCTTGTGAGAGCTTCATGTGACTTATCTCTTACTTTATTTGCTCTCTTCATCTCCTTGATGTCATTGTTAGATTCTTTCACCATGTTCATAAGAGCATCTAACTTTGCATTCAACGAGACATCTCCACCACCTTGGCTTCCTGATGGTCCACCTTGATTATTGTTGTAATTTCTTTGGAAGTTACCATCCCGAGTGTAGCCTTGATTACCTCCTTGATTGTAGTTGTTCCTTTGGTAGCCACCTTGATTGTAGTTTCCCCCTTGATTGTTCCCTTGGCGGTTTTGATAGCCTTGTCCACCTTGGTTTGCCGGTTGGAAGTTTGGGTTCATTTGGTTTGAAGGATTACCATACCTAAGGTTGGGATGGTTCCTCAAACCCGGATGGTGAGTATTGGAGTTCATGTCAAAAGGCTTCCGGTCTCCATACACTTGATTCACCTCTTCGGTTCCTTGAGCCATGTTTACTTGACAACTATCGGCTCTATGACCAGTGTCCCCACATTCTTCACAAACCGCGAATTGAACCGCATTTACATCTTTCTTCTTCATGCGAGCTAACTCCCTTTCCAACGCGGCTATTCGATCCTTTGCACTTGAGTCAATGTCGGAGGTGGATTTTGGAATAGGGTGCTTTGCTTTCCTATCCGCGGATTCTTCGGCTCTTGAGTTCTTACTCATCCTTTCAAGGAACTCCCAATCCTCTTCCTCGGGGTTATTCAACAAGGTTCCATTGCTAGTAGACTTGAGGTATTTTCTTTCTTCTTTTGTCAATCCGTTCACAAAACTCTTCACTAGCTCCCAAAGCTCAATTTGGTGATGTGGGCACTTTCTTATCAACTCTTTAAAACGAGTAAAAGCTTCATGAAGTGGCTCTCCGGATTGTTGTTGGAATGTCCGGATCTCGTCCCTCATTTCATCCGTTTTGGCCATTGAATAGTATTCGTCAAGGAAGACTTGTTGCATTTCTCCCCATGTTCGAATACTATTAGCCAGCAAGGTTAAAAACCATTGCTTTGCCTTGTCCTTCAATGAAAATTGGAACAATCTTAAACGCACCTCATCTTGTGAGAAGTTGTGTCCTCCAATTGTGCCACATATGTCGGAGAATTCGGATATATGTGTGTAAAGCTCCTCCGTTGACATGCCATGAAAATGAGGTAAGATGTTGATGTAGTTAGGCTTGCAATCAAATGAACGCCTTCCCGGAGTCGGTGGAACAATAGGAGAGACATTGTCCGATATGATAGGTCGGAACCTACCATTTACACCTTGTGTTCTAGCTCGTTGAGGTTGTTGGCGTGGAGGACCATTCACTTCTTGATGCATTGGGTATCTTCTTTGTGGTCCTTGATTAGCTACACCGACAAACTGAGGAATTTGGTTTGGGTTGGCATTTATGTTTGGATTCCTAAATTGGTTTTGTCTATGTTGACGGTTATAGTTGTAGTTCTCATTCTCCATATACCCATGGTTCCATTCATCATAATTATCACCTTGGTAGCCATAATCACCATCATACCCTCTTTCATTGTAGAACCCCCCATTGCCTTCATTGTCATACTCATAATCATCACTATCACCTGTGTGATAGGTGTGAACACTCACCCGCTCGGGTGATTGGTAAGATGGAACACTAAATGGCTCATCCTCATGAATGGCATTTCTTAGCTCATCTAAGTTTGGTGGGCCAAAGTGACCCATGGGGTTTTGGTTCACATGTTCAAAAAGTGGGTTACTATGGCTATGCGTTTGTCTACGGTTTGGGTTGGGGTTACGGTCATTAGTGGGTGGTGGTGGTGGATTTTGTGGAATGTTGTGTTGTGGTGGGGGTCGGTTGTTACTACCTTCCTCCATTTGGTTGGCTCGGTTCCTTCTTGCAAAGCGTTCAATTTCCGGTTTAAACACCAACGGAGAGGTTCTTCCGGATGCTCTAGTATGCATGCACTACCTGTGATCTACACAAATAACACACCCAGCATAACAAGGGAAAAGGAATGATGCAAAAATAACCAAACACTTAAACAGAAAATCACAAACTAGTCAACACAATTCTACACACAAAGCGCACTACTCCCCGGCAACGGCGCCAAAATTTGACCGGCTTGTCGCGTGCACTAGTCAAAGATAGTATTTGTATAGTTCCTTAGTACCAAAACTATGTAGCAAATGGTAAGAAGGGTGTCGAATCACAAGGAGTATGTGGTTTGTGTTTAGACTTGAATTGGACTAATGAGTCAATTATGAAGCTTGCTATTTTGTTTATAAGAGCTTTGATATGTTTACTTGAAATGGTGTTGAGACTTTGTCCAACACAAAGGAATGAACAAAACAAAAAGATTGCTTAAAAATGATTAATAAACTTGAGAAACTTAGAACAATGGTTAACAAAACAAAGTTTAATAACAAGGTTCACCCCCGGTTGATATCATAAGGTTATGGTTCTACCAATCCAACTAACTTGCATCAAATGTGTGATTTATGCTAACGAGTTCATCATTACAAGGTTTAGGTGTCAAGAATCGTCAACGTTAACACGGACAATAATACACTTCATTACACAAGAACATTCAAACTCTACATCTACATAGCACACATGACCAACTCCATTTCTCAAAGACAAATTTCATAATCATTCATTCAATTTGGGAATTCAAGTTAAGCTCAAAGTACTAGCATAAATGTTTCAAGCAATCAAATACAAAACACAAGGATGCAATCTAGTTTTCAAATGTTAACAAACCATAGTCTTACAATATGCAAACCGGGGGAAAACCCAAAGAAGATTAGCCTCTCATGTTGTGTGAGGCTTGGAATCCGGGTGTTGATCTTGTTTGCAATTCCATATCACTTTGATTTTGCTTGACTTTGTTGATGATGAAAAGCCCCAATTGCAGAAATTTCTTCTCTAAAGCTTCATGGATGATTCTTGGTGATGAAGAAGATTGTTGATGATGAAGATGAGTGTTAATGATGAAGATGATTTTTCTTGGAGACAAAACAAAGTGAGAGGATCATAGCATGATGTAGGATGGTCCTTTTCCCTGATTTTCCTCCCCATTAGATGGCCTTTCCAGCTGCAAATTGAAGATTCCCGTTTAAACAAGTCAAATGAAACAAGTGGGCATTAAAAATCCGACAGGACAATTGAGGAGGCGTCGGTGACGGGGTATTAGCCCGTCGGCGACGGGCTCCAGAAACAGCATTTTTTCCTTTGTTTGTTTCGCGTATCCGACTGTTCCGGGCTCCATTCCGACATCCCATATGACCCCCGGAGTGTACTCTTAATTGTTCCGGCCCTAACAAACACAAACCACAACAAAATAGATCATTTGAACTCGAAGTTATGCTATAAATATACCACTTTGTACTTTTAAACCCGAGCTTTTACCCGCGCATCACGCATATGTAAAACCATGCTTCGGTTTTTTATTTGATTCATACTCTTATTTATATATATGCATACACAAATATAAAGGGTGGTGATAAAAAATTTGTATATTATATGGCCGGTTTAATTAATTTTCTCTAGTTTTCACATAACATTGTGTTTTTTTTTAAGATCCCTCCCCTTTGTTGTTAGTCCTCATATAATTAATTTAACACATAAAAATGATTAGAGTAAAAGAAAAAAATTATAAATAAAAGAAATGTTGGTCCGACAATTAAGAGACATGTGTTAAATGCAATCAATCACCATTTACACCTATTCATGTCAACTTGAAATGTATATTAGTATGAATGTGTCTCTTTTGTATCTTATCGTCTACGTAACTTGCCTCATTATCATTCATTCATTCGGGTTGGTGAATCGTAACTGAGTTTGAAAGTATCGTTGAAATTGTCTATGAACTAGATTTAAGATCTTTTTACGTACAACCTTTGATGTGAATTTGTTATCTTGATTAATGGTTTTATTGTTATATCAAGTGGTCATATATTAAATGTGATCGGTAGACATATCATTCATAGCTTAATATATTAATCTTAGGAAATACATAGTGATGATGAATTATCTACTGAGTATCATTTCTTCCTAGTTACTCTAACGAGGTATTGACATTTGTTGTGAATGATCATCATATTCGTTATCACTAAGACAATCTAACAAGTTAAAGGATTTTATACCCGAATAACACATTCCTCATATTGATTTCTTGTTATATTAATTTTCACGATCGTTTCTTTTATTAAATCATTTATATGTGTTCATTTTAATTTTGATACTAGTTACACGAGGATAGTTACACAGTGTGTACTTAACTCCGTATACAATGTTGGTACTCACTCTAGCATTACTATAATATATGATAGTACATTTGCACATATGTTTGTATAGTCGGTTGTAAGTAATTATTATTTTTATAAATTTAAATCTAAATTGTGTAAGTATTTTTCATATGATATATATATATATATATATATATATATATATATGTATGATTATCCAAATCAACGGTTCCCTCTCTCCTTGTAGGCAACAACTTAGGGGCTGTTTGTTAAGATCTGAATCATTAACTGCTGAATGGTTAAGAGGCCTGAATGGTTAAGAGGCCTGAATGATTAATAGTCTCTGAACCAGTAAGTGTTGAACCAGAATCCACTGTTTGATTGAATCTATTAATGACTATACAAAATGATAATTTTACCCCTCTAATAACACAAATTGATCAAACAACATCATGAAACCCTAGAAAACTTCAAATATGATAATCTAGAACATGAAAATCTACAAACAAGATGATGGATTTTTACCCGAAAAACATACAAAACCAAGCATAAATAAGAAAATCTACAACAAATTAAGAATGAAATTTGAAGAAAAAGAGAGTTTTCAAACCAAATTTAGGTGACCGGAGGGCGGAGACTACGAAGGCGGACGCGCGATCGGGGTTCTGCAGGTCGGGGGTGGCGGAGGCGGGGATGGCGAAGCGGCGGAGGCGGTGGCGGGGGAGTGGCGGTTGGGGGAGCTGCGGTCGGGGGCGGAGGCGGAGCTGCGGTCGGGCGGTTTCTACGGAGGGGTTCTGCGGTCGGGGAGGAAGAGGGCGACTAGAGTTGCTGGTCGGCCGACGGTCGGGCGGCGTTTCTACGGTGGAGGTCAGTGGCAGATGTGTCACATCCCGGCGGAAGCGTGAACGAGACGGATGGAATGTGACTAGCTTTTATCAGAGTGCAGTGGTTTATAAATAAACACAGATATAATCGAAACATAATACAGACATGCTTCTTATTTCTTAATATTCGAGATTACATCTTGTTACATAATACACCAAAATTAGATGTAACTAGTTACAACTAGGTTACAGCATATCTAAAATCTACACAGACCCGTCCTACGACTTCGCCCCAACCATCATGAATCTCAAAGCTGAAATCAAAGGTGTTACTCATTTCCTGAAAAAGTACACTTAAACCAGTCAACAAAAATGTTGGTGAGAACATAGGTTTAATCCAAACAAATATTTTGTTGATGTGTCAATTACAACCAAAATTACAACCAAACCTGCTCACAACATAATCATACTGTCACGAAATAATAAAAATCAGATAATATTACATCCTAACCCCCATTCGGTTAGATGCAGGAAAATAGTAGCAACCCACATCCGTTGGTACAAATATCCTCCTAAGTAGCGCTACTAATATTATCGACCGGTTCCTTATTCGAACTAATGGTTGTGTCGCAAATGACAGTAAGCAAACAAAATATTTTCAAAATAACACATCAACTCAAAAGTATACTTTTCCCCCAAAACGTTACGGAATACCAAACGGTTGAAAACGGGGCTATGAACTCACCGTGTCTTCCCACTTGAACCTAACAAGATAGTTCACAGTGTCAGACAACACTTCAAATATTTTTCTAGTTTTCATTGACTGTAAAAAGTCTAATAGAAACATCTTCGAGCCTCTAAAATTATTAACTCATAATAGTTTGTGATTTATTCAAAAATCACACAAAATGGCTATTGATGTCCAAAAATTTCCAAATTTGATAAAACATCAGTTTGAACAGCTTGTAGTTTCTCCTAAATTTCCCAACTTCAAATCCTTAACAAATTATTTTACATAAATATCACAATATTCTCAAAATTTATCATAACACCTTCTGCTGTCCAATAATTCCTCAAAATTTCATAGAAATTTTTCCAATAATTCAGTAACGTCTCATAATTTTTATAACATCCAAACCTTAACAGACTATTTTCTATAAATTTCATAATATTTCCATAAATAGTTAAAAGTAGTTTCTGTCCACGAAAAGTTCCAAAAATTTTAAAGAAGACTTTTTATACAAAACCAAATATCATATAATTATTTCAGACTCCAAATCCTAACATATCAGTTTCTGTAATTTTTACAATAATTGACATATTTAGTAAAAATATTCATACTGCTTCATAATTTATGAAAATAATATATTATGCACTATTTGTTGTAATATTTCGTCTATGATTTTATCCGAATTTATTATGTACTTTAAGTATTTATTACGATTTATTTATTGCAGAACATATAAAAATTCATATCCTTATTTTAACAAGGAATAAAATTCTGAAATATTTCCAGGGGCTTTTATACCTTAAACGAATCATTTTGAAATTTTTTCAGAATTTTCTCAAATTTATTTATATTTTTGACATTTTCTTTTATTTTTCACTATAAAATAATTCCTATAAATTATTTACTTTATCAAAACTTTGTCAAAACTTCCAGTTTAATATTTCAGTAGGTAAGTGAGAATTTTTAATGTTTATTCCCACAATTGTAGTTGTTTAATATTTATTTGATTTTCTTAAATAATTACAAGATTTAATCCTTGTAAATTCAAAATATATCTTTTTAACATAAGTTTCTGAGTTTTTATAACTCATTACTTATAATTAATGAAATAATAATTTTCAGAATTGGTTTTGGTGTTTGAATACCAAAACAAATATGTATATATGTGTTTGGTAACATATGTAATATTTATGTTTAAAAATGGTTTATAACCTTAAAGATGTCAATTTGATGATGCTCCTGCAGCTTAGATCTGAGAGGTAGGCCGTAGAGGTGGTGGATGATGATGGCTGTTGATGGTGGTGCGTGGTTGTGTTTGTTTGGTGTTATGGTGGTCGGGTGTTGTTGTTGTTTGTTGATGATGGTGTGCGATGGTGGTGTAGTTGTTTGTTTTTGTGTATGGACCGAGAGAGAGTGAGAAACAGGATGGTGGTGGTGCTCGGTTGGGTGTTGATGGTGTAGTTTGGTTGTGCTACGGGTGGGTTGATGATCTCTATAATTGTTGATGGTGGTGATAGCTACGGTGGTTCATGGCTGGGTAAAGGCAGCCGAGTAGCGATGGCTGCTAGAGGTATTTGTATGGCTGAGAAGTGGACGAGAGATGCTTTTAGTGATCAACCAAGGTCCAGCGGGTGTGGAAGTGGCGGTTTGTTTGGTTGCTGCATGGGAGCCGAGAGAAGAGCGGCATGTGGGTTGGGTTGTGTTTGGAATGATTTTGATTGAAGGCTACAAATAACCGGGACTTGGAGGTGGTTTAATAGAACTCTAATATGAAAGCAAAGTTGCTTAGTCAAGAGGAAGGTGTAGGTGGCAAGTGAGGTGGTGTTTTGTTGTTGAAAGATTGCTCTAGAATGTGCCACCTTGACTTTGTAATTATAATCATTCATGTATCTAGATGATTGTCTCAAAATTTGCCACATTCCCTTGGTAATTATGATGTCTTGATGACTCACCTATTGTAGGTGTGATTAGGTGTTCAACATAGATGTTTGTGAGGATAGGAGGCGGTTTTTAGAAGGGGTACCCGAGAGATATTTTGCTAGATGGCAATTAAGGAACCTCCATGGTGTGAACATGAGGTTTGTAAGTCAAAGTGGATGTTTTGCCGTATAACCGGGAGCTTGACACCTCTTTGGTTATAATAATGGTGATAATCTTAGGTGGCATATAGTGGCGGTTTTAAGGTGGCCAAGGATGGTGATAGTCGGGTGGTATCTTGGTGGTATGGTGGTATAAAGTGTTAACCAAGAGTGGTTTAGATATTATGGTTGGGTGTTAAGTTTAAGTTTTTAGTTATGTTTGTTTTTGATCTTCTTAATATATATATATATATATATATATATATACCTAAAATACATATATATCATAAGTGGCTATGTGTTCGAATACAAAGATACAAAAATGTTTCCATGTATATATACATACAAGCATGTGTACGTAAAAATTTGCATATATATATATATCTGTACGTGTGAGTTTCGAGTACATAAACATACATGCATATGTGAATAATTATTATATATGCATGCATGCAACCATGCATCCGTACATCCATAAATATATATATATATACCAAACTTAATATAATTGCAATTTGTAATGTAACACAATAAAAATATTTTGACGTAATTATTTATAAATAATAAAAGAATTTTCAGGGTTGTCATAAGATGGGGTGAGGGGGAGTGACGGGAGTAGATGGGGTTGAAGATGGTGTTGGGTTGAAGATGGGGTTGGGTTTTGTGAGGGAGGGTATTTGTGTCCCAATTTCCATTCAGCAACATTTCATATCTGAACAATTCAGCACTGAATGGTTCAGTTCAAAGGCTCCTGTTTTTTTAAACAAACATATAAGCCTCTTAACGGTTCAAAGTTAGCCTTTTAATGAAATCATTAAAAGGCTACCAAACAGTCCCTTAGTAAAAAACTAGTTAACACTTACTATCGATATTTATTCAAAATTGTCATCGTAACATATAGTGAAACTTACAATAAAAAAATACCATGACTAAAAAAATAACCATTACATACATATAGTTAATTAGTTATTTACCTATATGAAAAAACCAAGTGATGAATAGTACTATTCACTGATGAATAGTAGTAGTGGGGTACCGCCAACCTCCAGAAACCCTAGCAACCATTCGTCTGATAAACCCTCACCTCCACCTCTCAACCCCACAAGAAAATCTTCATCCCAATGGAACCCAAAGCATCAAATCCAACATCGTCCTCATCCTAGACTACGGTTCTCAATACACCCACCTTATCACTCGTCGAATTCGCACATTATCAATATTCTCCCTCTGCATATCGGGCACATCGTCCCTCAAAACCATCACTGACCTCAACCCGTCTGTAATCATCCTCTCCGGAGGCCCTCATTCGGTCCATTTGCCCGATGCACCCTCTTTCCCAGATGGGTTGTCGAATATGTCAAAAAAAATAGTGTCTTTGTGTTGGGGATTTGCTATGGGCTGCAGTTGATTGTGCAGAAATTGGGGGGAAAGTGGCGATTGGAGAGAAGCAGGAGTACGGTAGGATGGCGATTGAGGTTGTTAAAGATTGTGGTGGGTTGTTTAGGGGTGAAGATATTGGTCGTAAACAGGAGGTTTGGATGAGCCATGGTGACGACGCTATGTGTTTGCCTGAGGGGTTTGAGGTGGTTGCGAGGAGTGAGCAAGGTGCGGTTGCTGCGGTGGAGAATCGGTGTAGGAGGTTTTATGGGCTGCAGTATCATCCAGAGGTAGTTGAATTGAGTTTTATGTGATGTTATTCTGTAATTGTGAAAGAAAATTGGTTAAAGATGCATGAATGATGAATGTTATAGTATTTGGATATAGTTAACGGAATATTGATTATCATTGGTATTGCAAAGAAGATGATCATAATAAGTAGTTAATTGTTCAATTAAGTGTTTTTATAAAGGATGGAGTTAGGATTAGTTGACTTTTGTTGATTGGCTCCGACGTCGCGGCTCACGCCATCGAGATCCTCCCCGGCGTCACGAAACTCGTCGTCGGAGGCGTGCGATTGGTCGGTGGTTTTCCTGTTCAGGTTAACGAGATTGAGGTGAAGTTGTGGCGGTTCCGGCTGCCGGCGTCGACGCTGCCGGAGCTTGCCACGGCGGCGTTTAGCGACAGCAAGCTGGTGGTTACGGTGCCGAAAGGTGTTGATGCTCACCGGAATCAGATTGAGGATTAGAAGGTCAGATGTTACAACTGTTTTGTTATTGTACAGTAATAATAATAATATGTTGATTTGATGGTAGATCGGTTGCCTGAATGCTTCAATTGTTTATGATTATGCATAATTTCTGGTCTATAAATTGTTATTGTATTCTTAATTTTGGTTTATGATTATGCATCATTTCTTTGGTCTATAAAGTGTACGTTTTTCTTTCTGAATTCGATTTGTCGATTATGAATGGGGTTGCTTAAACGTAGCTTAAAAGTTTATAGATATAAGATATGTTGTTTTTGAATGGGGTTGGCAAAATGTAGCTCAAAAGTTTATAAATTAGAACTTTGTAGGTGAATAACTAGTCCATGACATAGTGGTCATGTGACCTTTGTGTCTCTGATTGCTATTGTGTATATGTGATTATTGATCTAACCGTGTTTCACATCTATAATCGAGGTCATGTATAACGCACAAGTAGAGTTTCATACGATAACCACAACCAATATATTTGATGAATACAAATCGTTTTTGGTTCTCGCGATAACATGCAGAGCAGTCCTTCAAGCCAAGATCACTGATTTGCTTCATGGTAAACCTTCTATTTAAGGTTCAATTGTTAAGTATAATGAACGATTTTTGTAAGTTAAAAAGTTGAAATGCCCCTTCCATAACGAACGTTGTTTTCTGTGTAGGTTGATGTCATTAAGGATGATTGTAGTGCTACTGAAAATTCAGGTATTTTGACTGTAACACCTGCTTATTTCTTTTGTGGAAATTTTCCTCTCTAAAATTTCATTTTATTTTTTATCACATGAAGGAGTTCCTTCATTCTAACATCTTCCAATATGGATATACAATTGCAAAACCCTTCTGAGGTTTGTTTACTTTCGAATTGGGGGGAAGAAAATTATAACTAACACAAAAGCAATATATTAATCAAATGAATGGGATATGACTTTGTGACAAACAAAGTAATACCATACTTCATGAATTTGCTAAGTTCTGATTTTCTGAAATTTATAATGCCTGTTGATATGAATGTAAATACAAAAAACAACTATACAATTTAACATATCATTAGCTTTGATATTTCATCAGGTTCAACATGTAATTGAGAAGAGAAGATGGTTGTTGCATATGATTCGATTGAGGTATATTGTAAACTTATTTTTTTCGTTGTAGTTTCCGTGGAATTACACATGTTAGTGTTACAATGCCTAGGGCTGTTCAAAAAGCTCGCGGCTCGTGGCTCGCTCGGAGCTTGCTCGGAAAAAGCTCGAAAAAAGCTCGCTCGAATCGGCTCGGTTTATAAACGAGCCGAGCCGAGCCGGCTCGAATTATAAACGAGCCGAGTCCGAGCCAAGGGCGGCTCGCTCGTTGGCTCGCTCGATGGCTCGGTCGTTGGCTCGGTCGTTGGCTCGTTTCCTGGCTCGACTAAATATGTAATATATATATATGTATGTATGTATATATATATATATGTATATATATATAATATTTATATATAATATTATTATAATATTATATAATTTGAAAACGTAAGGCCGTTCTTGGTTATTCTTATGGAGCTTATGTATTTACCATAATTATTATCTAATTTCTTAGCTATTATAATAGCACTAACCTAATCAAAATTCAAAACCTCAAAAACTCAAATGTTGAAAACGTAAGTATATCCACATTCCACAACCTGTTGAAATTGAAGTTTGAAAACCCTAACTCCACTCCCGTCTCCCACAGTCCCACTCTCCCTCGAGCAGCCAACCATCACTCCCTCCTCACCGGCCACTGGCCAGCGCCTGGTCGGCCAGTCGCCCACGACAATCACCACTCACCTACTCACCGGTCTCACGCAGTCACCACTCAGCTACGCCCTTGGCCGCCGCTTGCTTGCCTAGCCCTCAATCGTCGACAAGTTAGCCGACGACGAGTCGACAAGTTCGGTGCTTGCCTACCTACGAATCTTCGATTTGGGTCAGGTATATCTTGAGAGAGGTGTATTAAATTTTCTTTTAAAACCGAGCCAAACAAAACCGAGCCGAGCCAGCTTGGTTTAAAACCAAGCCGAGTTCGAGTTCTACTTTTTAGCTCGGTTGTAAATCCGAGCCGAGCCGAGCTGGCTCGGTTTATAATTCGAGCCGAGTCCGAGCTCATCCTGGCTCGGCTCGGCTCGTCTCATGAACAGTCCTAACAATGCCACATGTAAAGTTTGAACTTTTGATACATTTCATTGCAGCATAACGAGGCTTTAAAGATCCGTTCACCTAATTTGCAAGAAACTCAGGATTTTGAAGTTGGAACTTGGAAGTAAAGGTAAATCAAATACACAATCATAAAACTTTATGATTTCAGTTGACACTCACATTTAAGAATTTTATTATAATTAAATAAATCAAAGAACTAATTGCATAAATAGGTAGCCTTTTATTCTGTTTAACCATCATATTTTAACATTTATGATGCATCATGCTTTAATATTTGCATGTTTTGATCTATTTATGTATACAAATATTGAAAATGTAAGACATCTAGCTCTCCATGAAGCATTTAAGAAAGATTATTAACAAGTTAAAGATGTGCTACTTCTGGCGTCTGTGAACAGAAAACAAAAATCTTCATGTATTCTGTTGTTTTTCACCTGATAAGGTCTGAACAATTATTATCATGTTAGAGAGGAGGACTACTATAACTTGGAAGCCAAAAACCATAGTTATGGTTCTCTTCTTAATCACATGTCACATTTTTTCATTGATTAACGGCACGTTAATGAACTTAGAGTAGTTTAGAATATTTTTTTCACATAATATGCTACATGTGAGGGTCTACCCAGGTGGAAATATATTTATGCCCAGTAAATGGCTTTGAACTATTTAAATTTTACACAACATATACCTTATCATTGAACTAATTTGAAACCATTTTGATTTTGTTCAGGTTATGAAATTATTGGTGGTATAGAGAGGAAAGCCTTTTGTTTAAAAAGGTACTACTTTTTTTTCATTACATGCACATACTATTTATATACAAACACAAAATTTGAAGAAGTTTTGGTTCTTACGGGTCCCGCCCAATTATGATTCTAGAGTGAAAAATAAACCCGCAATTAGGGATATTAATAAGATTCAATGTTTTTAGTTTGAAGTCTCACACATAGGTTGCAAGGATATATAACTTTTAAAATACGCTCGAATTTAAGTTTCATTATTCTATTCCTATTATCACTACATGTTATTGATATTTTTGGTTTCTTTTTCAAAGATACTGCTTTTACTCATTACTTGCCAAACTTTAACAAAGGAAGGCTTCCCGGATACTACGACAATTCCACCCCCGCTTCAAACTATAAAGGGAAAGATAAAAACATTTTACCTATGCGCTGAAAAGGATACATGTTTTGGCACTTAACATGTTGACCCCACCTGCACCACAGGGAGCACCACCAATTGCACCCAAGGAAGCAACATAACAGTAAAAGCGGGCCGTTTATCCATCTCCAGGTAAATTCAACCCTTTAATAATATTTAATTTTTAGAATATAAATATAGTGGTTAAAAGCAAACGGGTCATAAAATCTTATGACGGTGATTAATCTTTGAGAGTTCAGAAGAATCTTCATGAAATTTGCAACAGGATGACAGAGGTAAAAGAAATGGAGTAGCAATCAAAGGGCAACAAGAGTTATTCGTATAGATCACAAAAAGTGCAGAGTGCAATATACTTTATAATGTTATGTAATCTATTACTCATATAACTTTATAAAAGCAAATGGCATGTTCTTTTAAAACATTATAATATCACAAAACAGCTACTAAGACGTGTGTAAAACAGTTTACCAAATTATTATTCGTATAAGGAAAGTTCGGTACAATATCTCAGGCGCAACGCGCCTGGAGTATCAACCTAGTTACCTAAATATATCATAAAGCATACCATGATTCAAAAAATAACCTGAAAAACATTTGTGATGTCAACAAAATACAATCGCTAAATTTTTACAGGCTTAAATGAATAACGTCAGAATTAGTTATGTTTGATTAATGTTTAATGATTAGTTATGTTTGTGTTTATGCTTTAATTAATTTATATTTGTAATTTATGTAATTTTACTTTTAGTTAAAAACTATATTATGAGTTCTCTAAATATTATAGATTGTATTAAAGAAATAAATAAGTAAGTTTGAACTAATAAAAAGATTATAATGAATGAAAGTTCTATAAAAAAAATTTATATTTTATAAAAAATAAAAATTAATTAAACAATAATATTTAAAAGTATCAAATTGGTGAGAATTGAAAAAGAGAAAGAAGAAAAATAAAAACTACATAATTCATCCTTTAAAGAGTAAGGGAAAAAAAGATCATTTAGTAGAAACTTAAAAAAAAAAGTTAACTTCAATTAGTATAAAGAAAAAAAAGTAACAAATTTTTAAATAAAATACACTCAGTATACTTATCAAAGTTTAACTACAAAATTTCAAATAAAAACATAACAATTTTTCAAATAAAATACACTCATTGTAACAAAAAAAATTAACTTCAATAAGTATAAAGAAAAAAAAACGTAACGAATTTTCAAATAATATACACTCATTGTAACAAATTTCCATTAGTATAAAGTTTAATTTTGACAATACTTAAAGAATATATTTGTAATTTACTCTAAGTTTTATCTTTATTCTTGGACTTTTTTTTATTTTTGCTTTTTATATTAGTAGGTATTTTGGTTATTTCATACACATTTAATAGAAAATAGTCTATTTACTCCATGGACTTTTTTATGTTACATTTTAACAAACTATTAAACTATACATATTTTTTTTATTAATAAGGATCAAAACTGTAATATTGGTAAATCATAAGAACAATTTATGTAATTAACTTTAAGAAGATAAATTCACATGATCTCTAGACCTTAAACCTTAAAAACCACAATTACGTGTAGTTTAAATTCTATTAAATAATACTATGTCTTCATTTAATTCACTTATAAGCGGATTGCCAGGTTGTAACAAAGGAGTTAAATTAGTTGTACATAAATTTGGGTTGAATGTATAATTTTATTTTTTTATCTAACGTTAGACAAGTTGAAAAGTTAGACATGTTTATTAAACAAATTAAATATATTAAAAAATTAACAAGTTGAATGCATAATCATTTTCATGAGAGGTTGTCGTTGTATTTAAGAGCTATATATCAAGAATCGCCACATATAGAAACTACTTTAGTTACTATAATTTCGTATATCATGCGTAATTGAGTTGAAGACAATCAACGTTTATGTTTCTTTTTTAAGTTAGAAAGAAGAAGTGTAAAGAAAACATACATTTAACATTTAACATGTGATTACGTGTTTAGTATTTTATTATTTTTGGGTATATTACAGTGGTGGAGCTTGAGCATTATCGTAAGGGGGGCGGGGGCAAAATTAATATTTTTTAAGGGGGGCGAACTCTATATTTATATAAAAATTTACACTACCGGGTCAAAAATTTACACTACCGAACCAAAATTTAAAATTACTGACGAAAAAAAAGAGGGGGGCGGCGGCCCCTCCCTGTCTCCACTATACTTCGCCTATGTACATGTACGTGTTGGTTTCAATTTTAGGTGTTTGTGTTTTTTGTTTCGCATGATGTTTTTGTATGTGTGTATTTGGTTCACGCATGATTGTGATTTAGAAAGAACAATAAATGATCTAAACATGTGTGAGTGTGATTTGCAATTAGGTGAAACTCATTTGTTTGGTAGTAGAACAAAACAAATCCAAGTACACATAAGAGAGATATCGATGTGAGTGCTTTTTTTGTTTTGTGTAAGTCCAAGCATATGAAAGCATGATATTGGATAACGAATCGTGTAATCTTTCTACTTGTAACAAGTTAATTTTCCGATAATGATAGAAACAACTATTTACCAGTTGTACTATAAATATTCAGGTATATTCCGAATCATACTTAATTGTCCCGACTATTGTACAATATCTGCTTAAATGTTTGACCTAAACTTTTACTACATCTACATAAATGTTCGACCTAAACTTTGTACAACATCACGTAAATGTTCAACCTAAACTTTATACATCAGCTACTTGAATGACCTAAACTTATGTTTGTTTGTTTTTTCTCTAGAAGGATAAACAAAATCATAAAACTCACCTGACTCAGTGGCGGAGCTTGAGCGAAAGATTAGGGGGGGCGGGGGCGAAAGTAAACTATTTTAGGGGGGCGAACTCTATATATTTTAAAAATTTACACTACCGGACCGAAAATTTACACTATCGAGCCGAAAATTTACACTACTGACGAAAAAAAGAGGGGGGCGGGGGCCCCCCTGGCCCCTTTAAAGCTTCGCCATTGACCTGACTAGCAAGATACAAGACGGAAAAAAAAGATCGTACCAAATGAAGAATTAAGAATGAAATAAAACATGAATTCCTTCTAGAAAATATTCCTTTTTTCATACATCGTGTCGTTATGGAATCCCTAAAACACCCATCACACTGTCAAAATAATAACATCAATCTAAAACTTTCCTGACATGCAACATACTTATCGAATCTCACCAACACACAGTCATTCTCGGCTCCATTCTGTCACAGAAAAATATTGTGTGAGAATATGCTATAATAAGATAGATAATAATATATTAAGCAAAGCATTGATGTTTAGCTCAATAAAGTGTCAAAGGGTTATTATATGTAAGTATTGTAGAGGGTATGGTTTAGTGGTTGACGTGTGGGGGATAAATGATTACAACTAATTAATGGATTATTTTAAGATTAAATGAAAAACAATAAGCTATCAATGATTACCATTTTATATGAGGAATGTCTCAACAACTTTAAAGTTTACGACATCTTAAAAAGAAAGTTTGAAGATTTAAATGACAATAATAAACAATTACAAAAAAAAAACAATTTAATATTGTGTAAGATAAGAATAAATGACAAAAAGGCAATTGGTTTAATGGTCTAATTGCATGATGCCAATGGTTTAGACTTGTGATCTTTAAAGTTTTAAGTCTAAACTAGGCTAAACTAGGTTAAAAGGAGGTTTTTAAAGTAGATTAAAATCAATATGCACAGTAGGTATCCGTCCCAAAAAGTCACACTCGAGTATTGAGGGTAGGTTCAAACACCGTTTAAAAATAAATTAGAAAGAGAGCAAACATTGAAACAACTTACAAGGTTGTTACTTTAAAACCAATTAATCTTAAAGTCATGTGTTCTAGACTTAGTAGTTGTGAAAAACAGTCTCTTATACAAAAGTATAAACTAAAAGTACATATATCAGATCACAAATTAATCCCCTCTCTCTCCGACCTTATGAAGAAAAAAAAGCTAAGTCAATCACCGAAGTTACGAATCGAAGTTACGCGCTTTTCAATACATCATAATATAAAAGGAATTTGAAACATTTTACATTTCTTTAAAAAGAAAAGAGAATATAGAACCCCCAACCCCCTATAAATAGCCACATGTATAATAACAAAACCTATAATCACATCACTACAAAATCCCCTTTTCTCCCCAAATCTCTCCCATCACCACTTCACCATTTTTCAAACCCTTGAAACCACAAATCAATGGAAGACATTGGTGACGAATTTAACAACATCGGCGATGAGTATCAAACTACTGGGAGACCAACATGTTCCTACAATCCGAAGAATTCGACAGGTATTCACCAATTCATCATCATCATGTTATCAACTCACCAGATCTATTAATCTCATGATATTGAATCAAATCCAATGGTATCTATTATTCTCCAATTGTCGAATCGCAGTTGGGGCAATATCGGAGAAACAGTCTCCAGCTACTACGACTCGAGCTCGCCCGACGGACCGCCTTCGAAGAACATGGTCTCCGAGAGGAACCGGAGGAAGAAGCTGAATGATCGGTTGTATGCGCTTAGAGCTGTGGTGCCCAACATAACTAAGGTGTGGGGCTTCGTACTTGATCGTAACTGTATAATTGGCATTTAGTGCACTGTTGCGTCATTTAATTTTGAATATCTCTTACATTTATGGTCGTGTGGTTTGTATATAGTGTTATAAAAAGCTGATTCATAGTTATTGATCATTACACCAATCGAGTTGGTAGCACGATGATAAAAGTTAAAAACGGTGATAAAAGTTAAAAACTTAACTTCTTAGGAAAACAAAGATGATTATGAATTTATGTAGTTTAAATTGCTAGAGGTAGATTAGTGTGTGAGAGTTTGTTATGAATTACTGTTAGAAATTGTATGCTCTTGTAATGCATGATTTATGTATTCTTTTTTTTTTGTGCATTTTAGCAACAATTAAGAAAACATTTGTGTCTAATTTAATATTCTTTTGGTTTCATTAAACTTTTTAGTTTTTAGGTTGAGTTTTGAGCAATTTCATATAAATTTTCAAATATCATATATATAGTCTTGAATTAATATTATTAAGATTTTTGTACATTATGAATTGAATATTGTGTTTAATGTGATGTTTTACAGGTTTGAAGAAGGATGTATAATTTTTTTTTCTTTTAAATGTGAGATTATTTTTAAGTTATTTATCGGTACTTACATTTATTTTTGGTTTTAGATGGATAAAGCATCGATAATTAAAGATGCAATAGATTATATTCAACATCTAAATGATCAAGAGAGAAGTATTCAAGCAGAAATTCTTGAACTTGAGGCTCGTAAAGTAGAATCCGGGGTGTTTGATTTTGATCAAGACGTTGTGTCTATGCCAACTGAAAGAACAAAAAAGAAAAAGATCAATCAGTCTTTGAATTCTAATGAATCGATTGCGTTTCCCCTTGAAATTATTGAAGTAAGTTTTGACTTTCTATGCTTTATTACTTGACGCACTCGTTTATTAGCTTAAACATAAATAGTAAATACATATATTAAAAAAAATTAAAATGGTGTTGTTACGCGTCTAACATATATTATATGTGAAACCTTTTAAAAACATGTCGTTTCTTAAAAATTAAGCGTATGAGGTTACTGATATTATAACAATTGCTTTTTGACAGTTAAATGTGTCTTATGTGGGGGAGAAGACAGTGTTGGTAAGCTTGAAATGTAGGAAAAGAAGAGACACCATGGTCAAAATTTGTGAGGTTCTTGAATCATTGAAGCTCAATGTTCTCACTGCTAGCATCACTGCTTTTGCAGAGACTCTTTTCAATACTCTCTTCATTCAGGTATCTCTCTTTACGTACCACACACACATATGAGTCGGGTCAAATGAAAGTGAAAAAATGACTAGAAGTGTGGGAAGTAAATCTAGACCGTTAATCAAGACAAATTAATAGTTAAAACTGAGATCGTATGATTTGACAAAACAAACAAACAAACAAACAAACCCAGTATGATTTGACAACTAAATGGGAAAAAAGATAAAAGAAACGAAGAAGAAATCATCGTTTGACTTTTATATAGTTGAACCGTTATTTCAAACGCGAATAACTTTTATATATTAAATTATTTATTTTCAAAGAATTATACCATTAATGAAGATATTAAGTCTTTTTTAGTTTGAGTGAATTTACATAATAGTAATCAAATTTTATAAGTATTTCATAAAGTAATATAAAGTTTCTTCGTCCTTTTAAAACCATTAAACTTTCAATGGCTGTTTCAATCCTATATAAAATTCTTGTAAATGGTTGAAGTTTTTGAATTAAACGAGACAATAAACTATATATGAATATTGTTTACTATTTGGTGGTTTTTTTTTCTAATTTGAATTAAATTTAACAATCATAAAACTTAGTTATAATCTATATATTGCATTGTTTTTACACTATTACCTCCTACTTCAAGTTATTGGCAAAAAAATTCACTTATTAACAACTAATATTCATATAAATATTATTTTCCGCACTAATTTTTTTCTAAAAGTACACATTTATTAAAAATATGAATTAGAAGAATTAGTGAAACTTGAGTGTCTTTAGAAGAAAAGAAAAACTTGAAGAGTAAGTTTAGTGGAACACTAGACAACTTAGTTACTATGGCGTTAACTTTTTCTTTTTTTAAAATGAATATTTTTTGTAATAAAAGTTGTTGTACTAATGTAATTTTGAAATAATAATATATATAACAATACATAATCATGGTCCGAACTTTGTTTGAATTTTAAACATGTGGTTTATGTAATTACCTAATTTCTACGCTTCACAACAATTTTTTCACGTGACATGTCCTATATATAAATAAGCACACAATGACAGCAAATATACAATTGTATCTTCTCATTATAACGACATGATCATATAATATTCTTGTTTCTTGTGACATACATGATTGATGTGTTTATTATGTTAGTTTAAATGACATTTTTCATGATGTCATGGTATTCAATTATAAAACTAGGTCTTTTTCTTGTTTTTCGAATACTTGTTGGAGGGTTTATTGTTATAGGTAAGGTATTAATGATAGAATATAATGTGTTAATAATTCAATATACATTATTAAGTTTATTTAAATGATAAATACTTTATTAAGTTTGTTGGTTACCAAATACGATTTAAATTTTCCAAGGGGTGTAGTAGAAGATAAGTGACACAATCACATATGATGTACTCTTTAGTAGGACTAGGGAAATTCCCATAAGGTTTAAAATGGTCACTTTTCTGATAAATCTTGATATGATATGAAATTAACGTTAAAAATAATCAGGTTTAAATTAAGTTTAAATGGGCTGTGATTACAGATGGGTTGATCCATCTAACACATTCATTAAATAAGTCGTTTTCGAGTTGGATTAATTGTTTAAAATTAGAATTTAAAAATAAAAGACTTATAGTTATATGTTGAATCAAGTGACTCCTATACACCAATTACAACATGTTTATATGTGATAAAATTACAAACAACAACCTGTTTTTTGACCCATCAACCCGTTTCATTCGTTTAAATAAAAGGGTTATTAAAATTGTGTCCATGACACATGGCTTTATGTGTGTTTACATAAGGGTTAAGTTGTTTAATTAGCATACATATATAGACCACGTTTTAGTTTATTAATTCCAAACAAACAACCCGTAACATCAAACCATTTATTCAACATGGATGTCACCTCTAACCCGTTTACCATACACTATCATTCATGTTTTGTTTTGAATTTTAGTTCACTCCCACATAAAATAACACTTTATATTTTATAAATAATTGCTTTGTTTATAAACTAAATTTATTTAAATTATAATTATATCTCCGGAAGTTTCTCTAATCATATCAAAAAGAATATTAATATATCGATTAAGAAGTACTTAAATTAGTGGTCAAGGATTGATAGAGATTAGTAATGCATTAGAAATTCGTGGTTGAATAACAACCATTCACTTTTGGTTATAATTTAAATTCATTTACCAATATATTATTAAACAATTAAACAATAACATATATTATTATTTATCATTATCCATAACTTCATGAATTATTTTATCGATGACTTTTGGTATTATATATATATTTTTCAATAATTAAAGATTATGTTTCTCCAAAAGGACGATTCTGAAATCTGATATATTGATTTGTCTTTATACTAAATCATATTTTGTTTCATTTTTATTTTATAATGAATAAATAAAAATCCAAATAGTAGTATTGGTTTTCTAATTTGTACATCTAAGGGCACAAGTTTCATATAATAAACGTCATAAACGAGCTGTTGAATATTATTATCTTGTCGTTTTCCTAACAAGTCATAGATAAATCACACATGTTTATTATTTTAAATTAAACAAGTTACTGTAGCTTATGCAAGTTACTATAGCTAAACTTTATATCTTTAATATATATTATAATATACTATATAAAGATGCATATATTCACCCTCCAATTATTTCTACTATTGTACAGGCTAGCGAGGAAGAAATAGAATTATTGAAGATTCAAATTCATAATGCTGTGTCAGCCTTAAATGATCCTTCAAGTCCAATGAGCACTTAATGACTGTCCTTTTTTTTTAAAAAATACTTTTAGTGTTCACTTTAAAAAATAAAATTTCTCTAAGTGTTTAGTGTTCCTCCCCTACCTTTTAGCCCTTGGTTATGATTGATGGAGAGAGTTTTTCCTATTGATTTTTCCTGGTTTGTTTCTTGAAAGGGATATTTTAGTCCAGAGCTATCAATGAAATAGTTTTTCTTTTTCATATAAGAACTTGTATCAAGTGTTTACAGTTTTAGTGGGTATAAAACTGTGTCAAGTGGCACCAATGTCAATCACGGCCAACGACTATTAACACTGAGAAAACTCGTATAAAAAAGAAAAATGAAAAAAAGAACTAAAGAAAAGACAAGTATAAGTTAAAAACTTTAAACCACGCATGTGAAATGTAAAACATAGAAAACAATTAGACATAAAAACGTTAGACCACACACGCATGTTGTAGTGTGTTAACTCGCAAAATTTAGATTAAAACAAAAAATTTTGTAAAAAATAGAAAGTATAGGGACCAAAGTTGAAAGTGAAAAGTGTTAGGATTAAATTGAAAAAATATAAAAATATGGGACTAAAAGTAAAAAAAAAAACCCTTAGAGATTAGAAGAATTAAAAAACAAGTGAGTTACAATCACATATGTGAAAAATACAACTAATAATGAAAAACAAAGTTAAAAATTGACTTAATTACACAGGTGGTCCCTGTGGTTATGACAGATTTCACTTTTAGTGAGAGAGCAACAGAGTGCAATAATTATAAACTATGGTATTCAGGGTCTGACGGAACGAAAAATGGAGTAGGGTTTCTAGTTGCTAAGGAACTCCAAGATAATGTAGTGGAGGTAAGAAGATACGATGATAGAATTATGCTGTTAAGAATAGTAATAGGGGATGAAGTAGTGGCAGTAGTTAGTGCGTATGCTCCACATGTTGGACTAGGAGAAACAGAAAGAAAAAAGTTCTGGGAGAGTTTAGATCACGTTATGGGTGACATACCTAGAGACGAAAAAATATGCATAGGAGGAGATTTTAATGGGCATATCGGTAAGGATAATGACCACTTCCAGTTGGTGCATGGAGGCTTCGGGTATGGCCTTAGGAATGAAGGCGGTAAGGAGCTTCTTGACTTTGCAGTAGCGCATGACTTAGGAATCATAAATTCGTTTTTTAAGAAAAGAGAATCGCATCTAATCACATTTAGCAGCGGCGGGAGACACACGCAGATAGACTATTTGTTGACGAGGAGAGAAGATCGTAGCTCGTGGAAGGACTGTAAGACAATCCCAGGAGAGACAGTTGTGACACAACATCATATGTTAGTGGCGGATATACGCGTGAAGAGACCAATTGTCCAACAAAATAAGAGAATTAGACATACGATCAAATGGAGCCAGCTCAAGGACGAAAACATTACCATTTTTAGAGATAAGGTCATACCAATGAACCAGCTTGGACCACAGGAAGACGCAAACCAAAAGTGGGAGGCCATGGCAAATATGATCATCCAAGCAGCTAAAGAAACGCTTGGAGTTACAACAAAGAGGACAGACGACCATAAGGAATCTTGGTGGTGGAACGAAAATGTACAGGAGAAGATACAAATTAAACAACAAAGTTTCAGAGAGCTTATACGCTGTAATAATGAGGAAGAACGCCCAGAGCTAAAAGATAAATACAAGGAGGCTAAGAGAGAGGCGAAGAAATCAGTGTCAGAGGCAAAGAACGCGGCGTATGAGATGATGTATAAACGACTAGAGACGAAAGAAGGAGAGCATCACATGTTTAAGTTAGCCAAGGCAAGAGACAGCAGAAGACAAGACCTGAGAATTGTGAAGTTTATAAAGGCTGCGGATGGAAAAGTTTTGGTGAACAACAAGGACATCAAGGGGAGATGGAAAACTTACTTCGATAACCTTTACAACATAAACAACCCAAATCAACAAGCTGGGATAGATAATACAACCCAAACAACACAACAAAACAATTGCTATTGTAGAAGCATCACAGTAGACGAAGTTACGAGAGCTATGAAGAAAATGGGAAGGGCTAAAGCGGTGGGGGCCAGACAACATACCGATTGAAGTGTGGAAATGCCTGGGAGATGAGGGGCTCAAATGGCTAACAGATTTATTCAACACTATCTTTACGACAGGGAAGATGCCGGACCAGTGGAGAACCAGTGTTATAGTCCCCATATATAAGAAAAAAGGAGATGTACAAAGTTGCGAAAATTACAGGGGAATAAAGCTATTGAGTCACACGATGAAATTATGGGAAAGAGTTATTGATACGAGAATTAGACGAGAAACTCAGATAGCGTCAAACCAATTTGGATTTATGCCAGGACGCTCTACGACAGAAGCAATACACGCCATAAGGAGGATAATGGAGAAATACAGAGAAAAGAAAAAGGACCTCCATATGGTATTCATCGACCTAGAAAAGGCCTATGACAGCATTTCGCGTCAACTAATTTGGGAAAGTCTACGACTTAGAAGGGTACCAGAGAGGTATATACAAATAATCAAGGATATGTATGAGGGGGCAAAAAACGTGTGTGCGAGCCCCGATCGGAGACACAGACTCATTCACAGTGGAAGTGGGACTCCACCAAGGATCGGCACTGAGCCCATTTCTCTTCACAGTAGTGTTGGATGAGATGACCAAGTCTATACAGCAGCCAGTTCCGTGGTGCATGCTCTTTGCGGATGATATTGTCTTAATATCGTAATCTAAAAGGGTGCTTAACGACAGGCTAGAACAGGGGAGAGCAACACTAGAGCGCAAAGGTCTAAGGATAAGTCGCTCAAAGACAGAATACATGCATTGTAACTTTAGTGGCGAGGCGGAAGAGGACACCCAAATCAGTATCCAGGGTATGGCGGTCCCACAAACGTCTAGGTTCAAATACCTGGGCTCGTACTTGCAGGAGGACGGAGAGATTCACAGCGATGTAGCGCACCGTGTTCAAGCAGGATGGTGCAAGTGGAGAGCAGCATCAGGGATCCTATGTGATAAGAGGTTTCCAGCAAAACTAAAGGGAAAGCTATATCGAGTGGCAGTACGTCCAGCTATGTTATATGGAACAGACTGCTGGGCCATAAAGAAATCGCACGAGAAACAAATAGAGGTAGCGGAAATACGAATGCTGAGGTGGATGTACGGTCACACAAGACTTGATCGGATAAGAAACGAAGTGTTTCGACAGAAGCTAGAAGTGGCCTGTATCGCAGATAAAATACGAGAGGGAAGATTAAGATGGTTTGGGCATGTTAAGAGGAGACCAATGGTGGCACCAGTTAGAGCAGTAGAGAACATCATCTTAGAGGGTAGGAGGAGTAGAGGAAGACCTAATTGACTTGGGATGAGGTAATTAGACGAGATATGATACACTTGCACCTCTCTGAGCACATGATCCAGGATAGGACTGAGTGGAGGCGTAGAATTAAAATTAAGGACTTTTAGTTCGAACTATAGACAGGAAGGGTATTCGAAGTCTGGTTGCGGGGTCTGATGTCTAAGTAGCTCATATCTGCCCTTTAACAGTGATTCTGCATGCACCTAGGCTATTTGTATGCTATGTGTTGTTTGGTTTATTGTGTACTGTAGGCTATGTGTTGTAGGATTTATTGTATGATGTCTTGCTAGCGATATGGCTTTTTTGTATACTGTATGCTATGTGTTGTATGATTTAGTGTATGTCGTCTTGCTATCAGTATGCCTTTTGCTACCGAGTCGGGGGTCTCTTTGGAAGCGGTCTCTCTACCTAACAAGATAGAAGAAAGACTCGCCTACACCTACCCTCCCCAGACCCTGCTCTTGAGTGGGATATACTGGGTTTGTTTATTTTTTTTCTCTAACTCTCTGAAATTATAAGGTTGGTTCAAAACTTTGCACAAATGTAACAACGATGGTCCCTGAAACGAATGTCCGTTAAGTTTTTAGTTAATATTTTAAACAATGAGTAAAATACCCTTATATCATTGTCTTTTCCAATTGATTCCACTAGCCCTTCAACTCTAGCGACCTACCGCTGCAACTGTGACAAACCGATTTTTTTTTTTTTTGATTAATACTATTAAAATAACTTTCTCCGTTTAGCGGGAATTAATTTACTTTACTATTTTGGCAAGGATAATAATACTAATAATAATAATAATAATAATAGTAATAATAAAAATAATAATAATACTGATAATAACAATAATACTAATAATAATAATAATAATAATAATAATAATATTGTTATTAATAATTTATAAAAGTTTGTAAGTTAAGGGGGAATTGTAAAACCTTTGAAACTTGATTTAAATATTTGAAGCATAAAATAATAACAATCAAAAAGTTCAGGGGGCTAATGTGTAAATATGAAATTCAACTGCTCTCTCTCTCTTCTCTCGCGTAATTCCGGCACCGGAGCCGGCCGGACTCCGGCGGCCCTCCGGCGAGGCCAAAAGACAAGTTTTAGGCCACGGTTTCGACCCCACAATGCACCAAATCGAGCGTAGGACAAAATGCAACAACCCCGTGAACTTAAATTATGGAAAAGTTGAAATAATGCCCACTAAATCCGACCATTTTGCTTTCGGTCGAACACCACTACACAAAAACGCACTAAAATCAAATAATAATTGAAATTGATTGCGCACTAACAAACTTTTCAGCATTTAAAAGCTTCCTTTGAGTCCATTCAATTTGTAAACATACAAACAAACCGTTTTGATCACCTCACTCGAACGCGACCTGCAACTTGGTCGAACTCCATCTTCCGAGCAACATTGATCGAAATTGATAGAGGGCTATTGATCATAATCAAGTGGGGAAGCTTCCTGCAAAGTTAATTTGAGTATAAACATCATTTGCTACCCGAATCATCACGACCTAGCCGCGGATTGTTCTTCATCTAGTTCATCATCCAAACAATACTAATTCGGGTAATTGAACATATATACATACTCGTTTATACATGGGGATCAAAAGCCCCATGAATTCATTCGTTAACAGAATCAAATTGATGATCAATTTGATCAAAGATTGAACTAGGGTTCTTGATTTGGGGGAAAGGTTTTCGGGTATGTTTAAAAGATTTGGAACCCGGGTTATGTCGCGGCTTAGGCCTTGGTTTACCGGTTCCATGATTCCATATCAGCCTTGAGGTCCCGGGTTCGACCCCGGGCCACCTCATTTATTTTTTTAAAGGCTTTTTAAGCCTCTGAAAAATAAGTAAAAATTCTCAAAAATTATAAAAATAATTTTTATAAACATTTCCTATTTAAAAGGTTATATAAATATTTTCTGTAAATTTATTTTATTTAAAAACCGTAATAATATTTATAAATTAATATTTATAAATATTACAAATAACTATTTTCATAAAAATGGACACTAGATCTTGCTTGATTATAACCAGGAAAATCAAAGGAATTATATATCCTATAATTTCAGCAATACGGTAACGAACGTTTAAATTAATAAATAATTACCGGATAATACGTTATCGTAATAATATTTATTTCGAAAGATTACAAAGAATATATACATAATATAATTAAACATTGTCAGATGTTGAATCCTAGTTTATAATTAAACTCAAACATATATATATATATATATATATATATATATATATATATATATATCAAATCGTTTGCGTTAAACCCAAACCGACCCGAATCCAACCAAATATATATATTTGCATTTGAAGCCGTTTTAAAGACGTAATTACAATTAATAATAGGTGTCGAACGTATTTGATCGTGCATTGCCTTATTCTGTGAAGCTTTTGTTCATAACTTCAATTCAAGGTGAGTTTACAGCCCCACTTTTACTTTATACTCTTTTGGGGGAGAGAAACATGCTGTTTTATAAACCTTACATTACATTGGATTATTGTGATATTGCATATACTTGATACTATGGTGTATACTTGCCCAACGGACCGTTAATATGGATTTAACGAGGTAATTGTTAGTAGTACTACTGGGATTGACATACCCCACCCGGGCTAGTCGCGCTAGCACAACGTTCGTCAAACGGGTGAACGGTTAGCCTAATTACAAGTGTTGTGGTGTGTGATCCACATCCGGGCCTGTTTATTTATTTGATTACATGTCAGTTCGGCCGCGCCTTCATACACATAGTGATCATTATGGACTAGCTACCCATTATATGCTTTATTAATAAATCCGGGGATTTCATTTATACTGACCGGATTAATAAATCCGGGGATTTCATTATACTTGACGGATTACATAATCCGGGAATTACATACAGGACGGATTACATAATCCGGGAAATACATACTTGACGGATTACATAATCCGGGGATTACATAATTGACGGATTACATAATCCGGGAATTACATACTTGACGGATTTTATAATCCGGGAACTTCATTACTGATAATTACTGTTTTCTGATAAACCTGTGAACTCACCAGTCTTGTACTGAGATTTTTGCATGTTTTCTCTCAGGACATTGATGTGGCACGTTTAGGAGCACAGCATCTACAGCATATCATTCTGTATTCACCACAAACTGTTTTCAAGATTTAATTTGCATTTACTTTACATAAACTGAACGGGACACATGTTGTGTGTTTCAAAACTGTTGTTAAATATTTTACTGTATACGCTTTCGCATTACTTAAACATAATTGGTTTGTTTCATTATTATTAAGCAATCTATATGTTTTGTAATTATCGAGTCGTTTGGTGTAACTAATGCTTATCTGAGATCCTGGTTATGTCACACGCCAGACGGTAAAACCCCGTACGTGGAAAATGAGGGTGTGACAGATTGGTATCAGAGCATTAGTTATAGCGAACTAAAATGGACTTGCATCTCATTTGCATTGCATTTTAGACTATAGCTGGATTTGCATTAGTTACACACACATAGATTTCTAAGCTATGTTTACTTAATTTAGCTGCCTGAAAACTTTTGCCTTAACATATCCCTGTGCTATGAGTCACGGGAGGGCTTTGAGTGCCTAATTCAAGTGATTTCAAACTCCAAAACCTCGATTGTTATTAATGGTTTCAAAGTCTCGTCAAAGTCTGTGTCTTACAACTTGAACACATGCAATGCTGGAAGAGTAAGATGCCTGTATCTCGGGGTGTTCTGTCTAGGCAAGGTATTCGCATATATCCAAATCAACCGATGGACCTGTTTACCTTACCTGGGAACCCTTGGGATGAGTATCTGCTTATAGGTACGCATGTCTTCAACAAAGTTGTGATTGACCCAATACTTTGATTAGTCAACGTACTCGCTTTGATTCTCGAATCAAACGAATACACTCGGAACTTCTATCATTGATGACCACTGTAAGATATGTTAGCCTGATAGGAGGAGCCGGGGTGATCATGCAAAGCAAATTACCATTACGGGTGCACACGTAATTGTAATTTGTCGTGCATGCTAAGTCCGGTAAATCTGGTCGGGAGGTAACATTGTAGTCAGTATAAGTCATCATTCCTACACGTTGAGCAAGAAAGCCTCGGTTCTCATAGAACATAGTCACTAATGTGGAAATTATTTATCAGTTCTATTTGTAGGAATGCTCACACTTACCTTGAATTGGACGAAATTCAAACTATGACATTTATGTTAATCCCTCAGATTCGGACTGATTCTCTAGCTTGTCTATTTCTTTAAATCTTTGAATTTTTCTTCCTTTTCATTCCAAGACAAAAGGACTATTTTCATATGACTGATAGCTTTTGATATATGGTAATGTAAAGAATGTCGGGAAGAGGACGTGGACGTGGAAGAGGTAACATCTCACTGACGCCTGTGGAATTGGCAGCAATAATCAATCATAGTATCACCGCAGCATTGACAAACCAACCCCTCCACAGCAGAACCCTATTGGTCAACCGACTTGCACCTACAAGTCCTTTATGGACTGCAAGCCTAATCCGTTCAATGGAACCGAGGGAGCGGTGGGACTGCTCCGTTGGTTCGAAAAACTAGAATCGGTGTTCGAAATCTGCAACTGCCCTGCTGGGAATAGGGTAAAATATGCTGCTGGCACACTGGATGGAGCTGCTCTGAGCTGGTGGAACACACAAGTTCAGATGCTGGGCGTTGAAGCTGCAAACGCCACAACATGGGTAGAATTCAAGACTCTGCTGAAAGAGGAGTACTGTTCACGAGACGAAATACAAAAACTGGAAACCGAATTTTGGAACCTGAAGATGGTAGGTTCTGAAATTGAAGCTTACACAACTCGTTCTCACGAGTTGGCTACTCTGTGCCCTACTATGATTAACCCGGCTTACAAACGGGTTGAAAGATACATCGACGGACTGGTACCTGAAATCCAAAGCATGGTCACCACAGCTAGACCAGCTACCATTCAGGAAGCTGTTCAACTAGCCCACAAGTTGACTGACCAGGCTGTCGCGCAAGGAAAACTGCCCCCGCGAGGTGCTGCATCTGGTTTCCACAATAACAAGAGGAAATGGGAACCATCTACCAGCGGAAAGCAATCTTCATCCTCCACTTATCAACCTCAACACAAGAAGTTTAATCAGTCCCAACCCTCTCATTCGGGCGGCTATCAGGGAAATCTCCCAAAGTGCAACAAATGTCAGCTCCATCATACTGGGCAGTGCACAAAGAGCACGTGTGAGAGGTGTGGGAAGTTCGGGCATGTTGCCAAGTATTGCCGGGTGAATCTCTCGGGAAAAGCACCTCAACAACAGCAGAACCACAATCAGACTGTGCTATGAATGTGGTCAACCCGGACACTTTAAAAGGGATTGCCCGAGACTGAAAAAGAATGGTGATAATGGTGCTGCTGATAAGCCCAAGAACAACAACAATGGTGGTGGCGGAGGCAGAGGCAGAGTCTTCATCATGGGCTCAGGTGAGGCTCGAAACGACCCTACTGTAGTATCTGGTAGATTCTCTATTAATGGGTGTTATGCCTCTGTTTTATTTGACTCTGGTGCTGATAAGAGTTATGTGTCCAACAAGTTTAGTAAAACACTAGGGATGGTGCCTACTGATTTGAGTTCTAATTATGCCATAGAAATAGCTGATGGTAGGACGATAACAGCAACACAAGTGTTTAAAAACTGTAAGCTAGGCTTATCCGGACACACCTTCAACATAGACCTTATTCCTGTCACACTAGGAAGCTTCGATGTAGTCGTCGGGATGGATTGGTTATCCCAGAATAGTGCTGAGATCGTCTGCAAGGAGAAGCTGATCAAGTTACCTATTTCAGACGATGAAATTCTTATTGTGGAAGGTGTAAAGGTGGGTGCGGTAGTCGGCATCATATCATATTTGAAGGCTCAGAAATGTCTCAGAAAAGGACACCTTGCTTTGTTGGCACTTGTTACTGAACCAAAGGCGGATGAAAGGCGAGTTGAAGATATTCCTGTTGTTAGAGACTTTCCTGAGGTATTTCCCGAAGACCTACCTGGCCTTCCTCCACACAGACAGGTAGAATTTCAAATTGAACTAGCACCAGGAGCAACTCCAATCGCTCGGGGCCGTACCGTCTGGCACCGAACGAACTACAAGAGCTGTCTAAGCAATTGCAAGAGTTGTTAGACAAAGGATTCATACGTCCCAGCTCTTCACCTTGGGGAGCTCCAGTGCTTTTCGTTAAAAAGAAAGATGGAACCTTCAGGATGTGTATTGACTACCGCGAACTGAACAAGGTGACAATCAAGAATAGGTATCCACTCCCACGCATTGATGATTTGTTCGACCAATTGCAAGGATCTAGCTACTATTCCAAGATTGACTTGAGATCAGGTTATCATCAGTTGAGGGTTCGAGAAGAAGACATCTCCAAGACTGCGTTTCGAACACGCTATGGGCACTACGAGTTCACTGTAATGCCTTTTGGGCTGACTAATGCCCCAGCAGTTTTCATGGACCTCATGAACTGTGTCTGCAAACCTTATCTGGATAAGTTTGTCATTGTCTTCATTGATGACATACTAATCTACTCCCGTAATAAGGAAGATCATGAGGAACATTTGAGAACCATACTGGAATTGCTAAGAGATGAACAGCTTTACGCAAAGTTCTCAAAATGTGACTTCTGGATGCGTGAAGTGCAATTCCTTGGGCACGTGGTGAATGAAAAGGGAATACATGTTGATCCTTCAAAGATTAAAGCAATCAAGGATTGGCCGGCACCAAAGACGCCTACTGAGGTGCGACAATTCCTTGGTTTGGCAGGCTATTACCGGAGATTTATTGAAGGATTTTCTAAATTGGCACAACCTTTGACTGCCCTGACTCATAAGGGAACAATTTATAAGTGGGGTAGCAAAGAGGAAACAGCGTTTCAGGCGCTTAAAGACAAACTCTGCAGCGCACCAATCCTAGCTTTACCAGAAGGAACTGATGACTTTGTTGTTTACTGTGATGCATCCATCCAAGGTTTGGGTGTGTATTGATGCAACGTGACAAAGTCATAGCTTATGCATCTAGACAGCTCAAGGTGCATGAGAAGAACTATACAACGCATGATCTGGAACTAGGAGCTGTAGTGTTTGCCTTGAAAATCTGGAGGCACTACCTATACGGAACCAGGTGCACGATCTATACAGATCATAAGAGCCTCCAGCACATATTTAACCAGAAGGAACTGAATATGCGACAAAGACGATGGTTAGAATTACTCAATGATTATGACTGTGTGATCAAGTACCATCCGGGTAAGGCTAATGTAGTAGCCGATGCCCTTAGTCGTAAGGAAACCCTAAAGCCTCGTCGGGTGCGCGCATTACAAATGACTATCCACTCTGACCTACCAATGCAAATCAAAGCTGCCCAATCTGAGGCTTTGAAGACGGAGAATTTCAAAGCAGAATCCATGCGAGGCATGGAGAAACAATTGGAGGTTAAAGCTGATGGAATCCGTTACTTTATGAAACGGATCTGGGTACCACAGTACGGGAACTTGCGAGAGCTGATAATGGATGAAGCTCATAAGTCACGTTACTCGATCCATCCAGGTTCAGACAAGATGTATCAGGACCTGAAAGAATTTTACTGGTGGCCGAAAATGAAGGCGGAGATAGCCACGTACGTAAGCCGATGCCTAACTTGTTCCAAGGTTAAGGTGGAATACCAGAGACCATCCGGTTTACTCCAACAACCGGAAATTCCAGTGTGGAAATGGGAGCAGATCTCAATGGACTTCATCACGAAGTTACCCAGAACTCCCAGCGGATGCGATACCATTTGGGTTATAGTAGATCGCTTAACGAAATCCGCACACTTTTTGGCAATCCGAGAGACTGATCGAATGGAGAAGCTTACCCGTATCTATTTAAGGGAAATAGTCTCTCGGCATGGCGTACCGATATCTATCATTTCTGACCGGGATGCTCGGTTCACTTCTCCCTTCTGGCAATCATTACAACGATCATTGGGAACGCGGTTGGATATGAGTACCGCGTATCACCCGCAGACCGATGGTCAAAGTGAACGTACGATCCAAACACTGGAAGACATGTTGCGTGCCTGTGTGATCGATTTTGGCAGTAGTTGGGAAACTCACCTACCATTGGTTGAGTTCTCCTATAATAACAGTTATCACACCTCGATCAAGGCAGCTCCATTTGAAGCATTGTATGGACGTAAGTGTCGATCACCTATCTGTTGGGCAGAAGTAGGAGAAAGCCAACTTACAGGACCCGAACTTGTGCACGAAACGACTGAGAAGATCGTGCAAATTCGTAACCGTATGGCAGCAGCACGTGATCGACAAAAGAGTTACGCTGACAAGCGTCGTAAACCATTGGAGTTTCGGGTGGGTGACAAAGTACTGTTGAAAGTCTCACCCTGGAAAGGAGTAATACGCTTTGGAAAGCGTGGGAAGTTAAGCCCAAGATACGTGGGGCCATTCGAGATTGTCAAACGGATTGGCCCTGTAGCCTATCAGTTGAATTTACCTAAAGAACTCAGGGGGATACATGATGTGTTTCACGTATCCAATCTGAGGAAATGTCTATCTGATGAATCATTGATCGTGCCTTTGGAAGAACTAAAGATAGATGATCAACTACATTTCATCGAGGAACCAGTGGAGATCATGGATCGAGAGGTCAAGACACTAAAGCGTAGCAAAATTCCCATTGTGCGCGTAAGATGGAACTCTAAACGGGGACCAGAATTTACATGGGAACGGGAGGATCAAATGAAGTCTAAATATCCGCACTTGTTCGTGGATACACCTTCAGAACCTAACTCCAACAGAATTTCAGGACGAAATTTTCTTAACTGAGGGATACTGTGACATCTCATGATATCAAGCAAAGAACATTGTGGGTCTATTTTCACATTTGTTCTTCCTCATAAAGTTTCATGTGTGTGTGATAGCTCAGATAATATAGATGGTTTCATGGTCACCTTCTGATAAATAAAAATGCTAGAAACATTCAAGATATTCCCAAATCAGAAAGAAAACCTAAGATTCTTCTTGTTAAAGATCATGAGGTGAATGTGATGGTGTGTGACATCTGTCACTAACCAGTACGTCAGTTAGCATTAAGATTATTAACTCACTGTGTGTATTAACTGTTCTCATATATTTTCATAGTCCATTTATCGGTTTAACCGAATTCTCCGTATACGTGTTTGTTAACCCCGGTGTTTCAATTTTCGGGACGAAAATTCCTGCAACAAGGGGATAATGTGACAAACCGAAATTTTTTTTTTGATTAATACTATTAAAAATAACTTTCTCCGTTTAGCGGGAATTAATTTACTTTACTATTTTGGCAAGGATAATAATACTAATAATAATAATAATAATAGTAATAATAAAAATAATAATAATACTGATAATAACAATAATACTAATAATAATAATAATAATAATAATATTGTTATTAATAATTTATAAAAGTTTGTAAGTTAAGGGGGAATTGTAAAACCTTTGAAACTTGATTTAAATATTTGAAGCATAAAATAATAACAATCAAAAAGTTCAGGGGGCTAATGTGTAAATATGAAATTCAACTGCTCTCTCTCTCTTCTCTCGCGTAATTCCGGCACCGGAGCCGGCCGGACTCCGGCGGCCCTCCGGCGAGGCCAAAAGACAAGTTTTAGGCCACGGTTTCGACCCCACAATGCACCAAATCGAGCGTAGGACAAAATGCAACAACCCCGTGAACTTAAATTATGGAAAAGTTGAAATAATGCCCACTAAATCCGACCATTTTGCTTTCGGTCGAACACCACTACACAAAAAACGCACTAAAATCAAATAATAATTGAAATTGATTGCGCACTAACAAACTTTTCAGCATTTAAAAGCTTCCTTTGAGTCCATTCAATTTGTAAACATACAAACAAACCGTTTTGATCACCTCACTCGAACGCGACCTGCAACTTGGTCGAACTCCATCTTCCGAGCAACATTGATCGAAATTGATAGAGGGCTATTGATCATAATCAAGTGGGGAAGCTTCCTGCAAAGTTAATTTGAGTATAAACATCATTTGCTACCCGAATCATCACGACCTAGCCGCGGATTGTTCTTCATCTAGTTCATCATCCAAACAATACTAAGTCGGGTAATTGAACATATATACATACTCGTTTATACATGGGGATCAAAAGCCCCATGAATTCATTCGTTAACAGAATCAAATTGATGATCAATTTGATCAAAGATTGAACTAGGGTTCTTGATTTGGGGGAAAGGTTTTCGGGTATGTTTAAAAGATTTGGAACCCGGGTTATGTCGCGACTTAGGCCCTTGGTTTACCGGTTCCATGATTCCATATCAGCCTTGAGGTCCCGGGTTCGACCCCGGGCCACCTCATTTATTTTTTTAAAGGCTTTTTAAGCCTCTGAAAAATAAGTAAAAATTCTCAAAAATTATAAAAATAATTTTTATAAACATTTCCTATTTAAAAGGTTATATAAATATTTTCTGTAAATTTATTTTATTTAAAAACCGTAATAATATTTATAAATTAATATTTATAAATATTACAAATAACTATTTTCATAAAAATGGACACTAGATCTTGCTTGATTATAACCAGGAAAATCAAAGGAATTATATATCCTATAATTTCAGCAATACGGTAACGAACGTTTAAATTAATAAATAATTACCGGATAATACGTTATCGTAATAATATTTATTTCGAAAGATTACAAAGAATATATACATAATATAATTAAACATTGTCAGATGTTGAATCCTAGTTTATAATTAAACTCAAACATATATATATATATATATATATATATATATATATATATATATATATATATATATATATATATATATCAAATCGTTTGCGTTAAACCCAAACCGACCCGAATCCAACCAAATATATATATTTGCATTTGAAGCCGTTTTAAAGACGTAATTACAATTAATAATAGGTGTCGAACGTATTTGATCGTGCATTGCCTTATTCTGTGAAGCTTTTGTTCATAACTTCAATTCAAGGTGAGTTTACAGCCCCACTTTTACTTTATACTCTTTTTGGGGGAGAGAAACATGTTGTTTTTATAAACCTTACATTACATTGGATTATTGTGATATTGCATATACTTGATACTATGGTGTATACTTGCCCAACGGACCGTTAATATGGACTTAACGAGGTAATTGTTAGTAGTACTACTGGGATTGACATACCCCACCCGGGCTAGTCGCGCTAGCACAACGTTCGTCAAACGGGTGAACGGTTAGCCTAATTACAAGTGTTGTGGTGTGTGATCCACATCCGGGCCTGTTTATTTATTTGATTACATGTCAGTTGGCCGCGCCTTCATACACATAGTGATCATTATGGACTAGCTACCCATTATATGCTTTATTAATAAATCCGGGGATTTCATTTATACTGACCGGATTAATAAATCCGGGGATTTCATTATACTTGACGGATTACATAATCCGGGAATTACATACAGGACGGATTACATAATCCGGGAAATACATACTTGACGGATTACATAATCCGGGGATTACATAATTGACGGATTACATAATCCGGGAATTACATACTTGACGGATTTTATAATCCGGGAACTTCATTACTGATAATTACTGTTTTCTGATAAACCTGTGAATTCACCAGTCTTGTACTGAGATTTTTGCATGTTTTCTCTCAGGACATTGATGTGGCACGTTTAGGAGCACAGCATCTACAGCATATCATTCTGTATTCACCACAAACTGTTTTCAAGATTTAATTTGCATTTACTTTACATAAACTGAACGGGACACATGTTTGTGTGTTTCAAAACTGTTGTTAAATATTTTACTGTATACGCTTTCGCATTACTTAAACATAATTGGTTTGTTTCATTATTATTAAGCAATCTATATGTTTTGTAATTATCGAGTCGTTTGGTGTAACTAATGCTTATCTGAGATCCTGGTTATGTCACACGCCTGACGGTAAAACCCCGTACGTGGAAAATGAGGGTGTACTGAGATTTTTGCATGTTTTCTCTCAGGACATTGATGTGGCACGTTTAGGAGCACAGCATCTACAGCATATCATTCTGTATTCACCACAAACTGTTTTCAAGATTTAATTTGCATTTACTTTACATAAACTGAACGGGACACATGTTTGTGTGTTTCAAAACTGTTGTTAAATATTTTACTGTATACGCTTTCGCATTACTTAAACATAATTGGTTTGTTTCATTATTATTAAGCAATCTATATGTTTTGTAATTATCGAGTCGTTTGGTGTAACTAATGCTTATCTGAGATCCTGGTTATGTCACACGCCTGACGGTAAAACCCCGTACGTGGAAAATGAGGGTGTGACAGCAACGAAACCCACCATCTCTAGAGATGGTGATGTTTATGGTGATGGTGGTGATGGCAATGGTGGTGACAGAAGTTGAGCAGATCTGAATCACATTAACAACCATCACATCTGATGCCGATGATGGAGTTGGAGGGTTGCTGGAGGTGGAGGGTTGTCGAAGGTGTACGGTCGTTGGAAGTGAAGGGTCGATGATGTGTGTGGACATCGTTGGAGATGGTTGAAGGTGGTGATAGTTGAAGGTTAAAGGTGGTGGTGGGTGGGATTGAAGGTTGAAGGTGGTAATGGGTGGGATTGAAGGTTGAAGGTGGTGATGGGTGGGATTGAAGGTTGAAGGTGGTGATGGCGGTGGTTGAAGGTTGAAGATGGTAGTGGTTGAAGGTTGAGGGGGTGGTGGTGGTGGTGGTTGAAGGTGGTTGAAGGTTGAAGATGTTGGTTGTTGAAGGTTGAGGGGGGTGGTGGTGGTGGTGGTGGTTGAAGGTGGTTGAAGGTTGAAGATGGTGGTGATTGAAGGTTAAGGGTGGTGGTTTTGGTTGAAGGTGGTAAGGGATTGGAGGTTGAAGGTGTTGGTGTTGGTGGTGGTTGAAGGTTGAAGATGGTGGTGGTTGAAGGTTTAGGGTGGTGGTGGTGGTGGTTGAAGGTGGTACTAGTGGTGACAGTGGTTGAAGATGGTGGGGGTGGTTTATGGAGAAGAAGAAAGGTGAAAGGGGATATTTTTATAATTTCACACGCACTTAACAACAATAATAACGTCCATCCGTTTCAGGGACCATTGTTGTTATGTTTGCGTAAAGTTTTGGACAAACCTTGTAATTTCAGAGAGTTAAGGACCAAAAGTGAAATCAGGTATAACCAGAGGGATCACCCGTGTAATTAAGTCTTAAAAATTAGTATACAATTTATAATCTTGATTAGAAATTAGAATATCGTAGCAAGAGGTAAGTCTTACTACCAAAAAACAATTTAAAATTAAGAGTTCAAGGAATAATTTATTATCGATCACTAGTTCGGAGAAGATTATGCCTTTTTCACTCTATTAATCGTCACCATCACTTCGTCATTACATGATTAACGGTCAAACACCGATTCCTAACTATTTAAAAGTTTTTATTTGAAAGTAGCACCCCTGAATTTTGCATATTATCCAAGCATCTTCTTCACAATTAAGATTCTTTATATATTGACATTTCTTTTGAATACAATAAGATATCAAATATGTAACAAAATCCAACGTATATCAGTTTGTCTAAAAATAGGAGTGAGCAGAAGAAAATAACTTCGTCAAATTAGAAAGTGATGGGTTCGGTTATGGTTACTATAATATTCGGGTTTAGGATCTGATAATGAGTATATATGTATGAATTACTTAACATTAACACATTTAACACACCTTTATTTTTATGTTTTTATTCCATTCATTCCCCTTTGAAAGAAGTAATATAAAAAAATCTAACGCTCTAGTCTAATTGAAATTATATTTTTTCTCGCACATTTTTATAGTTAATATATTACTTTGAGCATTCTTATATGGAACTTAACAGTTTGATGTATCTTATTTTGACCCAAAGTTGCATGCATTTGTGATTTATAAATTGAAATGGGCTTAAATTGGCACACGATTGGTTAACAAAATTGCAAGCATGTGTGATTTATGAATTGAAAATGTGTTTAAATTGGCACACGAGTGGTTTACGAAAGCAACCAATTCAAGTTACATTCACGCTTCATAATTTGGCTTTTATTTAATTATACACCTTTATTTAATCATAATTTGGCCCTTTTTTAATCATATACGTAACTAAATCATGTTCTAAAAATGCTATATTTAATATTTTAATTAATTATAATATTTAACAAAATATGCTTTGAAATGTTCGATGTTGGTAGGTCACGTAATTTTCACCTTTTATTTTTAATCCATTTTAATTTTCACTTAATAGTTTTTAATATATAAAACAGTAAAATGCAATTTACGTCCTATAATCTGTATCAATTACACTTGCGTCCATAAAAAACGTTGTAAAGGGGCATGTGGTTACTTTTTCATGCCTTATGCGTCCCTAAATCTAATCATAAGCGAAGCTTATTGAGGGCCGGAGGGCCTACCGTCCCCCTCTTTTTTTCATCAGTAGTTTTTTTTTTGTCCGTTAGTGTAAATTTTCGATCTGATTGTGTAAATTTTTTAATTTTTAGAGCTCGCCCCCTTATTATAGTTTACTTTCGCCTCCCGCCGCCTTTATAAAATAGGTCAAGCTCCGTCAATGAATCTAACGTTTGTCCATGAAGAATATCATTCAAAATAACCCACATCCACCATATGTCTATATGGAAACAAACCTACAATCCAATATATTTTCAAAAGAGAAAAATAATTCGCTCGACATGAATAATTGAATTCTGTTTATATAAAGTATCAATATTATTAGCGTTATATTATGATGACAACGTTTTATATCCATCTGTCACACATCTTATTCATGCCATCCTAAGATATCTGCTACACCCAATCACCTTCTGCCATGTCAGCAGATAAAAATTGCCCTTTATAGGATATAGCATGGGTGACATGTACCTAATCAGGTTATCCATTGTCCTATCAATTTTGCATGTGCCCATGATTGCAGATTGTCGACTGTTTTTATTTATATTTTTTATTTTATTTTATTTTATTTTTTTTTTTTAGGTTTGAAGTTCATATCATTTGTTAGACATTCTACACGACGCGTTGTAAATGTTGTTTACGATAAGTAAATTGTAGGTTATAGGCCTATAAACTATAGTTTACATAATGTAAACGATTGTTTACAATACAAGTGATGTATATTGTTTTCTTAACATTGAGGATTGACATTAAACCTTCACACTATTTAAGTGTGATAAATATTACTGTCTAAATTGCATTCATTTGAGTGTAACATTGTTTATCGAATAGGTGAATATAAACTTTAATATTTTTAGAGCTAATGATATGTGTAGTTCAATCATATGATAAAGATATACGCTACAACAATTTTACCTTATACCGACCAAGGCTATAGCGACGTTATATATCGTTGGTAAAAGTAACTCTGTGCCGACGACATATCCTCGTTAAAGTCAAAAGTCAAAAAGTCAACCCTTTGAGTCTATACCGACGACATGTCATCGCTATAGGTAAAAGTTATTTCTTTTCTTCTTTTTTTTAACCTTTCGCTTAAGAAAATAAAACAAAAAAAAAACTTTTTTATTTGTCCAGACGACATGTCGTCAGGATAAGTAAATTAAAAAATATATTTTTTTTTATTTTGAATCTATAGGTACGACTTTTTTTTTATTCTATAGGGACGACTTGTCGTCGCTATAGAGTGCAGATCTCCTAAATCACATTTCAGACCTTCTGCCCCATTTTTCAAACAAAAAAAACCCCACTTTCTTTCCCGATTTCATCTCGGTTTATCGGCTTGCTTGGCATCAAATTGGAGTGTTTGAATGTAATAATTATGTTTCTTTTACTATAATAAAGTTATATAATCTTGATAAGTTTTATCTAAATTTGTGTTTTAGGTGAGATTAAAGTTTAAAGCTTGAAATTAAAGGATTTGAAGATTTTTAAAGTATGAAATTCATTTAAAACTTAGGATTTAAGTGTTGTTTAGTGAATATGTTTGTGATTAGGCTTGTATGATTGTAAAAGTGTATATAGATGTAAGTGTATATGGGTTTGATGTTAGATTTGGTTATGCCCACAAGGTGTTTGATGAAATGCCATATATATATATATATATATATATATATATATATATTCATGGTTTCAAGTTTGTATGTATTTTTGTGTTATTTTATATGTATATGGTTTGATGTATTTAGTTGTTTATGTATATGTTATATGTATGTAATTATATCAATTTTGTATGTGAACGTTTGTATGTATTTATGTTTATACGTTTGTTCATTAGTATATTATATGTTTGTCTTTTGTAATTGTGTATGTAAGCATTTTGTATACTTGTATGTTTTTTGTATACTTGTAAGTGTGTATGTAAGTTTGTTGTATAGTTGCATGTAAGTATGTTTATATTTTTGTAATTGTGTAAGTATGTTGTATATTTGTATATTTGTATACTTCTATACTTGTATGCTTGTAAGTGATTGTGTGTTGTGATTATGCTTGTATGTATATATGTAAGTGTATATGACTTTAATGTTAGTACATCTTTGTGTGTATGTTAATTGATAAACTTGTATTTTCATATTTTATAACACTATAGATATGACAATTGATAAGAGTTGGATTCAATTACGAAATCAGAGTTCTCCGGAATTTATAAAAGGTTTTCATAGCTTCCTAAAAATTACCAAGAACCATGTCGACGGTTTAGGAAAAGCTTTTTGTCTGTGTAAACGATGCTGCAATGGGTGTCGACAGGATCTGGATATCATTTATGCCCACATACATGACAATGGGTTTCTACAATCATATAAGACGTGGACTTATCATGGTGAGAAATATCCACATGCTTCAGAAATAGAAGACATTATTTCTCCAAGAAAATCTATCCCAGCAACAAATAATGAGATGTTTAATCCAATTGATGATGTTATAGCGGAGCAGAATGTTAACGAAGAAAATATAGACGAAGGTGGAACTGGTTTTGACCTAGAGTTTGATGCATTATTTAAGGAGCTGAATACCGAGTTATACATCGATTGTAGTTGGATGAGTGCTTTAAATTTTTAGCAAAATTGATGCATATCAAGGTTATCAACAAATTGACGGATAGTTCATTAAACCAACTTTTAGAGTTTTCAAGAGTTGCATTCGCTAAAGAAAATCAAATTTCAGCCTCATACTATGAAGCTAAGAAGAGATTAAGAAAGATTGGGTTAGGATATATGAATCTATCCATGCTTGCATTAACGATAATGATCTGTTTTGGAAAGAAAATGAGTTGATGCAAAATTTTGTTGTTTGTAACGAGAGTAGATGGGTTGACAAAAACATAAAGGGGAAGAAAGTACCTGAAAAAGTGTTGCACTACGTTCCTTTAACTTCCTGAATCCTACGAATGTATAGCTCAAGATTCATAGCAAAAGAAATGATATGGCGTTATAGGAACTGGTCTGAGGAAAACAAATTAAACAAAGGTAAACAACGCTATTCGAGTTTCCATAGGAGCCAATCATATGCACAGAAGAGACATATGAAAGTAAATGTATAATTGTTAGTATAAAAATAAGAATTAACTGTCGGAAGATGCATTTCTAAGAATTTTTATTATTCACAGGGGAGTCGTCCGATTGATCTCTTTCAGAAGATGCATTTCAAAGAATGGGGATGGGTAAATGCAACTGTAGAATCGGACTGGGTAAATTTGAACTAACTTTTGAGTGATTTTAGTATGTTAATGTGTTTTGGGCAAAATGACCTATTTGAACTAACTTTTAATTGATTGGAGTATGTTTAAGTGTGTTTGGGTCAAAATGACCCATTTGAATTTATTTTTGATTAATTGTAGTATGTTTAAGTGTGTTTGGGTTAAAATGACCCATTTGAACTAACTTTCATGTGATTCTAGTATGTTTAAGTGTGTTTAGGTCAAAATGACTTATTTGAACTAACTTTTGATTGATTCTAGTATGTTTAAGTGTGTTTGGGTAAAAATGACCCATTTGAACTAACTTTTTATTAATTCTAGTATGTTTAAGTGTGTTTGGGTTAAAATAACCCATTTGAACTAATATTTTCAATATGTTTAATGGAGGAAAGAATTCAAGAGGAGTATGTGATATCCTCTAGCGAAACTGATGGAGACTCATCTGTTGTTGATGAGATTCAATGCATTGAGTATGCCTTAGGTCAAAGGTGAGGACTGTTGTGAGATTAGTAGTTTAATAAAAATGACTTAAATTAAACCTAACTAAACACCTAGTTAAACTATAGACTCTCTAAAACTTAAACTACTGACAGGCAAGTGAACCTATCGACTCTAGCAAAGCTTAAGTAAGTCCGGATATCGAACCCACGAGACTCTGTTAACTATGTTAATTAACCTAAGACTCTTACTACTAATGAAATTATTAATTGAAGGGGGGTTACTAAAAATAGAAAGATGCTAAAATTAGAAACTAAGGAAAACACGAACAAAGAATAGGAAAGAACTTGGAATAGGAGAGGAATGAGTTACCTAGCCTCAGAATCCTGTTTGCCAAACTCTGGTTCTTCTATGGATTTAGTATGAATGATGAAACTGGGACCTAATGGTTTTCACTACTAGGGAATCTAAAGATTCTTTGACCCTTCTCAAAGATAACACTTAAAACCCTAATAGATAATGATGATCACCAGATTATGTGGACAACCTCACAGTCACTCCAAAGATTGCTAAAAGACCCTATAGTTGACTTACCTCACAGCAAAGACAACTCAAAGCATCCTAAAACACTAAAGGGTAGGTTTATATCAGATCCACAAGTTTAAACTGACAAAATAAAATAAAACAGTTAAATAAGATACGCTCACACGTTATCTAAACCTAACCTGTTATGTAACTAGACCGGTTTATTAATTCTCACTTTACAGCTATTGAATTAAGCATGCACATTCAAAATCAATTCAGGTTCCAATTTAGTTCCTACAGTCTAGTGATCAGTTAAACTGCAAATTAGTTAATTACTCACGTAAATTAACCTACTTGATATCTAATATGATAAGACAACCACAATAATACCAATGGAACGTCAAATTGCAACCATAACCAATATCAAATACACACTAGCAACTTGCTTCAATGATATAAACCCAACAAATAGCAATCAAATCATCATAAAATTACCAAAATCCATAAAAGAACCAAAATTCATCAAACAATCATCATCAAACCTAGGTAACTACTAATGGTTTAGCCAAGAAACATCAATAAACAACCATAACAATCTGAATTCAGAAGATTTAACATAGTTTGTGATAAGAAAAGTGTAGATAACAAGACCCGAGTTGTAGAATACGCGCAAACGTTATCCTAACGTCTTCAAATCTTAATCCCGACTCGTTTCCACGTCCAAAATAGCTCCAAACAACCTTCAAGGTCACCCTAATTCGTTCTTCCTTTGTTCCCAGCCGTCCCCCTTGAATTCTGACCTAAAAACCACTTAAAAACGAATTTTATGAGTTGGGCCACGTAATGGGCTCTCCGAGTGGCGCGCACAGCTAAGAAAGGCTGTGCGCATGGCGCGAAAAGGCTCCAGACGTAAAACAAAGTTGATTTTGGATTCCTCATCTAGAGAACCATCAAATCTATATATTATGGGTCCCGTAACTCATTTTCTAGCTCCCGATATGATCGTTTTACTAATTTACTTCCGTGGTGTTTTCCCCTGTGCTCGTTTCTTCATTCTTTTTGCTCGTTTTCCACTCCGTTGCACACGAACACCTATCAAAACATAAAATAAACAAAAGTAAATGAAATCTAATAAAACTAAACATAATTAGACTCAAAATGACTCAAAACAAAGACCCAAAAACTATATAAACTACATTATATCAAATATCCCCACACTTATTCTTTTTCGTCCCTGAAAAAGCATGCAATGAAATCAGAACCAGGAAATCATTTCAAACAAACTTTATTAATTCACCTAAAATAAAAAAATAAACATAAATACATACAGGATTTAGTTTAGTTAACAGTGAGAACTAGTTCATTGTTTCCAATATACCCTAACACTTACAAATCAGGTCCATTTTCATGTTTTTGTTTTTAAGTTTCAAATAAAAGAACTAGGTACATCTAAAGGATCTCACACTCAGAAGCCTACAGGTCACTAGCTCTACTAATTTGCACAATGGAAGGCACAGGTTAACCATTTTGGTTCACCTAACCGCTGTAACCTGAAAAACTAGAAATCCTAATAGAAACTTGTAGTCACGATGGAATTTTTTTTTTGGTGGAATGAATTCTTTTGAGCTTTTTAGGTGACATATAATTTATTTAGGTGACATTGTACAGTTCAATTTTAATTTATTTAGACTGGCCCCAGAGGTGTTACAAACTAAAGTCACTATCCCCGGTAAATAACACATAGGAACCAACCCTTTCATTTTTATACAACAAGCTCATTTTTTTATGAAATTGATGGAGGCGCCACCTACTCTTGAATTTATTTTCATAAAAAGATAGCAGTGTGCCATGTTTGTGAGGAATACGTTTCTATTAAAATGCTAGTTAATCAACCTATAGGGGTGCCAATTTACAATTCCTAAAGAACTAGATTTTTCCCATTACTTCTAAGATGAAAACCCACAAGACAACCTAGTTCAGTTAGTTAGATTAATTTACACACTAAAGGACCCTTCAATGCAAGCTAGGTTAACCAGATAAATCACAAGTCAACAAACTATCCCATTTATTACACAATTTTTTTTTCATTTTTCATTTTTTTTGGCATTCAACACACATCTGAAAATAAAACGCAAGTTTTTCTATCATTTTCCATATATTGCATACTAATTTCAAAGACATTTTCAAAAAAATTTTTTTGAAAATTTTCAAATTTTTCGATTATTATTTTTTTTTGGATTTTTATGACACTGTAAGACTCAAAAACTCAAAAACTAACACTAACAAACTCATTTCCATCTCCACACTTAAAACTTGCATTGTCCTCAATGCAGAGACAAAAATACACTAAAACAAATAAATAAAAAAACATAAAAGGATAAAAGGAACGTGTTCACCTGATAGCAAAGCAACAATTCTTTCAAACCGTTCCCACTAGCTATATAGCATTCCATTCGCAGGTAGCACCCTCATGCCTCGGATCATCCTTCATACTCCAGCCAACGGCTCCAGATTCACCCGAATGGAGATTGAGTACGGGTGGTACGTATCCGAACCTACATAATCAAAACAAAAGCACAACCCGAGCAGCATAACACTGACACAAAAAGACTCAAAATACTGACTCAAACAAATAAAATAAAAGGCTTAACAAAATAAAAAAATAAGACAAAGCAAACAAGCAAATAATATACAATACTCTACACATAAGATTCTCCTAAAAATCTATAACTCTAGCAAAAATCATGGAGGATCAAATAGATCCCATGTAACAGCCCCACCATCAATCACAGTAGAACCTCTCAAAGGCACTAGCCTATCCCAACACTTCTCTCTAATGAATGCATCCTCCTGATCTAAACTAGACTCAGACTCTAGAGTGGGTTGATTAGACCTAGGCTTACTAAACGCAGAAACATCCCCACACTTAGGTTTTTCTATGGGTATAGGGTTCACTATCTCAGGAGGTCTATCAGCTATCAGTGCCTCTAACTCAGTAAGGTCTCTCTCAGCATCAAACTCACCATCTCTAACATACTCAGGCAGACCATCTAACTCTCCAGCAAACTCAAGCTCCCAAGACTCAGACTCCTTAGACTTCTCAGTTACCTCACTCTCACTAGAACTAATGGAGCTCACAACTTCCTTAACACTACTCGGACTCCTAATGGAGTCAGCCACATGGAATGTCTTCCTCATCTCCTAAGTGAAGTGCAATAGTGCCCTTAAAGACATCAATATTGGCCTTAGCCGTACGAAGGAAAGGACGTCCAAGAATGATAGGTACATTCGCATCAGCCTCCATGTCTAGAACAACAAAATCCACGGGGAAGGCAAATCTATCAATCTTAACAAGCAAGTTTTCTATGATTCCCCGAGGATACTTAACAGAACTATCAGCAAGAGAGAGTGTCATGCGCGTCGGTGTAAGTTCACCTAGGCCTAGCTTCTCATAAATCGAATAAGGCATCAAATTAATGCTAGCACCTAGATCAGCTAACGCGTGGTTGTGAATATTGCTACCAAAGAGACACGGGATGGTGAAGACTCCCGGATCAGACAGCTTCTCTGGAAGCTTGTTCATCACCACTGCAGAACACTCACCAGTAAGATCAACATTAGAAAGTTCTCCAAGCTTTGCTTTGTTCTTGAGGATGTCATTCAAGAACTTAGCATACTTGGGCATGCATTGGAGAACCTTTATGAATGGAAGATTTATCTTGATCTGCTTGAACAAATCAAGAAAGTACCCATACTCCCTAGAATATTTCTGATGGCGGACACGATCAGGATATGGGACTCTAGAAAGATCTATCTCAGGGCTGGGTCTAAAAATGGGTGGGCGATCCCTAATAGTGCTCTGGACCCTAGGACCTTCTATCTCTACTTCCTCTTCTCTCTCCCCAACATCTTCTACCTTTCTATCAGGTGACTGTACCTCCCCTAACTGCTTACCCGGTCTAGTGGTGATTGCCTTAACATGTGCATGTGGGTTTTGTGTACTAGAACTAGATGAAAAGGTACATGGGGGTTTCTCGTCTATCCTCCTAGCAAGGTCAAGTACTGTTCTCTGGAGATCCTGAAAAGCTGACTGTTGGTTTTTTAGAATAAGATCATGTTCAGCAAGAGTTTTCTGGGTAGCCTGGTCTTTAGCAACTAATTGAGTTAAAAGTTCTTTTATTTCATTTAAGTTCTTCTGATTATCAATCTGACCCTGCCCCTGGTTGTAATTTTGAGCAGACTGGAAACCAGGGGGATTACCGGAAGATCTGTAGTTCTGACTTTGGTTACTTCTCCAACCCGAATTATAAGAATTATTAAAATTGTTCGATGGACCACTTACATACTCTACGCTCTCCATATTCATCTGTGGACACTCGACTGTATCATGACCTCCCCTACAAAGCTCACACCTATACAACTTCATCTTTATCGCCTTCACCTCCCTAGACAAACTCTCAATAGCAGCAGCTAAACTAGTATCCATGGTGACATGGTGAACACCTCGAGTGGTCGAGGGGTGACTAGTAACATGAATGGAATTCCTGTTGACCGCTCGCTGCTCATGATCAGTCTGAGCAAAGCTCTCGAAGAGATCATTGCATCCGGCTACATCCTTCTTCCCCATAAGATGTCCTCCTGCGGAGGTGTCAAATCTAGCACGAGTCTCGTAAGTCAAACCATTGTAGAATTTCTCTACAAGAGCCCATTCAGTCAAGCCATGATTGGAGCATCTGCTAAGCAGATTCTGAAATCGCTCCCAAGCAAGATAATATGGTTCATCAGGCTCCATTCTGAAAGAATGGATCTGATCACGGAGACGGGAAGCTTTTGCGGGCGGGAAATATTTGTTCAGAAATTTATCTCTAAGAACAGCCCACATGGTGAAAGTACCAGGAGGATGTGAATCGAGCCAGGTGGAAGCTCGTCCACAAAGAGAAAAGGGAAACAAGTGAAGGAATTTGGCATCTTCACTAGCCCCTTGGATATTAAACGTACCAAGAATACGAGACAATCGGGAGATGTGAGCTGGCGCATCCTCATCATCACGACCATGAAATTGACATGTATTTGTGATGGTGGTCATGATGTAGGAAGGGATTTGCCACATGTTTTCATTAGTGATGTTCGGGACAGTGATGGGGGAGTTGACTCCCGTGAAGCCTTCGGTGGCTCGCTCGTGAATGGTGTGGTGGGCCATATGGAATGGGGTGGGGAATGGATTGACTCAGAAGACTTAACCTCAAACTTAAGTGCACTAAGATCTAATTGAACAGGTGGTGGACCTCGTGACCTAAGATGGGGCATAAACTAAACAAAAAGAAAAACAAGAGAAATAACCTAGACCTAAAGACACAGAACAAGCACGAAAATAGCAAGAAGAAAGTTAATTAACACAATTGCCAAGAGTCCCCGGCAACGGCGCCAAAAACTTGTTGTGAGATTAGTAGTTTAATAAAAATGACTTAAATTAAACCTAACTAAACACCTAGTTAAACTATAGACTCTCTAAAACTTAAACTACTGACAGGCAAGTGAACCTATCGACTCTAGCAAAGCTTAAGTAAGTCCGGATATCGAACCCACGAGACTCTGTTAACTATGTTAATTAACCTAAGACTCTTACTACTAATGAAATTATTAATTGAAGGGGGGTTACTAAAAATAGAAAGATGCTAAAATTAGAAACTAAGGAAAACACGAACAAAGAATAGGAAAGAACTTGGAATAGGAGAGGAATGAGTTACCTAGCCTCAGAATCCTGTTTGCCAAACTCTGGTTCTTCTATGGATTTAGTATGAATGATGAAACTGGGACCTAATGGTTTTCACTACTAGGGAATCTAAAGATTCTTTGACCCTTCTCAAAGATAACACTTAAAACCCTAATAGATAATGATGATCACCAGATTATGTGGACAACCTCACAGTCACTCCAAAGATTGCTAAAAGACCCTATAGTTGACTTACCTCACAGCAAAGACAACTCAAAGCATCCTAAAACACTAAAGGGTAGGTTTATATCAGATCCACAAGTTTAAACTGACAAAATAAAATAAAACAGTTAAATAAGATACGCTCACACGTTATCTAAACCTAACCTGTTATGTAACTAGACCGGTTTATTAATTCTCACTTTACAGCTATTGAATTAAGCATGCACATTCAAAATCAATTCAGGTTCCAATTTAGTTCCTACAGTCTAGTGATCAGTTAAACTGCAAATTAGTTAATTACTCACGTAAATTAACCTACTTGATATCTAATATGATAAGACAACCACAATAATACCAATGGAACGTCAAATTGCAACCATAACCAATATCAAATACACACTAGCAACTTGCTTCAATGATATAAACCCAACAAATAGCAATCAAATCATCATAAAATTACCAAAATCCATAAAAGAACCAAAATTCATCAAACAATCATCATCAAACCTAGGTAACTACTAATAGTTTAGCCAAGAAACATCAATAAACAACCATAACAATCTGAATTCAGAAGATTTAACATAGTTTGTGATAAGAAAAGTGTAGATAACAAGACCCGAGTTGTAGAATACGCGCAAACGTTATCCTAACGTCTTCCAATCTTAATCCCGACTCGTTTCCACGTCCAAAATAGCTCCAATCAACCTTCAAGGTCACCCTAATTCGTTCTTCCTTTGTTCCCAGCCGTCCCCCTTGAATTCTGACCTAAAAACCACTTAAAAACGAATTTTATGAGTTGGGCCACGTAATGGGCTCTCCGAGTGGCGCGCACAGCTAAGAAAGGCTGTGCGCGTGGCGCGAAAAGGCTCCAGACGTAAAACAAAGTTGATTTTTGGATTCCTCATCTCGAGAACCATCAAATCTATATATTATGGCTCCCGTAACTCATTTTCTAGCTCCCGATATGATCGTTTTACTAATTTACTTCCGTGGTGTTTTCCCCTGTGCTCGTTTCTTCATTCTTTTTGCTCGTTTTCCACTCCGTTGCACACGAACACCTATCAAAACATAAAATAAACAAAAGTAAATGAAATCTAATAAAACTAAACATAATTAGACTCAAAATGACTCAAAACAAAGACCCAAAAACTATATAAACTACATTATATCAAGGACATATACGAGGTGTTGGTCGCGTGGTGGGACATCCCACTCCTGATTTGTCTAGCTCGCAACCTCTTCCAACACAACATTCACATGATGAAGTTGCAGAACTTAGACAACAACAACAACAACAACAAAATCAAGAAACTATACAACAACAAATCCAACAACAACAACAACAAGAAATACAAGAAATGCAACGATTGCTTCAAAAGCAGATGAAAATGATGCGCTACTTGGAGCAGCAACGACCACATGGTGGTCATTAGCGTTTGTAGTTTTGTTAGATTTTGTTGAACTTTAAACTAATTGTATGAATTATTTGTTTGTTAAACTTTAATTAAAGTTGTATGAATTATTTGTTTGTTAAACTTGCATTGGATTTTTATTGATTATATGTTTGTGAAATTTGAAAAAAAAATTTAGGTCCCTACATAAAGTGAAAAAAAATAAATAAAATGAGAACAATAGCGACGACATGTCGTCGCCATAACAAGAAATTAAAAATTTTAAAAAATATGAAAAGACCTATAGCGACGACATGTTGTCGCTATAAGTCAAGTTTTTCTTTTTTTTAATTTTTATATTCGATAAAATCAGAAACCACGACACTTATAGGGACGATTTGTCATTCCTATAGACGAACTTGTGCCGACGATATTTATCCCGATGACATTTCTGCCTATTACGACTAATTTATGCGAACTAAGTCTATAGCGACGACAAGTTGTCGCTTAAAGCAAAATAAGCTATAGGTTCCAAATTTTCGTTGCTATAGAGCAACTTTCTTGTAGTGATATTGTATTTTTAATACAATTTCTTTAAATATAAAATTCACTGGTTTGGTTTATTCAATTGTAACATGTTTGCAGATACTTATGAATTCACTTAAAACATGTATTAATGAAATCTCTATTATACTCAGTCAAATAAAAATAAAAAAACCATAGATCGTCTTCTTTTCCTATATTATCCCCTCCTCATTTTTGGCCTCCTTTTATTCTTTCACGCCAAAATATGAAAGGCGAAGAATATTATCTGGCCTCCCTGTAAGGCCCCGATCCCGGGCACCTCACAGTTGGTCATTCATTGCACATAAACATATATTTTACAACTATTTTACATAGACATTGCAGCGGAAACATTCGAAAGAGACATCTCATTTCATCATAAAAGCTTTTGCAAAGCGATACATCATTAGTCAATTACAAAATAGTCATAAACAGTGACTTTTAGTGGTAAGAGGATTCCTTAAGTAATCCCGTTTATTTGAATCCTCAACAAACACCACGTTGTTTTCTAAATGCATTCTACATAATACATTACAAAAATATTAACAAAGGAATGTCATCCCAAAAGAGCTGAGTAGCCGCCTCGTGCCATCCTCAGCAACACTACCTGCCAACTGGAAACACATAAAAAGTCAGCGTTGCTGAGTGAGTTCTAGTTTTATAATAAAGCATACTTTTCTTTCATTAAAACCGTTCTTACATACATGCGATCACACAACATACGTACACGTGGATAATATTATTAATATCTTCATCATTCATTCGTTAGCTTTCATTCGTGTACCGTTCATCGTTATCATTCACGTTTATTCATAAACTCTTTCTTTCATTCATACGTTTCTTACCTTCATTCAAACATTCTTTACATTCGTTCGTACGTTCGTTACATTCATTCATACATTCAATACGTTCATTCGTACGTTCATTACATTCGGTGACATGTACAATACCCCGAACATTGTGCACTACTGCTGGTGCTGGACCTGTGGTAATCAACCACGAATGTTGTGCACTACTGCTGATCCAGTCACCTAGGGTAGGTACATGCACCACTTATCTTTCCTTTTTCGTTCTGGATCAATGCCATATGCTATACCCCGAACATTGTGCACTACTGCGGGTGCTGGACCTGTGATGATCAATCACGAACGTTGTGCACTACTGCTGATCCAGTCACCTAGGGCAAGCGGCAAAGATCCCATACATATGGTCAATCACAAAGACTGACCCCAATGTGCATCCTTCGGGGTAGCTAACCCACACACCGTTGAGCTAACACCTGCCAGGGGTGTGCACCTCCATACATTTGCTTGCAAGCCTTTTTCTTACATTCATTCGTTCATTCATTAATGCATGCATTCATTCATCATGTTCCTCTTTCATTGTCTTTCACTTTACGTATCTTATTACTTTCGTTTCATTCATTAATCATACATGTAAAGTCACGGAAAGATAAACACGTATCGAAAACAAAGAACATCGATATTTACAAATCATCAGTCATTACCATCATATAGGGCTACATCATACTTATCATACATACATCATGCATATACTTACAATACTTTCTCTCTCCTCGTACATAACAGCCTTATTTGGGCGATTGGACATACTTCAGTCGCATGGCCTCCACACGACTGGATCATGCAATTAGGCAACAATGCGAATGAGCATACAATCTTGCGAATGGACCTCCTATCGTGCGAATAAACACTATGTGAATGGGCTTCTATGCGACTAACACTCAGTCGTGCGACTGAACAGCTATACGAATGGACCTATGCGACTGGACCCTCAGTCGTATGACCTATCATGCGACTAAATCCCCAGTCGTGCGACTGAGTTTCAGTCGTGCGTGTGATCCTTAGTCGCCCCTAAGTCGTGCGACTAGCCCTTCAGTCGTCTAGCCCTAACTGGGCAGCGACTGGAGTTCATCCCGAACTGCAGCCGCGACATACGGCCTTCAAGCTCTTCCAAACTCATTTCCACTCCAAATTACCCCTCCTAAACCTTAGGGAATCATACTAGGGCATCATACAAGCACATACAAGTCCAAAATCGCACTCTAAACACATTACATACAATTACACCCAAATGGGTCAAACTCATACATTTCAAAAACGGGTTTATATGTGTTCCAGCCCTAAAATTGTTTGAAAACAAGTAAATGAGGGGTCCTAGAACTCACACAAACAAGAAGAAGATGAAGAGCTTCATTTGGACCAGTCACTCGACAAGTTTCAAGCCCGAATCACCACTCTCTCTTTTTCTCTTCTCTCTCTCTTCTTTCTCTTTGCTCTTCTTTCCGACTGAAATTTGCAAGTGTGGGGAGGGGAGATGGCTGCCCCTCCTTTATAGCTACAGTTCAGTCGCCCGAACTCCAGGCGACTAGACCTTCGGTCGCCTGAACACCATGTGATTGGACCTTCGGTCGCCTAAACACCATGCGACTGGACCTTTAGTCGCATGAGTTCCATGCGATTGGGACTCCAGTCGCCCAAGCTCCATGCGATTGGGCCTCCAGTCGCATGACACTCCAAAAAGTCAAATCTCCAGGTGTTACAAGTCCACCCCCCTTATTCAGGTTTCGTCCCCGAAACCTGTCATTCCTCGAACAAACGTGGGTAATGTTGTCTCATCTCTTCTTCGATTTCCCACGTTGACTCGGATCCCTTCCTGTGCTGCCATTGTACACGTATAAAGGGACCACTTTATTTCTCAGTCTCTTCTCCTTCCGATCGATGATCGCCACCGGTTGCTTCATATAATTGAGCCGTTCGTCCATCTCAATATCCTCCAGTGGGACAATCATATCCTCGTCCGCCAAACACTTCCTCAGATGGGATACGTGGAAGGTCGGGTGAATTCCACTTAACTCATCTGGTAACTCCAACCTATAGGCCACCTCTCCTACTCGAGCAATGATTCGGAAAGGGCCTATATACCTCGGGCTCAACTTACCCCGCTTTCTGAACCGAATGATACCCTTCCAAGGCGAGACCTTCAACATAACCCGATCACCCACCTGGAACTCAATCGGTCTGCGTCGTTTATCAGCATACGACTTCTGTCTGTCCTTGGCTGCCTTCATATAGGCTTTGATCCTTTCAAGCTTTTCAGTCGTAGCCTCGATCACTTCGACGCTCCCTAATTCCTTCTGACCAATATCACCCCCAACAAACGGGTGTCCTGCATCTCCTGCCATATAGCATCTCATAGGGTGGCATGCCAATGCTGGCGTGATAGCTGTTATTGTATGAGAATTCTGCTAACGGCAAGTGGTCATCCCAATTTCCCCCGAAATCAATCACACAGGCCCGGAGCATGTCCTCCAAATTCTGAATGGTCCTTTCCGACTGACCATCAGTTTAAGGATGATAGGCCGTGCTAATATGTAACCTCGTCCCCATGGCATCGTGGAATTTCTTCCAGAATTTAGATGTAAACCGGGTGTCACGATCAGACACAATTGACACCGGTACACCATGACGAGTCACAATCTCCTTGATGAAAAGATCAGCCAACCTCTCGGATGAATATGTCTCGCGCATCGGTAGGAAGTGAGCACTCTTCGTCAGACGGTCAACAATCACCCATATAGCATCATACCCTTTCGGGGTACGTGGCAGCTTCGTGATGAAATCCATGGTGATGTGATCCCACTTCCATTCCGGTATATCCAAAGGTTGAATCTTTCCATACGGCTTCTGGTGCTCGGCCTTCACTTGCAAACAAGTAAGGTATTTACTCACATACTCCACCACATCACGCTTCATACCCGGCCACCAATAGTCTTTCTTCATGTCTTGATACATCTTTGTAGCACCGGGATGAATGGAGTATCGAGTCTTGTAGGCTTCATCCATGATCTTTACCCGTAGATCCCCAAAACGAGGAATCCACATCCGCCCGAATCGGGTTCTAACACCAATTGTGTTTTCACCCAACTCCGTGCCCAGACCTCTCATTCTTTCAGAGTTCAGATGATCCTCTTTCAGTGCCTCATCTTAAAACTCCTTGACTTGCTTCATCACGTCTGAGGTCATAATCAGTTGGTACGCCTTCACCCGAATCGGCTCGAGCCTCTCTTTTCGGCTAAGGGCATCCGCCACTACGTTGGCTTTGCACGGATGGTAATGGAATTCAGAATCATAATCCTTTATAAGCTCCAACCATCGCCTTTGCCTCATATTCAAATCCTTCTGCTCAAAGAAGTACTTCAAGCTCTTGTGGTCAGTGAAGATGGTGCACTTCGTCCCATACAGGTAGTGCCTCCAAATCTTTAATGCAAAGACCACAGCTGCTAGCTCCAAGTAATGAGTAGGATAGTTTACCTTATGAACTTTCAACTGTCGGGATGCATAGGCTATAACCTTCCCCCTCTGCATTAACACGCACCCCAATCCCGAGTAGGAAGCATCAGAATAAACCACCAGATCTTCACTTCCATCGGGTAACGACAGAACAGGAGCTTGGGTCAACCTCGCCTTCAATTCTTTGAACGCTTTCTCTTGAGCTTGACCCCATACAAACTTTACATCTTTCCGGGTCAACTTGGTTAATGGAGAAGCGATTTTGGAGAAGTCTTGAATGAATCTTTTGTAGTAGCCCGCCAAACCCAAGAAACTACGGGTCTCGGATGGCGTCCTTGGAGACTTCCATTGCATCACCGCTTCCACCTTTACCGGATCCACCATAATCCCGTCCGGATTCACCACGTGACCCAAGAACTGAACTTCACGCAACCAAAATGCGCATTTGGAGAATTTGGCGTATAGTTTCTCCCTTCTCAGCGTCTCTAACACCTCCCAAATGTGACCAGCATGCTCTATCTCGCTCCTCGAATAAATCAGGATATCATCGATGAACACAATCACTGATTTATCCAACATCGGCCGACACACCCGATTCATCAAGTCCATAAAAGCAGCCACCGCATTGGTCAAACCAAAAGACATGACAAGAAACTCGTAGTGACCGTAGCGCATGCGAAAAGCCGTTTTAGGGATATCCTGCTCTTTCACCTTCAGTTGATGGTAGCCCGATCGAAGATCTATCCTTGAAAACCAACTGGCACCCTGAAGTTGATCAAACAAATCATCGATCCTCGGCAAGGGGTATCGGTTCTTCACCGTCAACTTGTTCAACTCACGGTAGTCGATACACATCCTCATACTACCGTCTTTCTTCTTCACAAACAGGACCGGAGCACCCCAAGGTGAGATACTCGGTCTAATGAACCCCTTATCTAGCAGCTCTTGCAACTGCTCCATCAACTCCTTCATTTCCGTCAGAGCCAATCGATATGGTGCTTTGGCAACAGGTTGGGCACCTGGTATCAGATCAATCTGGAACTCAATCTCTCGGTCAGGGGGCACTCCCGATAAGTCTTCGAGAAACACGTCTGGAAAGTCACACACAACCGGAACATCGGATAGCTGTGGTGTTGGCGCTTCTACATCCTTCACATAACATAAATAGGCGCTACATCCACGCCTCATACACTTTCTCGCCACCGCCATTGAGATCACCTTTGGAATCGTCGTGACCCGATCCCCATAAACAATTACCGAACTCTCGTCTGGCGTTATCAAACGAATCATCTTCTTTCGACACACTATATTCGCCTCGAAGTCCGCCAACCAATCCATCCCAAGCACCAAATCAAAACCACCCAAAGTCATCGCAAATGGTCTAACCTGAAATTTGTGGCCCTCTAATTCCACATCACAACCCTCTATCACCTCAGAAATCCTGTTAGACTTACCTATCGTAGTTTCTACATCAAACGGTACGTCAACGCGCCTACTACTAACAGGCAGTTTGGCACAGAAAGTAGTAGAAATAAAACTTCTACTGGCACCCGAATCAAATAATACAGAGGCTAAAGTTTGGTTCACCAGAAACGTACCGGACACAACATCAGGGTCCGTCCTAGCCTCCTCCTGCGTCATTGTAAATGCCCTGGCGTTTGCCCTCGGTCCTTCATTCCCTGTCCTCTTCACGCCAGAACTCTCAGCCCTTGGCTTCTTGCAGTCTTTATTCATATGACCACTTTCCCCACAGTTGAAGCACCTCATGCCCTTACACTCTCTAGCCATATGACCAGGCTTCCCACACTTAAAGCAGACATTTAACCCCAGTCTGCACTCCCCACTGTGCTCCTTCCCACATTTACCACACCTTTTCAGTCCCGTACCCGGTGTGGCTACACGGCGGTCATCCACCCGCGCCTTCTTGTTACTCGTCGAGGCATCGCCTCGACCAAACCTCTTCCCGTTCCAATTCCTATCACCACCCCTCCTATTACCATCAGCCACCACTACCACTGCCCTTTCATCATACAGTCTCCCCGCCAAGTCCACCGCCGACCTAAAGGAGATTGGTCGGGCGGCGATCATATGCCTGCGAATATCTGCCGGCAAACCCTGAATATACCTCTTGATCTTTCGTGTCAGAGGAGTCACCTGATCCGGCACCAGACGTGCCATTTCGTTGAACTTCGTGGTGTACTGTTGGTGGGTCATCGTCCCCGCCTCCAGCTGCAGGAACTCTCTCTCAACTTTATCCATCTCCTGATGAGGACAGAACTCCTCGATCACCAACCTCTTCAGCTCGGACCACTTCATTTTTCCATTGGCCCTGCTACCCTCGGCTTGGACTATGTTGTCCCACCAGCATAGAGCCGAATCCGTGAAAGAGTGGGTAGCGAACTTCACCTTTTGGTCCTCTCGGCACTCGCTGATATCAAGGACAGCCTCCATTTCTCTCACTCATCGATGAGCAGCAGCAGCAGTGCCATTACCGTCGAAAGTAGGGGGCTTACACCTCATAAACACCCCATAATTACAGCCTCGTGCTGACTCATGCACAGGCTCCTCCTCCTCTTCATCTTCATTATCAGAAAGAACCGTTTCCGGCTCTGGTTGCTCCTGCCTTCCTGAGGACCTGTTCCTCTCTTTTCTTTCTCCTTCCCGGACTGCCTTTATCACTTCGGTTACCACAGACGGTAAGATCGTCTGCATGACCTGATGCACCTCTTCGACAACCGCCTCCTTTACCGAGGCCCTCAAATTGGCGCTCTCGTTTACACCCTCCTGATGAGGGGTCCCTGGTTCTTCATGAACCACTTTCTCTACCCTAGGTCTTCCTCTTGTGGCCCGTGGTTCAGCACCATGTCCGCCACCACCTCCTCCCCGTGAAGCTTTAGATGATCTACCCCCAGCCATCCTCTATCACACACTGAAAGATTCAAACACCAACACGGTCATTCAAGGGAATAGCTCAGTTTATGCCAAGTATAGTAAGTCCCTAATTACAGTGGCCAGTTGTGATTAGCCACTTACTTTACTCTTCGTATCCCGAGCATTACCTGTCCTGAGTACATTAGTATCTAGATCTAACAGTAACACATAAACCACATAACATGCGCACATATTACTGTTTAACTTTAAGAAAATACCTGATGGCACGCAGCTACTCAGATTGGCTTCCTTCCCGTTCCGTCCCATTCTCAGTTTAAGTTAAGGTTTATTTTTAAAATTTACCCGTTTCACTTAAACTTTGGCTCTGATACCAACTTGTAAGGCCCCGATCCCGGGCACCTCACAGTTGGTCATTCATTGCACATAAACATATATTTTACAACTATTTTACATAGACATTGCAGCGGAAACATTCGAAAGAGACATCTAATTTCATCATAAAAGCTTTTGCAAAGCGATACATCATTAGTCAATTACAAAATAGTCATAAACAATGACTTTTAGTGGTAAGAGGATTCCTTAAGTAATCCTGTTTATTTGAATCCTCAACAAACACCACGTTGTTTTCTAAATGCATTCTACATAATACATTACAAAAATATTAACAAAGGAATGCCATCCCAAAAGAGCTGAGTAGCCGCCTCGTGTCATCCTCAGCAACCCTACCTGCCAACTGGAAACACATAAAAAGTCAGCGTTGCTGAGTGAGTTCTAGTTTTATAATAAAGCATACTTTTCTTTCATTAAAACAGTTCTTACATACATGCGATCACACAACATACGTACACGTGGATAATATTATTATTATCTTCATCATTCATTCGTTAGCTTTCATTCGTGTACCGTTCATCGTTATCATTCACGTTCGTTCATAAACTCTTTCTTTCATTCATACGTTTCTTACCTTCATTCAAACATTCTTTATATTCGTTTGTACGTTTGTTACATTCATTCATACATTCAATACGTTCATTCGTACGTTCATTACATTCAGTGACATGTACAATACTCCGAACATTGTGCACTACTGCTGGTGCTGGACCTGTGGTAATCAACCACGAACGTTGTGCACTACTGCTGATCCAGTCACCTAGGGTAGGTACATGCACCACTTATCTTTCCTTTTTCGTTCTGGATCAATGCCATATGCTATACCCCGAACATTGTGCACTACTGCGGGTGTTGGACCTGTGATGATCAATCACGAACGTTGTGCACTACTGCTGATCCAGTCACCTAGGGCAAGCGGCAAGGATCCCATACATATGGTCAATCACAAAGACTGACCCCAATGTGCATCCTTCGGGGTAGCTAACCCGCACACCGTTGAGCTAACACCTGCCAGGGGTGTGCACCTCCATACATTTGCTTACAAGCCTTTTTCTTACATTCATTCGTTCATTCATTAATACATGCATTCATTCATCATGTTCCTCTTTCATTGTCTTTCACTTTACGTTTCTTATTACTTTCGTTTCATTCATTAATCATACATGTAATGTCACGGAAAGATAAACACGTATCGAAAACAAGGAACATTGATATTTACAAATCATCAGTCATTACCATCATATAGGGCTACATCATACTTATCATACATACATCATGCATATACTTACAATACTTTCTCTCTCCTCGTACACAACAGCCTTATTTGGGCGATTGGACATACTTCAGTCGCATGGCCTCCACGCGACTGGATCATGCAATTAGGCAAATATGCGAATGAGCATACAATCGTGCGAATGGACCTCCTATCGTGCGAATAAACACTATGCGAATGGGCTTCTATGCGACTAACCCTCAGTCGTGCGACTGAACAGCTATACGAATGGACCCATGCGACTGGACCCTCAGTCGTATGACCTATCATGCGACTAAATCCCCAGTCGTGCGACTGAGTTTCAGTCGTGCGTGTGATCCTCAGTCGCCCCTTAGTCGTGCGACTGGCCCTTCAGTCGTCTAGCCCTAACTGGGCAGTGACTGGAGTTCATTCCGAACTGCAACCGCGACATACGGCCTTCAAGCTCTTCCAAACTCATTTCCACTCCAAATTACCCCTCCTAAACCTTAGGGAATCATACTAGGACATCATACAAGCACATACAAGTCCAAAATCGCACTCTAAACACATTACATACAAATACACCTAAATGGGTCAAACTCATACATTTTAAAAACGGGTTTATATGTGTTCCAGCCCCAAAATCATTTAAAAACAAGTAAATGAGGGGTCCTAGAACTCATACAAACAAGAAGAAGATGAAGAGCTTCGTTTGGACTAGTCACTCGACAAGTTTCAAGCCCGAATCACCACTTTCTCTCTTTTTCTCTTCTCTCTCTCTCTTCTTTGTCTCTACTCTTCTTTCCGACTGAAATTTGCAAGTGTGGGGAGGGGAGATGGCTACCCCTCCTTTATAGCTACAGTTCAGTCGCCCGAACTCCAGGCGACTAGACCTTCGGTCGCCTGAACACCATGCGATTGGACCTTCGGTCGCCTGAACACCATGCGACTGGACCTTCAGTCGCATAAGTTCCATGCGATTGGGACTCCAGTAGCCCGAGCTCCATGCGATTGGGCCTCCAGTCGCATGACACTTCAAAAAGTAAAATTTTCGGGTGTTACACTCCCCCCCTCAACAATCACAACATCTATTGAACATCATGAATGGACATAGTATTTTCCCCTTATTAAAATAGTTCGAACCCTACACAAAATCATCTTAGTATCTCTATCTCCATCACATTTCAGCAAAAACATGTAACCTTATTAACATATCTCAATGTAATAATGCCTGGTTTGGCAACTAGTACAACCCTTTTAGCTGAGATAATCTTTGTTTATGAATCCAACATTTTTTGTTAAAATTGAACTATTGAATAACTATTTATCTTTATTTTTACTTGGAGGTTTTTAGATAATTTTCTTTCTGATATCATCAATTACATATTTTCTCAAGTTCAAGCATTCTTTGTAAATAAAAACTCAAACTACGTACATCTCCAAATACAAAAGTTTAAAACTTCATTTCAACATAATAATAACCGACAATCAATATTACGTCTTTAAATACAAAAAAAATTGTTAACGTTTTAAACAATTACAATATCAAAAAATCAATATGTAAAAACCCCTTTTTAAAAATACAAGTAAAATAGTTATTTAATAAATTAATTTTAATAAAATAATAAATAATTAGTTATATGTTTTAGGAAGAAAAAGTATGTAACTGTTTTTTTTATATGGAAAAATATAATTAATATTTTAAAAACAGGAAATTTGAAAAATCCCAATTGTAAAAACATTGTATGAAACCTAATATTGGTTCAGAATGTAACAACCCGAGCATTTGGTTCATATGAACTTCGTATTTCATATATTGTTAAACGAGTAAGTAATGAGTAAATTGTCTATTTAAAGTTTAAAATTTTAGATGAAATTTTTATGTTATAAGAGACCGTTTGAATATAATAATAATATATTATATTCGAACCTGCTCCGTTTTTTACGAAAATTAGGTGGACTTGTAGAGAAAAATAAGATCGTCACAACGACATATTTGAAATTTCATAATACGCTATATATTAAAAGTTATAAGAGAAAAACAAGTTAAGCAGCTGAATTAATTAGAATAATATAATAATAGATAATAATATAATAATATAATAATATTACTCAATTGCAATTTCAATTGCAATTGCATCGTAGCATCCCACATCGAAACTCCATCTGAACTTCATCTCACATCGCCTCTTAAACTTTTTCACCTGCCATTTGCTCCCTTATAAATAGAAGACTTAAGGTTGAATTTAAAACATAAGTTTCTTTGGGAACGCTCTAATATAAAGAGAATCCCGAGTTTTCAATACCCCGTTGGGTGTTGCTAGTAGTCGTTTTGGTACTCGAGTAGGAGCGCGACTAGGAGCGCGAGTAGGGGAGACTCTACATCAAATTACCGTAGATAGTTTTCAGGTACACCATCAAATTACCGTAGATAGTTTTCAGGTACGCCATTGTTTAAGGTTATATTTAATTATTATTATTATAGTCGTTGTTGTTGTTATTATTATTATTATTATTATTATTATTATTATTATTATTATTATTGTAGGTATTAATATTAATATAGTTATTATTAATATTATTATTATCATCTTTATAGTTATTATTATTATTGTAGTTGTTATTTTTATTGTTATAGTTATTATTATTATTATTTGTTATTTTTTAAGTGTTGTAGTAATATTATTATTATTATATTAATAGGCTTTAAGGTTATCATTAGAGAAGGTATTGGGTAATCCCGAGAGTTGGCTCGAGTATGATAGAAACGCCCGAGTTATGTCAACTAGTAAGGGTTGTACCAAAGGGTTGGCATAGGATAAAAGAAAGTGCCTGAATAAAACCAACAAATAGAAAAAGATAACGAATTATCCCTAAATTATTAGTAGCTAGAATATAGCTTAAATAATGTTATTTTGCCTATAGGATAATACCTGATAGCGGTGAACCTGAGCAGACGATATTACTGACTTGATTGATTGAGGTGAGTTCCTCTGAACTGTTTTCTAAAACGGGATGTGATGTTCTGATAACTGGTAATAATTGTAGAATTGACTATCAATAGCATCTGTGATATGTAGCAATGCTTGATAGGATGCTTGAGGGCTGCTTGTATGATTCTGCTTTAGCAAGTGGAGTTTGTATACATAGCCTGGTTATGTAAATTTATACTGTGCTTACTCTGTTCCTATCTGTTTGCCATGGCTGTATCTGCTTGATGCAATAGTCAATATTAATATGTTTTGAATTTTGAAGAATACCATGTTTATGAACTCACAAGCTTTATGCTGAGTCCCAAATGTTTTTTATTTTATGGACACACATCCTAGGTGCCAAGTGATTGCAGGAATTGAAGATTACGAGCTAGTTTATGAGAAAATAAAGTTCTAGAATGTTGTTGAAGATTTGGATCTCTATTATAGTTAAACTAATGTAATGGTATTATCTATTATAACAGATGTATTATACGCTTTTGATGTATAATTAAAGTTAGACTTCCGCTGTGTACTCTATAATTCATATGTGTTCTGTATATCTAATGCGTAACACTCCCCACGGTGAGCCCTGGGAGGCGGGTGTTACAGGTTCAGAATTATAACAAAAGCCATGTAACTCATAAGCAATAAAAACATTAGTAATTCCTAGCAACTTGTTACATTTATTATTTCATCTTAAAGTTATCTTATCCAAAAAAAACAAGTCAATTCATCAAAGTTTTCTAATGTCCTTTTCTTTTAAGGCGCATATTTGGAAAATTCAATAGATGGGGTTATTTGGTGAGTGTTTTAATCTAATACAACAATGCTGCATTAGTGATTCCAGTTATTTTATTCTTTATTCTTTTTCATTTATCGAATAAAATCTTCTATTCTTGTTTGTTACTGGACGACTTACCAATTCTTTAAAAATAAAAAAATTTTAATAAAAAATGCTTATACAAATATGAATAAAAAAGATTTATAGATCTCAAATCTACTTACAATAGGAGTATATTCTCATCAATTTCATGAATTATTAGAAATAACTTATCACATTAGCACTTTACCTGATCATTAGTTTAAAGGCATAAACTCATGATGGGCCTCATTATAACTCTTGATATTACAGATTCTGAATAATACTCCTTGTATTTCGCTTTAACGAATTGAACTATTATTTTAAATCCCAAATTATCTAGTGAAAACATATGCATTCATAATAATTCAGCACATTTTAGTTATAAAAGATACCTAACATTGTCTTGACGTTCAACAGTCATTTATATATCTTTGACGAACAGATAGAAGGTGAGGAACAAAACGCTGTAACAAAACACTAAAGAACTAAAAAACCGATTCACAACTATATTTATCACGAACAAGTATATGTTACGTATCATCTATATTTATCAGTAAAACGACAGGAACCACAAGGTACATGACTGAAAGATGATATGCGACTCACAAGAACAAAGTGATTATAATATAATTAGTGTTAGATAAACATATGAACAATATTAGGAATGGCGATAATAATGGGTCAAAAGGCAATATCAATGGGTCAAATTCCAACAGTAATTAGCAGTATATTGTCTCTAGTCTATATTTAGTATAAATGCTAGGATCATGTAATTAGCTTTATTAGTTTTCCATTTTCCATTCTTGTATCATGCCTATATAAAGGCACCTCACTGTTGTAAAAAAATATATTCGCAAATATTCACAAATCACTTACCTCTATATGGTAATCAGAGCCTAAACTGCTCCCTTGAGCCTCTGTCTTCTCCGATCCTTTTTTTTTCGGTCACCATGTCTGTCGTCTCCCTCTCAACACACACTCACTTTCCCATTCAACTCACCTCTGACAACTTCCTCTCATGGCGAAAACAAGTCCTCTCCACACTAACCGGTCTCGAACTGGAACAGTATGTAGACGGACTCACTAAACCACCACCGAAAGTGCTTGACGGCAAACCGAACCCTGCCTACCGACTGTGGTTCAGGCAAGACCAAATCCTCCTAGGAGCCCTGCTCGGCAGCTGCGCTTCCACCATCCAGCCGATCGTCAACTCCGCTGACACTTCCCGTCAACTATTTCAGCGTCTGACCGAGAGCTATGTCGGCGTCTCGCGTTCCCGAATCATTTCTCTCCGAACAAAACTAGCCACCCACACCCACGGGACCAAACCAATTGCTGAATTCCTTCATGAAATGAAGGCGATTGCGGATGAATTAGCCCTAGCTAATAAACCTGTTGATGAAGATGACTTGATTGTTCACATATTAGCCCATCTTGGTGAAGACTACAAGCAAATTGTTGCCTCTGTCAAAATGAGGGACACACCCATCACATTCCCTGATCTCTTTGAAAAGCTTATTGACCATGAGCGAACCCTAAAAGAATCCCAGTCGGTTCCCTTAATTGCCACTGTGAACAACACCCAAAGACAAGGCCCAAGATCCTACTCTAGGCTCTATTCAGAAGCCCGACACACGAACAGGCCTCACGCCTCTGGTCCAAGAAACAATCGGCCCCCATACAACACCAATAATCAGCAGTCCAACTCTCGTACTAACCGAAATAATTTTTTCTGTCAGTTCTGTAACATTCCAGGTCATGATATCAAAGATTGTCGCAAATTGGCATGCCTCCTACAAGAGAACAACATTGCTGTCTCCTCGCCATCCGCTCCAAATCCAACAGTGAACTATTCAATGGCAAGCTCTTCCTCTTCACCAAGGATGTATGATAGCGGGGCCTCCAACCATGCAACTTATGACCAGTCATCGTTACACAACCTCTCGGAATACGGAGGGCCGGATGAGATTGTGCTAGGAAATGGTAAAACCCTCTCCATTTCTCGCATCGGTCATACCTCTATTCCTACCTCATCTCGCTCACTAAAATTAAATGATGTCTTGCTTGTTCCTAACCTTCGTACCAATCTTGTCTCTGTTGCCAAACCTTGCAAATCTAACAATGTTTCGGTTGAATTTTTTCCTTTTCATTTTTTTGTGAAGGACCTTCGCACGGGGGCGCCACTAATGCAGGGAGTGAATGTAAATGACGTCTACTATGAATCCAGGACCATTCCTCATCCAAAACAAATCAACTCAAGCTTCAAGTCATCCGAGTCTCTTATTTCATGGCATCACAAGTTTGGACATCCATCCATCAAAGTTCTAAAATTACTACTAAATAACTTAGGACTTCATTATAATAACATGTCAAATTTTTCTTTTCACTGTGATGCCTGTTCTTTGAATAAAAGTCATAAAATGCCCTTTGGTGCCAACTCGTTCAAAGCTTCCAAACCATTAGAACTTGTCTATTCGGACGTTTGGGGTCCCGTTCAAAAATCAAATGACGGCTTCACCTATTATGTCATCTTTGTTGATTTTTACTCAAAATACACATGGCTATATCCTCTAAAACGCAAATCGGATGTCTCCATTCTCTTTCCTCAATTCAAAACTTTGGTTGAAAAATTCTTTCGCACTCCACTAATCTCCCTTTTCTCAGATAATGGAGGAGAATATGTTGGGCTTACTCCTTATCTTCAACAACATGGCATCTCCCACTTCACCACCCCTCCACACACCCCGGAGCAAAATGGTGTTGCCGAACGCCGCCATCAACACATTGTTGAAACCGGCCTATCTCTTCTCCATCACTCCAACCTACCATTAACCTTTTGGACCCATGCGTTTCAAACAGCCATTCACCTTATAAATCGTCTTCCCACACAAATACTTGACTACCAATCACCCTTTGATCGATTATACAAAACCCACCCAACCTATGCCAAACTCAAACCGTTTGGATGCCTGTGCTTCCCATGGTTACGTCCCTACACCTCATCCAAACTCTATCCCCGATCAATCAAATGTATTTTCCTTGGCTACTCCTCCTCAAAATCAGCTTACAAATGTTATGATCCCGTGAAACATCGACTCTATCTCTCCCGCCATGTGGAATTTGTTGAACACATTTTCCCTTTCAAATCACATGCTGCAAACATTTTTCCCCTACCCACTGTTGAGTCCCTTACCTCTAAACCCACCACTACCATCAATAACCTACCAACAAATACATCTTCACCTCCCTATATCATACCTCACACCCCTCCCATCTTTATGCCTCCTACTGACCAACCAACCCACACTCCAACCGAACCCTCCACCTCCAAAACCGTACCCATCACCTCATCAGACTCACCTATCAACTCTGAATCTTCAACCAGCAACGCCTCATCATCCAACAACGGCACTCCTCCACCTATCGCCGACCCTCCTCCCTCCTCCACAACCACTCGTCCCCAACGCACAAAGAAACCCAACAGCAAATACTTCAACCACAACCTGGTCAACACCACCACTATTCATCCTCTACCACCTACACTTGAACCTACAACTCACGGTCAAGCGTCCAAAGATCCCGAGTGGAGAAAAGCCATGGACTCGGAATATAATGCACTTCTCCAAAACCACACCTGGGAACTTGTCCCTCCTACTTCCCAACAACCCATTGGCTGTACATGGGTATTTCGTATTAAACGCAACCCGGATGGTTCTGTTGCTAAGTACAAAGCTCGCCTTGTGGCAAAAGGTTTTCACCAACAATTTGGGAAAGACTACTTTGAAACCTTTAGCCCAGTTACAAAACCCATTACCATCCAAACCATCCTCTCGGTTGCTTTGTCCAAAAATTGGCCGCTCCGTCAATTAGATGTCAACAATGCCTTCCTTCACGGCACCCTTCATGAGGATGTCTTCATGACCCAACCATCCGGTTATGTCCACCCTCAATATCCTCATCATGTTTGCAAACTCAAAAAGTCTCTATACGGCTTGAAACAAGCATCTCGAGCCTGGTACATTGAGCTAACCAACTTTCGTCTCCGCTATGGATTTTGAAAATCTCTAGCCGATGCATCTCTTTTCATTTATCAACACAAAGACATCACCTCCTACTTCATGGTCTATGTTGATGACATTGTTCTCACTGGTAACAATCTTCAATTCCTCGACACATTTGTTCAAGCCTTGAGCACCACATTCTCCATTAAAGACATTGGCATGCTACACCATTTTCTTGGGGTGGAAGTCATTCCAACTCCAACAGGGCTCTTCCTATCCTAACATCGACACATAACTGACGTTCTCACTCAATTCCATATGGAAGGAGCAAAGGACGTTCACACCCCTCTCAGTGCCACTGATCCCTTGTCTCCAACCGATCCCTCTCCCTCTGTTGATGCCACTCCTTATCGCAAACTTGTGGGCTCCCTTCAATACCTCGCCTTTACCCGCCCAGACATTTCCTTAAAGGTACCTTCCATCACGGCCTCTTCCTTCACCGAAACTCTCCGCTCACTCTCTCGGCCTTCTCGGATTCTGACTGGGGTAATGTACACGATGTTGGTCGCTCCACCACTGCTTATCTTCTTTATCTTGGCAAAAATATCATTTCATGGAAATCAACACGTCAAAGATCGGTATCGCGATCCTCCACTGTCACACCCTCGCTAATAGCGGAAACACGAGGATGCGACGGACGGGATCGTCATAACACTTGGTATAATTACAGAGACATAATACATGCAAGACCCTCGTGTCATGACGTCGCCCGACACAATGGTGACTTGTGTCGTGGTTAGTCAGTTCCACGACTATCATAGTCTTATTAATTCTAAATCCAAAATACACAGAGTTCACAAATGAAAACAAACGATATACATTACTAATGCAAAACTATTGGAATCCTGAGGGTCTCTGCTAAGGCATCAGCTCTAGCTATCCTCTTTGATTATGTTCACCTGAAAAGATATGCTCAAAAATGGTCAACATAATTGTTGGTGAGCTTCGCAGGTTTTATGTATTGATGATGAAAACAGTAAGTTCAATAAGCGTTACCGCGACTACACTTATGTATAGGCGGTTTACCAGTTTTTAATAGCTACAGCCAAACCTAAACATCGGTTCCACATGGGAATTGATAGCTGAAAGGAATCATTCCCAAGTTTAAATAGTTTATTAAGACGTAGCAAGATCCACACAGCACATACGTATAGTGTATAACCAAACCAGTCCTTAGGTCCCATTACCGGGATTAATGGTTATGTAAAAAGGTTTTCCATAGCATAATAAGTTTAATATGACGTAGCAAGATCCACACAGCGCATACGTTTAGGTTACAACCAAACCAATCCTTAGGTCCCAATTACCGGGATTAATGGTTGTAGTGGATGCTCGGCAAAGAAGAACCACAAAGTAGACCCACAAAGAAGAACCACACCGCCGAAAGCATCCAAGATCAATAGCATTCACAAGTAATCATCACACCACATATAGCATCAAAGTTATAGCGCATTATAATATAAAGCCACCAAATAACATACAAGGTAGCAACATAGCATAGAATCAAGAGTCATAATAACATCGTTCAATAAGAATAGCAATATAAGTTAACCATAAATGTTGAAGCAGACTTCCACTAGGGAAGGTGATTGAAAGTAAGTGAGCATTCTTTTCCCCCAAGTTTAAAATGTTTAAAAGTTATATAAGCGTAAAAAGGGGCCACGAAACTCACCAAAGATTTTAAACTTATCTCAAGTCATGACTATTGCAGCCTCACTACCTTATACTTGAGTTTAGGCATTCTACCATTTCAGTGTGGTACCCACTAGTGGACAAGCATCATTCTTCAAAGGCTATGTATATTCTAAGCAACCATTCAATTTGCATAATTTCTGAAATGTAAAAGGAGTGACGTCTCACTAGAGATAAGACTAGTGTCACCATGTGATTCCCATATAGACTCTAGGTAGATTAGAACTTATATAAGGGTAAATGTTATAAATGTTTCATTTCCTATATATTCTGGCGCTCAGAACTTTATCTACAGTACGGTTAGTTAAAAGCACGGTCAAAATAGTTCAACCTAAGTTTCGTGTGAAGATTGTCATTAGGTGTCTAACGGTTGAAGATGTTGAAAGATTTCACGAGCGTAGTTTTAAGGAAGGTGGTTATCAATCATAATCGGAGTTGATATTAAAAATATTCCTTAAAGGCTTTGAGGTAATGATTCATGCCTATCTTGATAATAACAAGAAAACAATCTAAGGTTGACATTTGCCACCAAAATACGGGTTTCAATCCTATTTTGGTGAGATCATGTCATTTATGAAATGTAATTTCCAATGAGAATAACTGAAGTCAATCCTCAAGATAAGGAAGTCACCCCAATCCAGAGGATGAAATTTCATAGAACTAACAAATGGGAAACCATTTATCGAAATAGAGAATCATCAAAGTAAGGGAATCTCCCCTGCTTTGATGAAATAGAATCATACGAGTGTTCTTAGTCATAGGTTGACTTGCAAACTCTTGCATTTCCCACGGTACAAGCAGTATAAAGTTTGACTTTACGATGAAAGGAAATTAATATCAATTAGGAATTAGGAGAATTTCAAGTTACATCAGTGTAACAAAGGAAAGATCATGTTAACAAGCTTAAGATCAAGGTTTGAGATAGCAGAGTTTGTTAGGATGATGTTCAAATCTTGAATAATTTAAATCAGGAAGACGAAATCAAGGACAAGAATGATTTGACATTATAATGAGATGTGAACATTCGATTCACAATCGAAGGGAATTCATGGACTTCTCAAGATATGAGGTTAGACATAACCTTATTGAAGACATGCGTACTTATAAGTGGTAACTAGGTTATAGTTAGTTTATTCGATTATTGAGGTGAATGACCACTTATAATTAGCAAGTATCCCGAGATGTAGGCAGCCTTGCATGTTCTTAATTATAGGACACGTTCTTAAGAGAATTTGAGAACCGTAAGTAACGGTTTAAAGTTTTGAAGTCCATTCGGTGTTTAGGAAAGTGTTCTCGATACTTTCAAATCACTGTAGTAATCTGGTAACTTCTTCGGTTCTACTGAGCTTAGTGGGTTTGCAAGAACTGAAATGCTTGTAGGTACAAGCACATGGAGGGTTAGAACAAACAGAGATTTGAGCAGGGTTCGCGCCTTGATTCAGATGAGTTAGGAGGGTTGGTATGACCGTAGTAACCTCACGTGCCACAATAGTAATAACCTTACGGCCAGAGTTTCTAGATCGGTATCGTTTTTGACGAATAGACATTTTGAAATATCATTAAGATATTTTATGTGAATTGGTGAATACGAGCTATACAACATGAAAACAACTATCGGGAATTTGGCATAATAATAATGAGATGTTCCGTGTGTAATCGTTTGATTCGTAATTCAAAGTGAGTATGTTGACTAACCAAAGTTTTAAGTTAACCACATCTTTGTTGAAGACATGCGTTTCGATAAGCAGATACTCATCCCACTCTTCCAACATTGCATGTATTGGGTGGTGAGGCATAGACTTTGTCGAGATTTTAAAAACCACGAATAACGAGTCCAGGCTCATTTTGAAAAGTATTTGATTTAGGCACGTAATGCTTTGACTATAATTTAAGATTTGTGTGTGCTTAGATAGGAATCAAAGTATAAAAAGAATCACATATGATTCTACTTATCAAGTTCCAATAACCCATGCTTCGGTCCATTAAGATCATTATGTAGCCTAGTTTAAACACATTCTTAGTATACCGGTGATGTTTATATATAGGGTTCCCCGCAGCGTTCCCACCACATCAACGATATACCTTGAGTGATACTTAAACTAGTTACATAACATCTTAATTTTCCTTAGCACCTACTTAAATATTAACATTTTGTATGGGTAGAGAGTATCATTACTCCTCTACATTCATGTATTCCACTTTCATTCTAAGCATTAATCAGTAGTTACTGAAATGCTAAGTGGAGAAATGTTTCATAAGGTCAATATCGTGATTGGAAATACCATGAAGGCTTTAAGTAGGACAGGACTTGAGTATATGATAATGTTTGATTGCCTTAACAAGGACTTACTAGAATTATGACCCTAGCACCCTAGGGTATAGAATAGAAACTTGTGATACTCATGATCGTTACCTCATGATAAGATTAGCCAGACTTCTCATGCATGGTGAATTACAATTACGTGTGCACCCGTAATGGTAATCTACCTTGCATGATCACCCTTAGCTTCACTTACCCCAAGTTAACATCATAGTATTATTTAGATTTAGCAAGCACGACTAACGTAATGTCCTTATGTCCATGAGCCAGTATTCCAATAATAGCATGTAATAGCAAATAAGCATATAAGCACATTAAGTCTAATGATAACTGCATATCCGTCATACTTTCAGGATTTCAGTCATAACTATGATAGGGTCGGATTCAATATCCGAGATCGACGCTACGCGTGATCACCGAAGTTCCCTAATAATATGATGTTGTGCGCATACAAGCGTAAAGTTCTTAGTATAAAAGTATACCATGGAGAAAGACTGAGAGTAATAATGTCTTCCCCGGGATGTTCAGAGAACACGTGTACACGTATAAAATCAAGTATGTAGGAACATACTTGTAGATTATTAGGTATATAGGAATATACCTGTATATTAAGTTCATAGACTTAATATACTTGACCCATTTGCCTTGTAGATTTGTGTATTGACCATAGTTTATCACTCATCCCAGAAATCCCCAGGTAAGCATACCAGGTCTCGTAATGAGATATATGCGATATGCTTGCCTTAGCCCGAGGGCCTTTTGCCAGGAAATCCAGAATACAGGTGTCTATGTGTCACACAAATCATGAAAGACATTTAGGTAAAATCAAATGCACACAATCCCTAGCATGCATTCTATATGAAGGTTCTTAGGTTATAGTCTAGGTCGAATTCTCCACCTAAATCTCTATAACCAAGGCTCTGATACCAATCTAGAAACTCTGGCCGTAAGGTTATTACTATTGTGGCACGTGAGGTTACTACAGTCATACCAACCCTCCTAACTCATCTGAATCAAGGCGCGAACCCTGCTCAAATCTCTGTTTGTTCTAACCCTCCACGTGCTTGTACCTACAAGCATTTCAGTTCTTGCAAACCCACTAAGCTCAGTAGAACCGAAGAAGTTACCAGATTACTACAGTGATTTGAAAGTATCGAGAACACTTTCCTAAACACCGAATGGACTTCAAAACTTTAAACCGTTACTTACGGTTCTCAAATTCTCTTAAGAACGTGTCCTATAATTAAGAACATGCAAGGCTGTAGGTGGAATTCCTACATCTCGGGATACTTGCTAATTATAAGTGGTCATTCACCTCAATAATCGAATAAACTAACTATAACCTAGTTACCACTTATAAGTACGCATGTCTTCAATAAGGTTATGTCTAACCTCATATCTTGAGAAGTCCATGAATTCCCTTCGATTGTGAATCGAATGTTCACATCTCATTATAATGTCAAATCATTCTTGTCCTTGATTTCGTCTTCCTGATTTAAATTATTCAAGATTTGAACATCATCCTAACAAACTCTGCTATCTCAAACCTTGATCTTAAGCTTGTTAACATGATCTTTCCTTTGTTACACTGATGTAACTTGAAATTCTCCTAATTCCTAATTGATATTAATTTCCTTTCATCGTAAAGTCAAACTTTATACTGCTTGTACCGTGAGAAATGCAAGAGTTTGCAAGTCAACCTATGACTAAGAACACTCGTATGATTCTATTTCATCAAAGCAGGGGAGATTCCCTTACTTTGATGATTCTCTATTTCGATAAATGGTTTCCCATTTGTTAGTTCTATGAAATTTCATCCTCTGGATTGGGGTGACTTCCTTATCTTGAGGATTGACTTCAGTTATTCTCATTGGAAATTACATTTCATAAATGACATGATCTTACCAAAATAGGATTGAAACCGGTATTTTGGTGGCAAATGTCAACCTTAGATTGTTTTCTTGTTATTATCAAGATAGGCATGAATCATTACCTCAAAGCCTTTAAGGAATATTTTTAATATCAACTCCGATTATGATTGATAACCACCTTCCTTAAAACTACGCTCGTGAAATCTTTCAACATCTTCAACCGTTAGACACCTAATGACAATCTTCACACGAAACTTAGGTTGAACTATTTTGACCGTGCTTTTAACTAACCGTACTGTAGATAAAGTTCTGAGCGCCAGAATATATAGGAAATGAAACATTTATAACATTTACCCTTATATAAGTTCTAATCTACCTAGAGTCTATATGGGAATCACATGGTGACACTAGTCTTATCTCTAGTGAGACGTCACTCCTTTTACATTTCAGAAATTATGCAAATTGAATGGTTGCTTAGAATATACATAGCCTTTGAAGAATGATGCTTGTCCACTAGTGGGTACCACACTGAAATGGTAGAATGCCTAAACTCAAGTATAAGGTAGTGAGGCTGCAATAGTCATGACTTGAGATAAGTTTAAAATCTTTGGTGAGTTTCGTGGCCCCTTTTTACGCTTATATAACTTTTAAACATTTTAAACTTGGGGGAAAAGAATGCTCACTTACTTTCAATCACCTTCCCTAGTGGAAGTCTGCTTCAACATTTATGGTTAACTTATATTGCTATTCTTATTGAACGATGTTATTATGACTCTTGATTCTATGCTATGTTGCTACCTTGTATGTTATTTGGTGGCTTTATATTATAATGCGCTATAACTTTGATGCTATATATGGTGTGATGATTACTTGTGAATGCTATTGATCTTGGATGCTTTCGGCGGTGTGGTTCTTCTTTGTGGGTCTACTTTGTGGTTCTTCTTTGCCGAGCATCCACTACAACCATTAATCCCGGTAATTAGGACCTAAGGATTGGTTTGGTTGTAACCTAAACGTATGCGCTGTGTGGATCTTGCTACGTCATATTAAACTTATTATGCTATGGAAAACCTTTTTACATAACCATTAATCCCGGTAATGGGACCTAAGGACTGGTTTGGTTATACACTATACGTATGTGCTGTGTGGATCTTGCTACGTCTTAATAAACTATTTAAACTTGGGAATGATTCCTTTCAGCTATCAATTCCCATGTGGAACCGATGTTTAGGTTTGGCTGTAGCTATTAAAAACTGGTAAACCGCCTATACATAAGTGTAGTCGCGGTAACGCTTATTGAACTTACTGTTTTCATCATCAATACATAAAACCTGCGAAGCTCACCAACAATTATGTTGACCATTTTTGAGCATATCTTTTCAGGTGAACATAATCAAAGAGGATAGCTAGAGCTGATGCCTTAGCAGAGACCCTCAGGATTCCAATAGTTTTGCATTAGTAATGTATATCGTTTGTTTTCATTTGTGAACTCTGTGTATTTTGGATTTAGAATTAATAAGACTATGATAGTCGTGGAACTGACTAACCACGACACAAGTCACCATTGTGTCGGGCGACGTCATGACACGAGGGTCTTGCATGTATTATGTCTCTGTAATTATACCAAGTGTTATGACGATCCCGTCCGTCGCATCCTCGTGTTTCCGCTCTAAGCGAGGGTGTGACATCCACAGAAGCAGAATATAAAGCCTTAGCCAATGCCTCGGCAGTACTTACATGGACAAAGAACCTACTTCAAGAGCTAGGCATCTCAACCGGTCAGCCACCCATATTATTTTGTGACAACACTGGTGCCACATATCTGGCTGCAAATCCTGTCTACCACTCTCGCCTGAAACACATTGCTCTTTACTATCACTTTGTAAGGGAACAAGTGTCTGCTGGCCATCTACGTGTTCTGCACATCAGCTCACCGGACCAACTAGCTGACATGCTCACAAGGTAATATTAAGACTTATATGGCAATAGCGAAACATATAGATAAACCGACACAATATAAACCCCTTGACTTGACACTTGCATATAATAGACTCCATACAACACCATAGATTGACTAATTGCCTCTGGCATAATCACCACTCGTAAGCCATGTGGGGTGGGTTATCCAAACCAGTAGATCTACCATTGATACCAGGATTGATTACTTGAATTAGGGTTTACTATCATCCAGTTTACCATAGTATGTTCACATAATTGCAAGTAATAACATAACCTGTCTTGAATTGAATTTAGAATAAAATAACAATAGAATATCATGGTTGAATATATTGTATCACATGATTTCCCCCAAATAAGAAATGATATAAAAAGGGGATATGAATACTCACTTGATTTGATGAGATTAGGATCTGGATGTGATAGATTAGACACCAAAGATTTCCTTATGATTAACCTAAAGAACGGTGTCTCAAATTAGAATAATAGTGATTTGGGAATTTGGGAATGTATTAGGATTTCCATTGGGTCCTGAATGGTAGTTTAAATTGATTAATTTTATTTGGTTTGAATGTCTTGAAATAAACGAATTTATTGAAAGTGATTATGTTAGAATTTTAATAGGAATTTATACGTGTAAGTTATACATTTATACAATTTATTATTAAATTGTATGTGTATAATTATATTCATAATTATATATAATCAAGTAATTATATATAATTATATGTATAATTATATGTATAATTATATACATGATTATATGTATATAATACATTTATACATAAGTAAGCATAACTATATATTGTATGTTAATTATATACATGAGTTATAAATTGTATACGATTATGTAAAATGTAATTTATTCAATTAACAGTTGTTTCGATAATTGAATAATATATAACTATGTATATATATTGGATTCAATTTATTTATTGTATAATTATGTATTATACACTAATTATAAATTGGTGGATGTTTCGATAATTGAATAATATATAACTATGTATATATATTGGATTCAATTTATTTATTGTATAATTATGTATTATACACTAATTATAAATTGGTGGAAAATATAATTAGTTATTTTATTTATTTAAAACAAATAAAATAAATGAATAAAATATAAAAATAAATTTCAGAAAGTAATTAAGTGGTTTTAAAAATTTTTAATGTTTGTAAAAATGTTTTTATGATTTTTAGAATTTTTTCTGAATTTTTTTAAAGGCTTAAAAGGCCTTAAAAAATGGTGTAGGTGGCGGGTCTCGAACCCGAGACCTGAAGGTTGGAATTCAAGTGTGTAACCGATGAACCAAGGGCCTAAGCCGCGATAGAAATCGGTTTTAATTGATTTTAAACACAACCCAACAGAACCCCCAGAACCCGAAGAACCCTAGGTTCGAATCTCTTCAAATTGAACCTCGATTCGATTTCAATAATGATTGAAACCATGGGGCTTTCATTCCTCATGTAACAACGAGTCTATGTGTGTGTTCAATTTCATGTATGATATCGGTTTGAGTATAAACCTGATGAAGAAACAGGTCGCGGCCACGTATGAACTTGAATCGTGTGCTAATGATCTCTAAACTCAAATTAAACTTGTAGAAAACTTCGGATGATGATCAAGAACAATAGCCCCTTATCAATTTCGATTAAAATCGATCGTAGGTTGGTTTAAAATCGAGTTGCAGGTCGCGGTTGGGAGGTTGTTCGAATGAAAGGTTTTGGGTGATTTCAGATGAATTTGAGAGTTGAGTTCGATTAGGAATGAAGAAATAATCGAGTTGGTAGTTTTAATTTGTCTATTATTGTTGTTTGAGTGTATTAGTGAGTTAGATTCGGATCCGAGATAAAAGTGAAATTATAACCGTTAATTTGTCGGATTTAACGCGTGTTTTCGTTGGATTCCACTTCGAATTGGATCTAAGAAACAATTCGGTCAAATTGTGGGGTTCGAAATCAAGTGTTTTGGTCGTTTTGTGCCTCACCGGAGCTTGCCGGAATCCGATGCCGGAGCTCGCCGGAAAATCGGGGTGTCGACGGAGGGTGAGTTTGGGTTTTAAAAATTTACAGATTCGGTCCCTGTGGTTTTAAGTTTAATACTTTATGTATGAAACTTTGGTTTTAAGTTTCATAATTTACATAATCACCCCCTGGACCTTTAAATCCAATTTCTACATGCTTATATATATATATATATATATATATATATATATATATATATATATATAATCCTTACTAATTATTAATAGCAGTATTTTTATTATTATTATTATTATTATTATTATTTTTATTTTTATTATTATGATTATTGTAATTTTGAATTCAACATCGACAAAATCAACTTTATTAAAAAAATACGCAATGTTACAGTCTCCCCTGCTTTAGGAAATTTCATCCCGAAATTTTAATCACGAGGAGGCTGAAACGAAGAGATGAGGATACTTGGATTTCATTTGGTCCTCGCGTTCCCAGGTGTACTCTGGCCCACGTTTAGACTCCCAACGAACTTTGACAATGGGTATCCGACTGCGTTTGAGTTGTTTAACTTCTCGATCCATAATTTTCACAGGTTTCTCAACAAAGTGCATAGATTCATCAATCTGGACTTCGTCGAGTGGAATGTGGAGATTTTCATCGGCAAGACATTTCTTGAGATTTGAAACATGAAACGTCGGATGTATATTGCTAAGTTCCTGGGGTAGTTCAAGCTTGTAGGCCACTTTCCCAATTCGCTCGAGCACTTTGAATGGACCCACGTAACGAGGTGCTAGCTTCCCTTTCTTTCCAAAGCGAATCACTCCCTTCCAAGGTGACACCTTAAGAAGTACGAGATCACCGACATTGTATTCCATGGGCTTACGTCTTTTATCTGCATAATGCTTTTGACGATTTCTAGCAGCGACCAAGTTATCGCGGATCTTATGAATTTTGTCTTTGTTTCTTGTATCAATTCCGGACCAGTAATCTGTGATTCACCAACTTCAGACCAACAGATGGGAGATCGACACTTCCAGCCATACAAGGCCTCAAATGGTGCCATCTGGATGCTGGTATGGTAACTATTGTTGTATGAAAATTCGATTAACGGAAGATGAGAATCCCACGATCCACTGAAATCAATGACACAAGCCCGGAGCATATCCTCGAGGGTTTGTATCGTTCTTTCAGTCTGACCGTCGGTTTGCGGGTGATAGGCTGTGCTAATATTTAGTTGAGTCCCGAGAGCTGATTGGAGACTTTTCCAGAAACGAGAGATGAAACGACCATCGCGATCAGAGATAATATCTAAAGGTACACCATGCCGACTGACTATTTCATTAATGTAAATACGAGCCAATTTCTCGACTCGATAATCATCCCGAATTGGAATGAAATGAGCCGACTTAGTCAATCGATCAATGATAACCCAGATACTATCGTGACCACTAGCGGTACGAGGCAGCTTGGTGATGAAATCCATGGATATGCTTTCCTATTTCCATAATGGAACCTCGGGTTGTACAAGTAATCCAGAGGGACGTTGATGCTCGGCTTTGACTTTGGAACATGTGAGGCATTTAGATACATACAAGGCTATATCTTTCTTCATGCCGGGCCACCAATATTGGTTTCGAAAATTCATGAACATCTTATCTGCTCCCGGATGAATAGAATAACGAGCCTTATGAGCCTCATCCATGATAGTTGTTCGAAGATTATCGCGATTTGGAATCCAAATTCGATTTAGAAAATACAGTAGTCCGTCCGACTTGATTTCCAATTGGAGTTCAGCACCGCATGACATTTCCTCATACATGTTGCCCTCGGTGACTGATTCGTGTTGAGCTTCGAGTATACGGGTCAAAAGGTCGGTTTGAATGGTAACACTTTGAAGCATAACTTGACCCTTACGACTTAATGCATCGGCTACAACATTAGCTTTACCGGGGTGGTAACGAATCTCACAGTCGTAGTCATTGAGTAGTTCGACCCATCGTCGTTGCCTCATGTTAAGCTCCTTTTGGTTGAAGATGTACTGGAGACTCTTATGATCGGTGAATACAACACATTTAGTGCCATAGAGATAGTGTCTCCAGATTTTGAGTGCGAATACGACAGCACCCAATTCAAGATCGTGCGTCATATAGTTTTTCTCATGAATCTTCAATTGTCTTGAAGCATAAGCTATAACTTTGCCTCGCTGCATGAGAACGCAACCTAGGCCTTGTTTTGAAGCGTCACAATAGACAACGAAATCGTCGTTTCCATCAGGAAGTGTTAAAATCGGCGCTTTACACAACTTTTGCTTGAGGGTTTGAAATGCTTTTTCTTGATCAGGCCCCCAAGAAAAAGGCTTATCCTTGTGGGTCAAAGCAGTGAGTGGCACAACAATCTTCGAGAAGTTAGGAATAAAACGTCGATAATATTCGGCTAAACCAATGAATGAACGAATCTCTATAGGAGTTTTAGGTTCTCCCCATTTCTTTATTGCCTCGATCTTTGCAGGATCAACGTGAATTCCCTTGCTGTTTACTATGTGACCCAGAAATTGAACCTCATTAAGCCAGAATTCACATTTTGAGAATTTGGCGTAGAGTTTCTCTTTCCTCAGAAGTTCGAGTATTAGACGAAGGTGATTCTCGTGATCGGATTTTGATTTGGAGTATATCAAGATGTCGTCGATAAATATGTAACATTTCGTATTTTGCAACTAATAATAATAATAATAATAATAATAATAATAATAATAATAATAATAATAATAATGATAATAATAATAAAAAAAAATAATAAGGATAAAGACAATAATAATAATGCTAAAAATGATAATAATAATAATGATTGTAATACTAATAATAATAATAATAATAAGTATAATAATAATAAAGTAATAATAATAATAATAATAATAATAATAATAATAAAGTTCAGGGGCCATTTTGTCATTTATGAAACTTTATAAAGAAGTTTAAAACATTAAATGACAAAACTAAAACCGCAGGGACCATTTCTGTAAAATTTTAAAACCCCTTTTCCCCACTCCCGATTTTCCGGCCGGTCACCGGCGCAACTCCGGCGATACTCGGCGAGGCCAAAACGGCCAAATTATTCGATTTCTAACCTCGAAACCGTTTCCAATGCATTTGTCGGGTAGATTCGAACCCAATGCAACTTTAAACACGCGTTTATCATCGATTTAAGCATAACATTGGATCCAACTTTTCTTCCCGACCGTTCAAAGCTAATTTACCCATTTTCGGCCACTTTAACCAACAAATCGGGCACTACCAACTTTAATAATCGAAAGTAAACTTTCACTAACGACCGTATGACCATTTATAGGCATCCATCGACTTCAATTTCATCAAAAACCATCAAAAAATTAACACACTCGATTACCCACTGCCGCGGACCTGCAACTCGATTCTTAAACCATCTTCGATCGATTTTAAACAAAATTGATAAGGGGCTATTGGTCCAGATCATAATACGAAGCTTCCCTCAAGTTTAATTCGTTTATAAACATCGTTCGAGCAGCATTCGATAGGTACGAGTATCGCGACCTGTTCTTCAACAGGTTTACCACCAAATCAACACCATATTTGTAATTGAACACACACACATTCGGTTTTTCTTGGGGAACAAAAGCCCCATGATTTCAAGGGCTATTGATATCGAATGGTGGTTATCGGATAGGATTCGAACTAGGGTTCGAATGGGTGATTTGGGATTTGGTTAATTGGGTTTAAAACTATTAAAACCCGGATCATTACTGCGGCGGTTGCCTTGGTTCACTGGTTTGGTACATATGTGTGTAAACAGGAGGTCCCGGGTTCGACCCCGGGCACCCCCATTATTTTTTTTATTTTATTTATTTGGCTTTTTAAGCCTTTAAAAATCATAAAAAAATTCTGAAAAATTCTAAAAATTTATTTTATAAACTCTAATTATTTTAAAAGCTATCCGATAATTTCTGTAAAATTATTTCTTTGAAAACACTTTAATTTGTATATAAAATATCCAATAACAAATAATATAATTGGTTTATTTTTATAAAAACATGACTTTAAATAATAGTTTAAAATATCAAAATTATTATTGATCACGATGTTAACGTAATCATGAATTTCTCGTAGAAATTATATGCGTTTAATAATTAATTTCACAATTATTTACAAACGTAATTATAAGTCACTTCGTATAAAATATACCTTAACAATTAATTCGGATTAATAAATTGTTATCGGGTAATACGTTATCATAATGATATTTATTAACAAGAATATATATAAGATATATTTGAACATTATCAGATATTAAACCTAATTTCACTTCTAGGATTTAAAAATATTTAAAATACGTATTTCCTTTGAATAAATCGAAATACAAGTAATATTCATTACCTGTCAAAACCCCAAGTTCCATCTAAGACTCTAATCCACATTAAACCGTCAATCTTATTATAAATCTTAATATGTATTTCTAGGTACCTTATAAAGGGATTCGTTGTAGCGACGCGCGTTATTATTATTCTTATTATTCATCCAATATATACTTAATCGCCAAGTGAGTATTTCTATACCCATTTTATTATTTCACACACTTTTGGGTGAAACATGTTACATTATAACCGTAGCACTTGTAAACACGTTCGATTCTTGTAAACCTATGGCAATTTAATTGTATGTTGTGATTAGTTGAATCCTGTAGCTACCATGTAATGTCGAATACATGTACAATCATTAACTATTGCTAGCCTGGCGACGTCATAGATCTATGGGCCTGACAAGCCTGCTTGGTTGATCCAAGTACACTTAGCTAATCGTATATACTTTTAACGTTAATAGAATATTAACGTCGTTTGATACTTGTAAAACATTGTCAAGGTTTGATTGTGCATTCTGTCTTACATCCCTAGTTACCTTGTTCTCTAATTTACAACATGAATTGCCATCTTTTATATACGTATGTATGAAAAACAATAGAATGCTCACCAACAATATGTTGACCTTTTATTTTTAACATGTTTCAGGCAATAGCGTTATGTGGCTGTGAACAATCGTAACTCTCACGCCTCGACGATTCCGCCGTCAAGGTTGGGGTGTGACAGATTGGTATCAGAGCCCATAACTATAGGGATTTAGGTTATTAATGATGACCTAGACTATAGCTTATGCATGCACCTTATAGTATTTTTTATCTTATAAATATATGGTTTGCATATTACATAATGCTATGCCTTCTTGTGTGCAATTTGATGCCTTAGCATAGGATTGCCTAAACTTAATTACTTGTCTCCCTACACTTATCTTTGACTTATCCCCGAACATAAAACCTCTCTATCTTATTCTCGACGACACGTGGAATCGTATACTTATGCTTATGACTTGGATCTTTAGACGTTATGTCTAATTTATATAAATCTCATCAAGGTTTTGATTACATGAACCTAAGAAATATTGTGTGACACATAGACACCTGTATTCTGGATTTCCTGGCAAAAAGCCTTCGGGCTAAGGCAAGCGTATTCGTATAAATCTCATTGAGGGGCCCGTTACGCTTACCTGGGGATTTCTGGGATGAGTGATAAACTATGGTCAAAATACACAAATCTCTAAGGCAAATGAATCAATTTACCTTGACGTGTCCACGGTTCCAAATGATAATGCGTTATCAAATGGGATCATTCCGTGTACCTTACAACCTTTAGCCTACCTTTGTCTAAACTAATATTCTTTGTTATCCTCACTCCCGTAACTAGCTCATTTTTGTATATCCAGCATGTCTCGTCATCATGGAAAGCGTGGAAGTTCCGACCGCAAGCTTGCAGCAATGATCGCCAAACAAATGGCTGCTGTGCTCCCAACCATGGTTGCTGAACTTACTAGCACCATGATGGCTAATAGCAACAACAACACCAATGGAAACAACAACGGTGCTCAAGGAGAAAATAGCAACAGCCGAAACGGGAACGATCGTACTTGCACCTTCAAACACTTCAACTCGTGCAAACCCACCAACTTTAGTGGCAAGGAAGGGGCCACTGGTCTTCTTGAGTGGTTCGAAGGCATGGAGAATACTTTCGCCAATTGTGAGTGTCCCGAGGCACTCAAAGTCCGTTATGCCACTAGTATGCTCCAACAAAGGGCACTTACCTGGTGGAATAGCGAGAAGAGGAACCGAGGAGCTGATGCTATTTCGGCACTCTCTTGGGATGAATTCAAGAACATCGCTATCGCGAAGTTTTGCCCGAGAAGTGAATTACAAAAGTTGGAAGAAGAATTCTGGAACTTGAAGCAAGATGGTGGTGATCATTTGGCCTACTCAACTAGGCATCATGAGTTGAGTCTACTATTACCCCATATGGTTGACACTGTCCCCCGCAACATCAAGAAGTTCATAAAGGGTGTACCACCCCAAATCCAAGATGCTGTGGTGGGTAGCCGACCCACAACTTTGGAAGAGGCAATTACTATCACAGCGTAGCTCACTGAGAATCATATTAGAGCCGGCACTATGTCGGCAAAGGGTTCAAAGTCTACTGTGAAGGCGACACCCGAGGCAACAAAGGATGTAAAGGCTGAGTCGTCTTCCCAAAACAAGAAGCGTAAGTTCACAACAACACGCAACTACGCTGTGACCACTCCAAATCCTCCTCAAAAACAAATGGTGGTGGCAAATCAAGCTCCCATGGCTAAAGTTTATACGGGTTCTCTGCCAATGTGTAACACGTGCAAGTACCATCATGCGGGCAACGTTCCATGCCGAATCTGCTCGTTGTGTGGAAAGTATGGCCATTTGGTGACTACTTGTCTGCGTGCACCAAACAACGCTGCAATGCTTGCCAACCGAACCTGTTACAACTGTGGCGAGCCTGGACATATTCGTCCGCAATGCCCTCGCAATGCGGGCAACGTGCCACCAGCTCGTGGAAGGGCTTTCAATATCAACGCCAACTAAGCACAAGTCAGCAATGACGTTGTGAATGGTACGACGAAGAACCCCGTTTAAATCATTCCTTGTAATATTGATGTTTTCCATCTTTGTAATCATCGTATCAATAATAAAATTTTTTTTTACCGAACAGGTATGTATCTTGTAAATGATCATTATGCATCTGTATTATTTGATTCGGGTGCGGATAAGAGTTTTGTGTCGTTAGAATTCGAGCCCGTACTTTCTAAATCACGTATTAATCTGGAAAGACCCTACACGGTCGAAGTCGCCGATGGAAAACCCATTGTCGTTGATGTCATAATACGTGATTGCATCATAAGCTTTAACGAGCACGAACTCCCTATTGATCTTATTCCTATGAAACTCGGAAGCTTCGACGTCATCATTGGAATGGATTGGCTAGTCAAACATCATGCTGAGATCGTATGTTTTGAGAAGTGTATTCGAATACCGTTACCATCCGGGGATACTTTGAAAGTGTTCGGCGAGAAATCATCACAAGGACTCAAACTCATGTCTTGCACTCAAGCCCGAAAGTGCTTAAGCAAGAAGTATATAGCCTTCTTGGCTTACGTGGTCAACACAAAAGCCAAAGGGAAAGAACTTAAAGATGTCCCTATTGTACGAGACTTTCCTGAAGTATTTCCCGATGACCTTAGTGGTTTACCTCCCGTACGTGAAGTTGAATTTAAAATTGATTTGATACCGGGAGCACAACCCGTGGCTAAGTCACCATATCGGCTTGCACCGTCGGAATTGCAAGAACTCTCTAGCCAACTCCAGGAATTATCCGAGAAAGGGTTTATCCGTCCTAGTTCTTCTCCTTGGGGTGCACCTGTCTTATTTGTGAAGAAGAAAGATGGGTCATTCCGTATGTGTATCGATTACCGAGAGCTCAACAAGTTGACCATCAAAAATCGGTATCCTCTTCCTCGTATCGACGATCTGTTTGATCAACTTCAAGGAGCTACTATATTCTCGAAGATTGATCTACGTTCTGGATATCATCAGTTACGAGTCCATGATGATGACATCCCCAAGACCGCATTTCGTACTCGTTATGGGCACTATGAGTTTACGGTAATGCCTTTTGGCTTGACTAATGCTCCTGCTGTTTCATGGATCTCATGAATCGAGTATGCAAGCCTTATCTAGATAAGTTTGTGATCGTCTTCATTGACGACATTCTCATCTACTCCAAAACCAACGCCGAGCATGAACTGCATTTGCGACAAGTTCTTGAACTGTTGAAGAAAGAGCAATTGTACGCGAAGTTCTCGAAGTGTGATTTCTGGCTCAAGGAGGTTCAATTTCTAGGACACGTGGTGAATAGCCAAGGAATTCACGTTGACCCTGCAAAGGTGGAAGCTGTGAAGAATTGGTGTGTTCCCACGACACCGACCGAGATTCGTTCTTTCCTTGGTCTTGCTGGTTATTATCGGCGACTCATCGCCAACTTTTCGAGGATCGCGAAGCCGCTCACTTCCTTAACACAAAAGGATAAACCATTCAAGTGGGGGGCCGAGCAAGAGGAAGCTTTTGAAACATTAAAACACAAACTAAGCAATGCTCCTATCTTGACCCTACCCGATGGAAACGATGATTTCACCGTATATTGTGATGCTTCAAAACAAGGTCTTGGTTGTGTTCTTATGCAACGAGGAAAGGTGATAGCTTATGCATCAAGACAATTGAAGGTTCACGAGGTGAATTACACGACTCATGATCTTGAACTCGGTGCTGTGGTTTTCGCTTTGAAGATCTGGCGACATTATCTTTATGGGACGAAATGCATAGTCTACACCGATCACAAAAGTCTCCAACATGTGTTCAACCAAAAAGATCTCAACATGAGACAAAGACGTTGGATCGAGTTAATCAGCGACTACGACTGTGACATTCGCTATCATCCTGGAAAGGCGAATGTTGTAGCCGACGCGCTGAGTCGCAAGGTCCATAACAAAACCGTCTCACTACAGGGAATCCGAGATCAAAGACAGTGGTTCCACACGTTAAGAGAATTTGATACCGAGGTTCGTGTGGATGTTAACGAGGCTACTATCATGCTCCAAAACATAAGAATTGATAGTGATCTCGAGTTATGCATTCGCAAGGCTCAACAAGCGACAATAACCGACGAAGGAAGTAATGAGGATTTGGTGTCCAACGTTCGATCACAACTGGAGGAAAAACCAAACGGTCTTTGGTACTTTCTCAATCGACTTTGGATCCCAAATCGTGATAACCTTCGACACATCATCTTGAACGAAGCTCATCACACCCGATATTCTATTCATCCTGGTTCCGACAAGATGTACATGGACTTGCGTGGTCAATATTGGTGGCCGGGAATGAAGAAAGATATCGCGGTTCATGTCTCCAAATGTCTCACGTGTGCAAGAGTCAAAGCCGAGCATCAACGACCAAGTGGTTTACTTGAACAACCTGAAATCCCTATGTGGAAATGGGAACATGTATCCATGGATTTCATAACCAAGTTACCACGTGGTCATGATAGCATATGGGTCATTGTGGATCGTTTGACCAAGACGGCACATTTCATACCTATACGAGACACTTACAAGGTTTCAAGACTAGCTCGTATATACATTGATGAAATTGTTAGTCGTCATGGCGTATCGTTGCACATCATTTCTGATCGAGATGCTCGTTTCACTTCACACTTTTGGTCATCTATGCAAGAACTCTTGGGTACTCAATTGGATTAAGTACGGCTTACCATCCTCAAACTGATGGCCAAACCGAACGAACAATCCAAACCCTCGAGGATTTGCTACGACTATGTGTCCTTGACTTTGGTGGTAATTGGGATACGCATTTACCGCTCGCGGAATTTTCGTATAACAATAGTTATCACTCGAGTATCAAGATGGCACCGTTCGAAGCACTTTATGGTCGTAAATGCCGATCACCGATCTGTTGGACCGACATTGGTGAAAACTTTATCACTGGTCCTGAACTTATACAAGAAACGACCGATAAAGTAGCTACAATCCGCAAGAACCTTGAAGTGGCAAGAAGTCGACAAAAGAGCTATGCCGATAAGCATCGTAAACCGTTGGAGTTTCAAGTTGGTGATATGGTTCTTCTTAAGGTTTCACCATGGAAAGGCGTTATTCGCTTTGGAAAGAAGGGCAAACTAGCTCCGAGATTTGTAGGACCTTTCAAAATCCTGAAAAGGATTGGGAAAGTGGCTTATAAACTGGAACTACCTTCCGACCTTAGTGGAGTTCATCCTGTGTTCCATGTCTCAAACTTAAGAAAGTGTTTGGCCGACGAGAGTCTGCATGTTCCACTGGAAGACATTCAGATCGACGAGTCATTGCACTTCATTGAGAAACCTGTCGAGATTATGGATCGCATTATGAAGAAGACTAGGACCACAACTACTCCAATTGTCAAGGTTCGTTGGGAGAACAAGTGTGGAGCTGAGTTCACATGGGAGCGGGAGGATCATATGAAGCAAAGATACCCGTATTTGTTTAGTTCATTTTTAAATTCTGAATGAAATTCTTTAAAGTAGGGGAGACAGTAACACTTTGTATTTATACGATAAGTAACATTCATTCTTAATCAATGTAAAGCTTATGAGGCTAATTGGAAGACACACATTGTAGACTCTCTTTTTACCTCTAATGGCTCTGCCATTGCACATAAGGTAAACACTAAAGCGGTCAGCTTAATCGATGATGAATTTTCTTCTTCATCAAAACCTGAAAGTCCTCCAAGTGTCCTCATCTTGTCGTCACAGCCTCCTCGTAAACAAATTTCGGGACGAAATTTCCTAAAGTAGGGGAGACTGTAACATTTCGTATTTTGCAACTAATAATAATAATAATAATAATAATAATAATAATAATAATAATAATAATAATAATAATAATGATAATAATAATAAAAAAAAAATAATAAGGATAAAAACAATAATAATAATGCTAAAAATGATAATAATAATAATGATCGTAATACTAATAATAATAATAATAATAAGTATAATAATAATAATAGTAATAATAATAATAATAATAATAATAATAATATAATAATAATAATAATAATAATAAAAGTTCAGGGGCCATTTTGTCATTTATGAAACTTTATAAAGAAGTTTAAAACATTAAATGACAAAACTAAAACCGCAGGGACCATTTCTGTAAAATTTTAAAACCCCTTTTCCCCACTCCCGATTTTCCGGCCGGTCACCGGCGCAACTCCGGCGATACTCCGGCGAGGCCAAAACGGCCAAATTATTCGATTTCTAACCTCGAAACCGTTTCCAATGCATTTGTCGGGTAGATTCGAACCCAATGCAACTTTAAACACGCGTTTATCATCGATTTAAGCATAACATTGGATCCAACTTTTCTTCCCGACCGTTCAAAGCTAATTGACCCATTTTCGGCCACTTTAACCAACAAATCGGGCACTACCAACTTTAATAATCGAAAGTAAACTTTCACTAACGACCGTATGACCATTTATAGGCATCCATCGACTTCAATTTCATCAAAAACCATCAAAAAATTAACACACTCGATTACCCACTGCCGCGGACCTGCAACTCGATTCTTAAACCATCTTCGATCGATTTTAAACAAAATTGATAAGGGGCTATTGGTCCAGATCATAATACGAAGCTTCCCTCAAGTTTAATTCGTTTATAAACATCGTTCGAGCAGCATTCGATAGGTACGAGTATCGCGACCTGTTCTTCAACAGGTTTACCACCAAATCAACACCATATTTGTAATTGAACACACACACACATTCGGTTTTTCTTGGGGAACAAAAGCCCCATGATTTCAAGGCTATTGATATCGAATTGGTGGTTAATCGGATAGGATTCGAACTAGGGTTCGAATGGGTGATTTGGGATTTGGTTAATTGGGTTTAAAACTATTAAAACCCGGATCATTACTGCGGCGTTGCCTTGGTTCACTGGTTTGGTACATATGTGTGTAAACAGGAGGTCCCGGGTTCGACCCCGGGCACCCCCATTATTTTTTTTATTTTATTTATTTGGCTTTTTAAGCCTTTAAAAATCATAAAAAAATTCTGAAAAATTCTAAAAATTTATTTTATAAACTCTAATTATTTTAAAAGCTATCCGATAATTTCTGTAAAATTATTTCTTTGAAAACACTTTAATTTGTATATAAAATATCCAATAACAAATAATATAATTGGTTATTTTTATAAAAACATGACTTTAAATAATAGTTTAAAATATCAAAATTATTATTGATCATGATGTTAACGTAATCATGAATTTCTCGTAGAAATTATATGCGTTTAATAATTAATTTCACAATTATTTACAAACGTAATTATAAGTCACTTCGTATAAAATATACCTTAACAATTAATTCGGATTAATAAATTGTTATCGGGTAATACGTTATCATAATGATATTTATTAACAAGAATATATATAAGATATATTTGAACATTATCAGATATTAAACCTAATTTCACTTCTAGGATTTAAAAATATTTAAAATACGTATTTCCTTTGAATAAATCGAAATACAAGTAATATTCATTACCTGTCAAAACCCCAAGTTCCATCTAAGACTCTAATCCACATTAAACCGTCAATCTTATTATAAATCTTAATATGTATTTCTAGGTACCTTATAAAGGGATTCGTTGTAACGACGCGCGTTATTATTATTCTTATTATTCATCCAATATATACTTAATCGCCAAGTGAGTATTTCTATACCCATTTTATTATTTCACACACTTTTGGGTGAAACATGTTACATTATAACCGTAGCACTTGTAAACACGTTCGATTCTTGTAAACCTGTGGCAATTTAATTGTATGTTGTGATTAGTTGAATCCTGTAGCTACCATGTAATGTCGAATACATGTACAATCATTAACTATTGCTAGCCTGGCGACGTCATAGATCTATGGGCCTGACAAGCCTGCTTGGTTGATCCAAGTACACTTAGCTAATCGTATATACTTTTAACGTTAATAGAATATTAACGTCGTTTGATACTTGTAAAACATTGTCAAGGTTTGATTGTGCATTCTGTCTTACATCCCTAGTTACCTTGTTCTCTAATTTACAACATGAATTGCCATCTTTTATATACGTATGTATGAAAAACAATAGAATGCTCACCAACAATATGTTGACCTTTTATTTTTAACATGTTTCAGGCAATAGCGTTATGTGGCTGTGAACAATCGTAACTCTCACGCCTCGACGATTCCGCCGTCAAGGTTGGGGTGTGACAAAATACGATCACGAATTTGTCTAGGTATGGCCGGCACACGCGATTCATTAAATCCATGAATACTGCCGGTGCGTTAGTTAACCCGAATGGCATCACTGTAAACTCATAATGGCCATATCTCGTTCGGAAAGCTGTTTTCGGAATATCATCATCGTGCACACGGAGTTGGTGATAACCAGAACGAAGATCAATCTTTGAGAAATGAGTGGATCCTTGAAGCTGATCAAACAGATCGTCGATTCTGGGTAATGGGTAACGGTTCTTGATTGTGAGTTTGTTGAGTTCTCGATAGTCAATGCACATACGGAATGAGCCATCCTTTTTCTTCACGAATAAGACCGGAGCTCCCCATGGTGACGAGCTCAGGCGAATGAATCCTTTGTCTGACAGTTCTTGCAATTGGCTAGCAAGTTCTTGCATCTCAGATGGTGCAAGTCGATAAGAAGATTTTGCCACGGGAGTTGCACCAGGTACAAGGTCGATTCGGAATTCAACTTGACGAACGGGAGGAAGACCGGTTAAATCTTCGGGAAAGACTTCAGGAAACTCTCGAACAACTGGAATGTCTTCAATCTTCTTAGGTTTCTCATCTGCCTTCACCATATGAGCTAAGAAAGCCACGTAATGCTTGCGGAGGTACTTTTGAGCTTTGGTACAAGACATGAGTTTAAGCCCCTTGTAAGGTTTTTCTCCGTAGATTTGTAGTATGCTTCCAGTCGGGAGAGGAATACGAATGGTCTTTTCGTGACAAATCACTTCGGCATGATTCTTTGATAACCAGTCCATGCCTACTATAACATCGAAACTACCCAGTTGCATGGGTATAAGATTGATAGGGAAATCATGCTCACTTAGATTCAAGGTACAGTCGGGAATAACAGAATTAATTGTAATGGGTTTTCCGTCAGCTATCTCTACCGTAAAGGGGTTATCTAGCTGTGTTCGGGCACTAGCAAGTAATGGCTCAAAGTCTAAGGATACAAAGCTTTTATCTGCACTGGTGTCAAAAAGAATTGAAGCGTATTGATTATTAATTTGGAACATACCGTTCACCACGTCGTTGCTAACTTGGGCTTGTTGGGCATTGATGTTGAATGCTCGACCTTGAGCTGCAGGGACGACCTTGAGAAGCTTCGGACATTGGTTGCGGAAATGGTTAGGATCCCCGCATTGGTAGCAAGCTCTTGTTTGCGTGATTGTCGGGGTATGCTGAACAGTCGGTGTGGTAACTGGAACCCTTGCAGTATTCTTGCACACGTTGAATGTATGGCCGAAACGACCACAGTTGGTGCATTGACGACATTGAACGTTAGCGGGATGGTGATACTTGCAGTTGTTACACTGCGGAAAGGGTCCAGCGTAGGGCTTTTTCATCAGCGGTTGATTGTTAACTACTGGTTGACGAGTTGGAGGGACTTGATTAATTGGCACAGCAGGGGTAATCACAGCAAAGTTTTTGGGATTTAGCCTTCCTTTTCCTGTTTTGAGAAGTTTCAGGTTTTTCCTCCTTAGGGGGTTCAGCTGAGGGTTTCTCAGGCACCTTTTTACCACCCTTCCTAGTTAGGGTTCCAGCCTTGACATGATTATCAGTTAAATGAGCAGCTAATCGGATGGTATCTTCCAAGGTTGCAGGATTTCTACCCCACACCGTGTCTTGAATTTGCATGGGTAGACCACCGATGTATTTCTCGATAGCCCGAGATAAAGGAGTAACCAGGTGAGGAACAAGTAGACTCAGTTCATGAAATCGGTTGGTATAAGCTAGATTTTCTCCACTTTCTTGAGTTAAGTCCCAGAACTCAGCTTTCAATTTCTTAATTTCATTTCTCGGACAAAATTCCCGAGTCATGAGCTCCTTAACTTCATCCCACGTCAATGCTAATGCGGCATCAGTTCCACGGGTTCGTTTCTCACCGTTCCACCAAGTGAGTGCTCTCTTTTGAAGAACACTTGTGGCATACCGGACTTTTAGATTTTTGGGGCATTCGCTGTTGAGGAAAGTGTTCTCGATGCTTTCGAACCATTGTAGTAATCCGGTAGCTCCTTCAGTTCCACTGAACTTGGTGGGGTTGCAAGAACTGAATTATTTGTAAGTACAAGTTTGGGAGGGTTTGGTGCAGTTGGGTTTTGGACAGTATTGTTGCCTTGGTTCAAATGGGTAAGTAGAGTTGGAATGACCGCAGCAACTTCACGTGCCACTATAGCAGCAATTTTACGGCCAGAGTTTCCAGATCGTGAACGGATTCGACGAGAAGACATTCTGAAACATCATTAGGATATTTTATGAGAATTTGGTAATATGAGTTATACAATTTGTAAAGAAAATCGGGAATTTGGCATAATAAATGATATGTTCCGAGTGTAATCGTTTGATTCGTAAATCAAAGCGAATACGTTGACTAATCAAAGTATTGGGTCAATCACAACTTTATTGAAAACATGCGTACCTATAAGCAGATACTCATCCCGAGGGTTCCCAGGTAAGGTAAACAGGTCCATAGATTGGTTTGGATTTATGCGAATACCTTGCCTAGACAGAACACCCCGAGATACAGGCATCCCACTCTTCCAGCATTACATGTATTCAGTTGTGAGACACAGACTTTGACGAGATTTTGAAAACCACGAATAATGATTCAAAGCTAATTTTGAAAACCATTTGATTTAGGCACACAATTCCTTGAATATGATTTAAGATTTGTGTGTGCATTGATAAGAATCAAAGTATAGGAAGAATCACATAGGGCATATAATCATATAATCAAGTATAAACATGTAAAGCACACATATAATCCTATCTATGTATATAATATACATGAGAGGACTCATGTGTAAGGTACTTAGTTATAGTCTAGGTCATTCCATTTCTAATAACCTAATTCCCTATAACCATGGCTCTGATACCAATCTGTCACACCCCGACCGACGGCGGAATCATCGGAGCGGACGAGGGAATGATTGATTGTTCATAACACATGGTTGTCTAATGTGGAAATAATATTAAAATCAGATTACAAGATAATTTAAGTTTAACATACACAAATACAACAATCGAAACCACAAATAATTGTCTTTTATTTTAACTAAGTCCGTGTCTTAGGTGAGCACGTAGAAGTCCACTATCTCGCTTAACCTGAAATCATGTGAGAAAATAAAGTCAGCTAACGAGTTAGCTGGTGAGTAATCACAGTTTTGAATATACATATAGATTGATTGATTGATTGAGAATAATTCAATTCACAAGGTAATATTAAGACTTATATGGCAATAGCGAAATATAGATAAACCGACACAATATAAACCCCTTGACTTGACACTTGCATATAATAGACTCCATACAACACCATAGATTGACTAATTGCCTCTGGCATAATCACCACTCGTAAGCCATGTGGGGTGGGTTATCCAAACCAGTAGATCTACCGTTGATACCAGGATTGATTACTTGAATTAGGGTTTACTATCATCCAGTTTACCATAGTATGTTCACATAATTGCAAGTAATAATATAACCTGTCTTGAATTGAATTTAGAATAAAATAACAATAGAATATTATGGTTGAATATATTGTATCACATGATTTCCCCCAAATAAGAAATGATATAAAAAGGGGATATGAATACTCACTTGATTTGATGAGATTAGGATCTGGATGTGATAGATTAGACACCAAAGATTTCCTTATGATTAACCTAAAGAACGATGTCTCAAATTAGAATAATAGTGATTTGGGAATTTGGGAATGTATTAGGATTTGCATTGGGTCCTGAATGGTAGTTTAAATTGATTAATTTTATTTGGTTTGAATGTCTTGAAATAAACGAATTTATTGAAAGTGATTATGTTAGAATTTTAATAGGAATTTATACGTGTAAGTTATACATTATACAATTTATTATTAATTGTATATGTATAATTATATTCATAATTATATATAATCAAGTAATTATATATAATTATATGTATAATATATGTATAATTATATACATGATTATATGTATATAATACATTTATACATAAGTAAGCATAACTATATATTGTATGTTAATTTATACATGAGTTATAAATTGTATACGATTATGTAAAATGTAATTTATTCAATTAACAGTTGTTTCGATAATTGAATAATTATAACTATGTATATATATTGGATTCAATTTATTTATTGTATAATTATGTATTATACACTAATTATAAATTGGTGGATGTTTCGATAATTGAATAATAATAACTATGTATATATATTGGATTCAATTTATTTATTGTATAATTATGTATATACACTAATTATAAATTGGTGTAAATATAATTAGTTATTTTATTTATTTAAAACAAATAAAATAAATGAATAAAAATATAAAATAAATTTCAGAAAGTAATTAAGTGGTTTTAAAAATTTTAATGTTTGTAAAATGTTTTTATGATTTTTAGAATTTTTTCTGAATTTTTTAAAGGCTTAAAAGGCCTTAAAAAAATGGTGTAGGTGGCGGTCTCGAACCCGAGACCTGAAGGTTGGAATTCAAGTGTGTAACCGATGAACCAAGGGCCTAAGCCGCGATAGAAACCGGTTTAATTGATTTTAAACACAACCCAACAGAACCCCCAGAACCCGAAGAACCCTAGGTTCGAATCTCTTCAAATTGAACCTCGATTCGATTTCAATAGTGATTGAAACCATGGGGCTTTCAATCCTCATGTAACAACGAGTCTATGTGTGTGTTCAATTTCATGTATGATATCGTTTGAGTATAAACCTGATGAAGAAACAGGTCGCGGCCACGTATGAACTTGAATCGAGTGCTAATGATCTCAAACTCAAATTAAACTTGTAGAAAACTCGGATGATGATCAAGAACAATAGCCCCTTATCAATTTCGATTAAATCGATCGTAGGTTGGTTTAAATCGAGTTGCAGGTCGCGGTTGGTTTAAAATCGAGTTGCAGGTCGCGGTTGGGAGGTGTTCGAATGAAAGGGTTTGGGTGATTTCAGATGAATTTGAGAGTTGAGTTCGATTAGGAATGAAGAAATGATCGAGTTGGTAGTTTTAATTTGTCTATTATTGGTGTTTGAGTGTATTAGTGAGTTAGATTCGGATCCGATATAAAAGTGAAATTATAACCGTTAATTTGTCGGATTTAACGAATGTTTTCGTTGGATTCCCTTCGAATTGGATCCAAGAAACAATTCGGTCAAATTGTGGGGTTCGAAATCAAGTGTTTTGGTCGTTTTTGTGCCTCGCCGAGCTTGCCGAATCCGATGCCGGAGCTCGCCGAAAATCGGGGTGTCGACGGAGGGTGAGTTTGGTTTTAAAAATTTACAGATTCGGTCCCTGTGGTTTTAAGTTTAATACTTTATGTATGAAACTTTGGTTTTAAGTTTCATAATTTACATAATCACCCCTGGACCTTTAAATCCAATTTTTAATACATGCTTATATATAATATATATATATATTTATAATCCTTACTAATTATTAATAGCATATATTTTTATTATTATTATTATTATTATTATTTATTATATTATTATTGTAATTTTTGAATTCAACATCGACAAAATCAACTTTATTAAAAAAATACGCAATGTTACAGGGGGCGTATTAGGAATGGCGATAATAATGGGTCAAAGGCAATATCAATGGGTCAAATTCCAACAGTAATTAGCAGTATATTGCCTCTAGTCTATATTTAGTATAAATGCTAGAATCATGTAATTAGCTTTATTAGTTTCCCTTTTCCATCTTGTATCATGCCTATATAAAGGCACCTCACTGTTGTAAAAAATATATTCCTAAATATTCACAAATACTTACCTCTATAAACAAAACTATAAAGCCTCAAGCCACTCCATTTCTCTCCTCTGTTTTCTTCTCCCCTGTTTTCTTTCTCCCTGTTTCTTTTTCTCCCCTGTTTCCTCAATCCCATAGCTTTCAAGAAATCGATGTGAAATTACCAAATTAGACATTAGACATCTATAAATCTGTAATCTATAATTTATTATAATCCATAATCTATAAATATAGATCTATAAATATAAATACTAATAAAAGAACGTTTTTATTTTACACATGACACAATTGTAGACATTCTAAATCTTGTTTTCCCGCTTCTTTATCCTATTAAATAACTACCTTAATTACTAATGAGATTATGCATTTTTTTTATTATTTTTTAATAATTAAAAAGAGATCTTTATATAAATGCAATTTCTTAAATTTACTTTATATAAAATAAGATATTCTTCTGAAACATCAAACTTTTTTAAACACGGAAAAAATTAAGACCTGTGTTTTTACAAAATTGAAATTTTTATAACACGAAAGTTATTAAATTTCAAATTTATAAACGGAAAATTTTAAAGATGATATTTTCATTAAATGTTTTAACACGAAATGTTTTAAAAAATAACTACCTTTAGAAAAAAGAATTAAAAAGAAAAGTTTAAAAAATAATATCATCGTTTTATTACTTGAAATTCTTACTCGTAAATAATTTTAATCATATCTTATCTTAAAATATTGTTATAATTCATAAATTTTCATTCCTAACTGTTCAAATATTGTCGATAAAAAAAGACTATTCGATTAATTATTTATTTAAGCCGCGTAATAAACAAGATACTAAACGTATTTCTCTCAAACGCCATAAATGTTGATCTAGATTACACATTCTTGTCAATTATCAGATGAATTTGGGCTTTTGTGCAATCAGTCTTCTAAAGTCATACCTACTCTGTTTATAAATGCATCAGTGTAGGTGTATACTTACTTTCCACATTCAGTTAAATAGTTAACAGTACAAAGTTTCTTATACATATGACAATTTCTTGACACTAATTCCATCAAATTAATGTCGATTCTATGACGTTTTTTGGGTTCTTTCTGTATTGTAACATTGTCTTTGGATTCTTTCTCATTTCAACAGAAACGAATCATTTGTTATACAGAAAAATATCCACTTTTAGGGTGTGGTGTCCAAAATCTTTCTTGAATCACTGATAATTCAAGGATTCTTTTGAAGTTTTGATTTGGGTTTCTTGGATTTCTCAAAATCATCATATTACTCAATTGAATTTGGGATTCTTGTTCTAAGTTATTGATTATGCATTTATGCTCTGTTCTTCGTCTTTCTTGAAATTGTTTAATCTGAAAACCATAAATAAATTGTGGGTTTCTTTGTTTTGATCTTCTGTTTTGTAACTTGAAGCTGAATGTATGAATTTGTAATTGAATTGAACTGAATTGAAGTTCTTTAGATCCAAAATGTCATCTTGTTAAGTAGAGGTACAGGCAGAGCATATGGAATTAATCTTGAAACCATTGTTAAATCATCATCTTCATCATCATTATCATCTGCAACTTCAAGTAGAACCTCATCTTCCCCATCATCAGCTCTATCGAATCAAGCAATTCAACCATGGCCGTCATCGCGGTCACTACTCGAAAACCTCGAACCCGCCCCGAAAACGACCCAATCAAACCTACAATGAAGCAGCTAATCTTCTCTCCAAGCTTGTCCACACCATCTTCTCAACCAATACAACCACCAGTAAACAACCCAAATCCGCCAATCAACATTCTTGTTTCTTCAACGAGCCACCCCAGTTTCTTCCACCCTTTCGGGCTACCGAAAGACCCATCATGTAACACCCCAACCCGGGTAGGGCTGACGTGTCACACAAACAGTAAATCAGAGGTTCATGACGATAAGATTAAAGTGCTAAGGAACACACAAATCCTTACATAGGCCCAAATAATTTAAATAAAGTCTTAACATCAAATACTATTAAATCTTATTAATCCAAATGTTCTCATCCTAACTTTGAGTTAACACTCTTCACTCGTTCCCCTGAGCCCCTTGAGTACCTGCTATAAAAATAAGAGAAAACAACAAAAGAAAATACGGCTGAGCCAAAGAACTCAGTAACGGAAATAAACGATAGCAATACAATGATCAATACTGATAACAATGAGATGATCAAGTTGAAAATCAAATGATAATGATCATCAAAAGGAATACCCATATGAGCCAATAACAATAACAATTAACAATGTGTACATTAGCTGCAGTTCTAATGCACCAATATGTGAGATAGGAATGTGGGCACACACACACCTAACCATCTCACCAATAAACAATAACAATGATCCTAGGATCGATCCATACGCCTCCTTTAACAATAATCAATATGTGTCACAACTTAGCACATAATAATAATGTTAGAGACGCTGTGGTCTAATCGCCTCTGGCACAGATAGAGCACGTCACTTGTGCCACAATGACGCCCCTATGTCCCCATAGGTGGATGTGCTCGGGTATGGAGGTCAATGATACAATCAATCAAGCCAATATAACACAATAAGTTACACTAGTGCTCATAACCCTCAATCAAGGCCACTAGCTATAATCAATCATTTAGGAAGCATGTGACAATGAGTACAAAGCAAATAAAGGCTATCACATGCAAACAATATCAATTATACAATAAACACTTATAACAATAATCTTATGGATTTTATCACCAACAAGTCAAGTTAAGAATTCAAAAACACCGATCAAGAACGAGAGGTATCATGCTACGAGAGGAAAGGTCGGAATCCGTACCTTATACACGAATGACAATAATCAGTAACAAAGTCTAGGTTCGGTTAAACGCGTGAGAACCTACGATAACGTAACGCAAATTATTGTTTGAAAATTACAGTTCTGTCTCTGTCTTTTCGCACTCGTTAAAATACTAAACGACGTCTCTAAAAATTCTGAAAATCTCCAGTTTACTAGTAGTGAGTTCTGAACAACTTTCATTTAGAAAAGTTTCTGATTTGGATTACCGAAATATGAAGAAAAACGTGGATCTTTACAGCTGCGCAGAACTGCTAGCTGTTACGAAAAAGATTGTTTAGAGGTCTAAACGAATGAGTTTTTCGATGTTTATATACCAACAGATTCGTCTTTCGACGAACTTCGTCATGGACATAAAGTTTAACTGATTTGGATTGTTATGATAAAGTTATGGCCTCCGAAATTAGCTATAAAATACGGAACTAAATCAACTATTTAAAACTTATTTTTAAACAAATGGACTATTTATTATGTTTGTTAATATTATATATAACTATAACTATCAAAAGTATTTATTTTATTATTTACATAATATGTCAATATTGTTTTGAAACATAATAATGATCCATTATTTAACTAAATGATAGTATTATAACTAAATAATAGTGTTTTCTATAAACATATTTTATAGAAATATTAAAGCATTTAAAGAAACAATTTCTAGAAATATGTAGATGGTCTTAAAAATAAAAAGAGTTTACAGAATTGGTTTTATAATTTTTGGTAATTTTTACAAAATTTTAAAAGGTTAAATAGGCTTTTTAAAAAAATATGGCAGGAGACCGGGTTCGAACCCGTGACCTCCTGCCTATCCCACTTATGCTTTAACCAGCAGGCTAGGCGCCTGTGCCTGATATCCTTCGTTTTAATTCCTTTTATCCAGTGTTACAAACTAATCCCCAAACCTATATGAGCCCTAAGTTCGAATCCCCCCGATTGACCCCCCAATTCAGTTCGATAACCCTCGAAACCATGGGGCTTTTGTTCCCCAAGGAAAACCGAGTGTGTGTGTGTGTTTATTGTAATATGTGTTGATTTGGTGGGTACCTGTTGATGAACAAGTCGCGGTCAAGGTGATGATCGAATCATGCCCAAACAACCATCATAAACAAATTAAACTTGTGTGCAGCTTCGGTTCATGATGAGAAACAATAGCCCTTTGTAATTTTGTTCAAAATCGATCGTAGGTGCGCTTTTGATTGAGTTGCAGGTTCGCGGCGAGAGAGGAGATCGAACGGGATGTTTGTGTGAGTTTTAATCGAGATTGAGAGCATAGGTAGATTAGTAATTCGTGTATGATCGATTAGGTAGCATTCATTCAATTATTATGTCCATGTAGTGCGATTTAAGAATTGTAAAGCGGCCGAAAGTCGCGACAATGATTTGGATCGATCGCACTAACCATTTTTAAATTGAAGTGGGTTCGTGTGTTCGGTTTTTGTTCACGAATCAATTGGGACCGGTTTCGTATTTTATAAATGAGTATTTTGGGCGTTAGGGTGGGGGTCGCGGAGGCCGACCGGATTCCGGCCGGAAGTTGATCGGAAACACGGGTAGGGAGAGAGAGAGAAAGCTGTGAAATTGAATAATTACACGAATGGTCCCTGTGGTTTTCTTCCTATATTATTTCATGACCAAAGTAACCATTTAAAGTTTCAGGAAATGACCACCAGCCCCTGGACTATTATTATTATTATCATTATGTTATTATTATTATTATTATCTTCATTATTATTTTTATTATTGTTATTATTTTATTACGGGTATTATAATTCTACCCCCCTTAAAACAATTTCGTCCTCGAAATTCAATATAATGTAGCATGAATCCTTCAGGAAATACAATACGGTGAAGAGTAATACTGCTTTAAACACACACCACTTACGAATAGAGTAATCACTAACAGTTAGGCTTAGAAAACATACACTTAGTTGTCGAATAAGTATGGGTACTGTGAACGAATCATTTCTTCTGTCTCCCATGTCGCCTCGCGTTCCGAATGATTTTTCCATAAAACTTTAACGAACGGTATAGACTTGCGTCTCATAACTCGTTTTGACGATCAATAATAGCTTCAGGTTCTTCTTCATAAGAAAGATCTTCTTGAATCGCGTGAAGAGGGTAATTAATAACGTGCAACGGATGATAGTTGTATCCCCTCAACAAAGAGACATGAAAAACGTTATGAACATGAGAGAGTTGCGGTGGCAATGCTAAACGATACGAGACTTCTCCAAACCCTTTCAAGAATCTCAAACGGACCGATAAAAGGGACTTAACTTTCCTTTAATTCCAAATCGACGTATGCCACGACAAGGTGACACTTTGAGAAAACACACGATCTCCGACTCTAAATTCCAACGCTCGTCGGTGTTGATCGGCGTAACTCTTTTGTCTAGTTTGGGCTTCTTTCAACTTTCTCTGGCAACGGCAACTTTGTCATTAGTAATTCTAACCAATTCGGTCCTTTCGATATCTTTTCTCCAACCTCATTCCAACATATCGGTGCTCTACATTTTCGACCATATAAAAGTTCAAACGGGGCCATATTTATACTAGCCTACCAACTATTATTATACGCGAACTCAACTAAGCATAAATACTCATCCCAATTGCCTGTCCATTCGAGTGCGCATGCTCTAAGCATATCTTCCAAAGTCTGAATAGTGCGTTCAGATTGTCCGTCAGTCTGCGGATGAAAGGCGGTACTAAATCTTAACTTGGTTCCCCAAGCATTTTGGAACCCTTCCAAAAGCGTGACGTGAAACGCGGATCTCTATCACATACAATCGATGATGGCGTGCCATGAAGTCGAATAATATCTTGCAGAAATATCTCTGATAATTTGCTAACTGAGTAACCCTGTTGGATGGGCAAGAAATGAGCCGACTTTGTGAGTCTATCAACTACGACCCAAATGGCGTCGTTCTTCTTGAATGTTTTGGTAGGCCTGTAACAAAGTCCATGGAAATATCATCCCATTTCCCACAGGAATTCTAATGGTTGCAGTAATCCACTAGCTCTTTGATGCTCAATCTTTACTTGCTGACAAGTTAAACAATGACTCACATATTTAGCTACATCTTCTTTCATACCACTCCACCAAAAGTTCTGCCTTAGATCTCTATACATCTTAGTGGCTCCCGGGTGAATAGAGAAAGGTGAACTGTGCGCCTCTGCTAATAAGGAGTCACGAAGGGTTGAATCATTTGGCACACATAATCTATTTCCACACCAGATAACTCCTTGTTCATCAACTCGAAACTCAGATTGTTTCCCTATCTTCAAATTTTGTAATATCGCCCAAACTTCTCCATCTTGATTCTGAGCTTCCTTGATCCGTGTAATAAGATTAGATTCTATCCTCATCTTGGCTAGATAACCGTTAGACTCACCAAGATGTAACCCAACTTCCATTCTATCAAGATCTGAGATGATCTGTGGTTGGATTTGAAGACACGCTACTCCACCTGCACTCTTTCGACTGAGAGCATCTCCCACGACATTCGCCTTGCCCGGATGATACTGGATGTTGGCATCGTAATCCTTGAGTAGTTCTAACCATCTCCTCTGCCTCATATTGAGTTCTTTTTGAGTGAAAATATACTTAAGGCTCTTATGATCAGTAAAGATGTCACATGTCTCTCCATACAAATAATGTCTCCATGAACTGTTCGCCTCCTCTTTCAGCTACCACATTCTCCCACCATACTTGAGCATCTTCCTCCAGCTTATAAGCAGCTAAGCCCGCCCTGTACTGCTGATCAACTCTAAGCACGGTAAAAATTTTCTCAATGTGAGCGATCCAGTCTTTGGCCACTGCAGGTGTAGCCGCCTTAGTGAATGCTCGTGGTTTTTGCTTTTGAAATCGCGCTAGCCAAACATCTGCACCATTTGGGTTTGGATTCGGGTTTGGATTTGGGTTTGGATTCGGATCCGGATTTGGGTTTGGATTGGATTCGGATTCGGATTTGGGTTTGGATTTGGATTCGGATTCGGATTTCGTACCGCATCAATCAAAGTTGGTAGTATAGCAGTAAGTGCTTGGGTCATAGCACCAACAAGGTTTGGATCAGGTCCATTCGACCCGCTAGAATTTCGTGAATTACGCTGGGAGGCATCTAAAATGAAAACATTTCACCTTAATCAGAACAACGTGAATTAGAAAGTAGCCCTATAATATATAGAGAACCTAACCCAATGTCTACCCAATCCTCACATGTCTTAATTTATTTAGTTTAAGTTTTCTACAGGAAGGAGCCTAAGCTCTGATACCATAACTGTAACACCCCAACCCGGGTAGGGCTGACGTGTCACACAAACAGTAAATCAGAGGTTCATGACGATAAGATTAAAGTGCTAAGGAACACACAAATCCTTACATAGGCCCAAATAATTTAAATAAAGTCTTAACATCAAATACTATTAAATCTTATTAATCCAAATGTTCTCATCCTAACTTCTTGAGTTAACACTCTTCACTCGTTCCCCTGAGCCCTTGAGTACCTGCTATAAAAATAAGAGAAAACAACAAAAGAAAATACGGCTGAGCCAAAGAATGCTCAGTAACGGAAATAAACGATAGCAATACAATGATCAATACTGATAACAATGAGATGATCAAGTTGAAAATCAAATGATAATGATCATCAAAAAGGAATACCCATATGAGCCAATAACAATAACAATTAACAATGTGTACATTAGCTGCAGTTCTAATGCACCAATATGTGAGATAGGAATGTGGGCACACCACACCTAACCATCTCACCAATAAACAATAACAATGATATCCTAGGATCGATCCATACGCCTCCTTTAACAATAATCAATATGTGTCACAACTTAGCACATAATAATAATGTAGAGACGCTGTGGTCTAATCGCTCTGCCACAGATAGAGCACGTCACTTGTGCCACAATGACGCCCTATGTCCCCATAGGTGGATGTGCTCGGGTATGGAGGTCAATGATACAATCAATCAAGCCAATATAACACAATAAGTTACACTAGTGCTCATAACCCTCAATCAAGGCCACTAGCTATAATCAATCATTTAGGAAGCATGTGACAATGAGTACAAAGCAAATAAAGGCTATCACATGCAAACAATATCAATTATACAATAAACACTTATAACAATAATCTTATGGATTTTATCACCAACAAGTCAAGTTAAGAATTCAAAAACACCGATCAAGAACGAGAGGTATTCATGCTACGAGAGGGAAAGGTCGGAATCCGTACCTTATACACGAATGACAATAATCAGTAACAAAGTCTAGGTTCGGTTAACGCCGTGAGAACCTACGATAACGTAACGCAAATTATTGTTTGAAAAATTCCAGTTCTGTCTCTGTCTTTTCGCACTCGTTAAAAATACTAAACGACGTCTAAAAATTCTGAAAATCTCCAGTTTACTAGATTAGTGAGTTCTGAACAACTTTCATTTAGAAAGTTTCTGATTTGGATTACCGAAATATGAAAAAACGTGGATCTTTACAGCTGCGCAGAACTGCTAGCTGTTACGAAAACGATTGTTTAGAGGTCTAAACGAATGAGTTTTTCGATGTTTTATATACCACCAGATTCGTCTTTCGACGAACTTCGTCATGGACATAAAGTTTAACTGATTTGGATCTGTTATGATAAAGTTATGGCCTCCGTAAGTTAGCTATAAAATACGGAACTAAATCAACTATTTAAAACTTATTTTTAAACAAATGGACTATTTATTATGTTGTTAATATATATATAACTATAACTATCAAAAGTTATATTTTATTTATTTACATAATATGTCAATATTGTTTTGAAACATAATAATGATCCATTATTTAACTAAATGATAGTATTATAACTAAATAATAGTGTTTTCTATAAACATATTTTATAGAAATATTAAAGCATTTAAAGAAACAATTTCTAGAAAATATGTAGATGGTCTTAAAAATAAAAAGAGTTTACAGAATTGGTTTTTATAATTTTTGGTAATTTTTACAAATTTAAAAGGTTAAATAGGCTTTTTAAAAAATATGGCAGGAGACCGGGTTCGAACCCGTGACCTCCTGCCTATCCCTCTTATGCTTTAACCAGCAGGCTAGGGCGCCTGTGCCTGATATCCCTTCGTTTTAATTCCTTTTATCCAGTGTTACAAACTAATCCCCAAACCTATATGAGCCCTAAGTTCGAATCCCCCCCGATTGACCCCCCAATTCAGTTCGATAACCCTCGAAACCATGGGGCTTTTGTTCCCCAAGGAAAACCGAGTGTGTGTGTGTGTTTAATTGTAATATGGTGTTGATTTGGTGGGTTACCTGTTGATGAACAAGTCGCGGTCAAGGTTGATGATCGAATCATGCCCAAACAACCATCATAAACAAATTAAACTTGTGTGCAGCTTCGGTTCATGATGAGAAACAATAGCCCTTTGTTAATTTTGTTCAAAATCGATCGTAGGTGCGCTTTTGATTGAGTTGCAGGTTCGCGGCGAGAGGGAGATCGAACGGGATGTTTGTGTGAGTTTTAATCGAGATTGAGAGCATAGGTAGATTAGTAATTCGTGTATGATCGATTAGGTAGCATTCCATTCAATTATTATGTCCATGTAGTGCGATTTAAGAATTGTAAAGCGGCCGAAAGTCGCGACAATGATTTGGATCGATCGCACTAACCATTTTTAAATTGAAGTGGGTTCGTGTGTTCGGTTTTTGTTCACGATTGGGACCGGTTTCGGAATGGGGTCGCCGGAGGCCGACCGGACCGGAAGTTGATTAGGGAGAGAGAGAAAGCTGTGAAATTGAATAATTACACGAATGGTCCCTGGTTTTCTTCCTATATTATTTCATGACCAAAGTAACCATTTAAGTTTCAGAAATGACCACCAGCCCCCTGGACTATTATTATTATTATCATTATTGTTATTATTATTATTATTATCTTCATTATTATTTTTATTATTGTTATTATTTTATTACGGGTATTATACATCAAGTCAAAACAGAGGGAAATCGAGTTTAACAGGAGCTCGAATCAGAGCCCCAATTCGAGTTCATTGACACAGAGTAATGCAAATCAACACGATTTCGATACAGAGTCGATTCTTGATGAGGAAATTGCAAAGGGGATTGATAGTATCATCGGGAAATCAAATTCAATTACCCAAAGTTATGAAATTTCTTGTGGGAACCCCTGTTTCAGCTCCGATTCAGATTTCAATTTCGATTTTAACAACAGCAACAGTTGTTATGGGTACCCTGTGGAATTGGGATTTGGGGGAAATTTAGAGATTAACTATGGGTTTGGATTGAAGAACGGAGTGAGGGCGTTGAAGAATGTAGATGATCGGAATTGGAGTTTTCCGGCGATCAATGTGATGAATATATCTCCGATTGAGAGAAAGAAGAAAGTGTTAGTGGAGGAATTGATGAAGTCGGAATATGAATATTCGATCGTCGGAGATGAGAGTTTGTTGAAGTTGAAGTTGAATTATGATGGAGTTTTGAAAGCTTGGTCGGAGAAAGGGTCGCCGGTGCCGGAGGGAATTTCAGGGGCGGAGTCGCGGGGAAGTGATGTTAATGTAAGTGGTTTCTCTTCCTAAGTACTTATTTGAATTGAAAAAAAAAGTTTAGTTAATAAAGATAATGTGACAAGTTACAAAGATTGCCAAATTAATAGTATAATTATTATCGATCGATGATTAATAAGTGATGTTAATGTAAGTGGTTTCTCTTCCTAAGTACTTATTTGAATTGAAAAAAAAAGTTTAGTTAATAAAGATAATGTGACAAGTTACAAAGATTGTCAAATTAGTAGTATAAATTATTATCGATCGATGATTAATAGTTTGGATTTTAAAATATGATTTGTATTGTTAAGTTAATAACGATAAACCATTCATTCCCTTTGTCAACTCATATATAGTGTAATGTAATTTATAAAAAAAACATATAGTTAATGTAATAAGTAAGGTTTATAAACTGTTGTTAAGAATATATGTTAGTTCATTATACTTTTTTTAGAATCATCACACTTGCATTCTAAAAGATATGAATTCACAACGTTTGTTTGTAGACTGCATCATCATTTTACTATCATAATATTCACTTGAGAACATTTGACGTATTCCATAAAACTACCACAATCATTAATGGTAAGATTACTGTTGGATTATGTACGGGTTCGGTTACGTCACATTGCCAACCGAGCTATGACCCGTAAGAGTTACACCTTGGGCAACAAATATTAAGTCCACTCAATTTGATTAACTGGCGCTTACGAACTATATCGGGTTTTTATAATTTATAATTGTTATAAATTATTTAGTATTAATGTTTATTTATTAAAGAAAAATAAAATAAAGAAAAGCTGAGATTCCTTTTGAATATATTAATCACAAAGCAAAATGAAAAGGAAAACTGAATGCGATCGTGATCTGTGAGATTCCTTTTCATTTTATATATTCAAATTACAATCACCAAGCACAGGAGAACTAAAATATCACTTCTCTCTGAGCAAGATTGAGAAGGCAAGCGGGATTTCTCTTTCTATTTCAAAACAACCAATTTGTCACTGTTATTTTCCGCCCGCACCACCTCATCGCCGCTGCCTACTTGCACCAGGCCTGCCTGAACCACATATACCCGATTGCAACCGTGGATCACGCCTCTTAGAGCCGCAACCACTGTGTTCCAATTTAGTGTTCGTTGATTCTAGCATTCATTCGTTGTCCCTCGGTGTCTCAAACGGTTAATTATTAACCACAAAGGTATATTATATCTCATCAGTAGGTTATTAATATTCTGTATTTGCATTATTTGTAACCCAGATCCTGTCGGGTTCATTCTGGTATTTTATTACTCCGCTGCGTTAACTGCTATTAATCTGATTGATAATTATCAGAACTATTTTAATAAATAACTTAACGAAGATACCACTGAACCTAACAGTGGTCTCAGAGCCAGGCTTACAACATGCAAATCAGATCCGGTCTGTTAACCGGTTATAGATCACAAACTTTAAAATTATTTGAAGTTTCTGATTTATATTATTTTGGGCAACTTGTTTATTTTGGTTAAATATTTATTAACCAAAAGATTACACGTATTATTTTGATTGTGTTTTATATAAATCTGGCTAGACCCTGTGGTTGAATGGTTGTGATGTGATTTGTTATTGTTAAAGTTTTTAGTTTTATGGTTTTTGGCCCATTTGATGGCTCAAAGTTGTAATAGATTAGAGTTTTTTTATTTTTCTTTTGTAAATATTGTAATATTTTGAAGGCTTGAAGTCAAAACTGGAAGCAGGACAAATCAAGGAGTCAGTGGGAGCCATCAAGACAACTAGATGCACTTAGGTCCATCCTTATGGTTGTTATGTGTTTTAACCCGTGACCTGGCTTTATCTCGCTATTTGGCTCTAGCAAGATCAAACAATCATAGTCATTAGATTTACATATTACTTTCCTATTATGGTTGCTTTTTTTTATATCACCCAACCTAATATCAAACTAATTAAAAAAAATTTACAATCAAAATAAATAACAAGTTTTAAAATTATTTTTACAACTTGTTAAATTATTAAAATAAATTGTTTGTTTTAAATGGGATAATCGGATAAGTTTTCAAATTCAAAATTAGTTTGAATTTCAAAACTTAAAAATTGATAATTTTTAAATTAAAATTAATTATCCATTTAAAAGGACAACTAGATAAGTTTTTAAATTTAAAATTAGTTTAAATTTTAAAACTTAAAACTTAATAATTTAAAAATTATCAACTTAAAAAACGGTTGTGTATCTCGCGATTAACCTAGTTTTAATAGGGTATTAAAATCTGGTGTCCCGAGAGCTGCAAGGGTTCGTCATTTATTATCACGAACTATATATTGTAAAACTAACTTTTACGACGCACGTATAACTTAATTATACGTTGTGTTTGACCCTATTCGGTAAACACTAAAATTGGATCCCATAGATAAAAATCAATAGTCTATGCCACCCTACTATAAGGAATACTTGGAACATTAAGCGAAACATCAGTGTTTGGAGCCACAGCACCGCACTTGATGTGTAGTTTATTCTTCCAAGGTGCAAGGATTTTGTTGAAACATCCGGCCCTTTCACAAGTAACTGTTTTAGGATGACTATTACTTTTCTCTCTTGTTACGTGCCACAGCTGTCTAGAGAGAAAAATGGGCATAGATGAGGCTAAACGTATCAATGCATTGACAAATGTTGTCGTTGCGGCCTCATACACGAGAGTTGTGCAATTTTCACAATTGATAAACATTGTCAGTCTGCCTAATCACTTACTGATGTTGCGTGCCCCAGCTGCCTTTAGTAACTGACCAAGCCAGATTCTCATTCCCTATTTAATATTACTGTAAATGGGTCATTAATTAAAATAAGGAAACAATACATCGAAAATACTAATTAATTTATTTTGCTTATTTAAATAGATGTCTTCAGAAACCAAAACTCCTTCATTCTCAAGTCTATTCTTGAGAAAGAGAAACTTGATAACACCAACTTTCTCGTATGGCACCGCAATCTGAGAATCGTTCTCAAGATGGCGAAAAAGCTCTATGTTATAGATAGCGTTGTTCCCAACGAGCCTGAAACAATACGGCCGCAGCCCGTAGAACTTGGGAAAAATTTAAGGAGGATGCCGATGAGGTAGCCTGCCTTATGCTAGCCACCATGTCTCCTGATCTCCAGAAGAACATGGAGCACATGACTGCATTTGACATGATTGAGCAACTTAAGGGCATGTTTCAGAAACAGGCCCGACAAGAGCGCTATGATACCATGAAGCAGCTTATATCCTGCAAAATGCAAGAAGGCTCACCTGTTAGTACCCATGTGCTTAAAATGAAAGGGTACATTGAACAAATGGCCAAACTTGGTTATCCTATGCAAGATGAAATGGCAGTAGACTTCATTTTGAACGACTTGCCTAGTTCTTACGACCAGTTCATAATGAACTTTAATATGAATGCGTGGGTTAAGAGTGTAGCTGAACTACACGGTATGCTCAAAACTGCTGAGCAAAACATACCAGGTAAAGCCAGTCAAATGTTGATGGTCCGATCTACTGGTGTTAGGAAACCAAACCCCAAGAAGAAAACTTATAACAATAAGGGTAAGGGTAAAGTTGTTGCTGCCAAGCCTGCCACCAACAACAAACAGCTGGCTAAAAACAAAGCAGCACCCCCTCCTGAGGAGCGACACTGCTTTGAATGCAATAAGATGGGGCACTAGAGACGTAACTGTCCTGACTATCTAGCCAAGCTGAAGGTGAAGAAGGCCAATGGTGAAGGCTCTTCTTCAGGTATTCTGATTTATATTATTGAACTTTTCACTGTTTCCAGCAACACATGGGTATTTGATACTGGATGTGGTTACCACATCAAAATGTCTTGCAGGAGCCTGAAAAGTGGAAGAAACTGAAACAAGGCGACATGGAGCTCATCGTTGGTGATGGGAAAAGAGTACCGGTTCTAGCAACTGGAACATATCATCTTTCTTGTCCATCTGGTCTTGTAATTACTTTAGATAATTGTTTATTTGCTCCTGGTTTAACCAGAAACATTATTTCAGTTTCTTTATTGTTTGAACAAGGATTCAAGTATGTTTTAATGATGCTGTTATTTCTGCCTACTTGAATGATATCTTTTATTTTGAGGCTAAACCTCGAAGTGGTATTTATGAGATTGATATTCAAACAAACAATAATGTATATAATCTTTCTAAACGTATCAAACCTGGAATTAACGATACGTTTCTATGGCATTGTAGACTTGGCCATATAAGCAAGGCCCGTGTGAATAGGCTTCAGTCCGAAGGGATTCTTGAATCCACAGGACATGAATCTTTTGATGAATGCGAATCTTGCTTAGCTGACAAACTCACAAAAGATCCTTTCACCCATGTTGGTGAACGGGCCAAGGATCTGTTAGCACTTACATTCTGATGTATGTGGTCCTTTCAGAACCATGTCTAGAAATCACGAAAGATACCTTGTTACGTTTATTGACGATTATAGTTGATACGCCTATGTCTACCTTATGAAGCATAGACATGAAACTTTTGAAAAATTCAAAGAGTTTCAGAACGAAGTAGAAAACCAACTTGGTAAGACTATCAAAGTACTTCGATCAGATCGAGGTGGAGAATACCTAAGCCAAGAGTTCACTAATCATCTAAAGGAATGTGGAATTATTTCACAGTTCACTCCACCCGGCACACCCCAACTTAATGGCGTGAGTGAGAGGAGTAATCGAACCCTACTTAATATGATTCGATCGATGATATGTAGAACTAACTTACCTCACTCCTTTTGGAGTTATGCTCTTATGACCGCCGCCTGCCTTGTCAATCTGGCACCGACTAAGTAGGTAGATAAAACTCCATATGAGATATGGCATGGGTCTAAACCCAATTTGTCTTACCTTAGAGTATGGGGATGTGATGCTTATGTCACTAGCGAGTCTAATGACAAGCTAGATCCTCGAGGCGAAAAAGCTATTTTCGTTGGATACTATAATAGAAGCGGGTATTACTTTTACCATCCTGATGCAAATATGATTTCCATCAAAAGGAAGGCATATTTCCTCGAGAAAGAGTTTCTTGATCGAGGAACTGGAAGTAATATTGTGGATCTTGAAGAAATTCGAGAACCACAAACAAACGCTGATGTAGTCGGTGCGTCCGAACAAAAATTGTTGCTGATTCAGACATAAACACAAACGTTCGTAGAAGTAGCAGAACTCGCAAAGAACCTGACAGATATCTTTGGAATCTAGAGGGTCCCGAGGTTCTGGTAGTAGCTGATTCTGGTGATGAACCTACTAACTACAAATCTGCTATCAAAGATCCGGAATCTGCGAAATAGCTAGATGCCATGAACGCCGAAATGCAATCCATGCGAGACAATCAAGTCTGGGACTTGGTTGAGCTACCTCCCGGTTCACGGGCTGTAGGGAGCAAGTGGATTTTCAAGAGAAAAACCGACATGCATGGAAATGTACACATCTATAAAGCACGGCTAGTTGCGAAAGGTTTCACTCAAACTCAAGGTGTTGACTATGATGAAACTTTCTCACCCGTTGCTATGATCAAATCGATTAAGATATTGCTTGCCATAGCCGCATACTATGATTACGAGATATGGCAAATGGATGTCAAAACCGCTTTTCTAAATGGACATCTCTCTAAAGATGTCTATATGGTTTAGCCCGATGGTTTTGTCGATCCATAATATCCAAATAAGGTGTGCAAACTAAATAAGTCCATTTATGGACTTAAACAGGCATCCCGTAGCTGGAATCTTCATTTTGATTAGAGAATCATCGAATTCGGTTTTGTCAAAAGTGAAGATGAGCCTTGTGTTTACAGAAAGGCTAGTGGGAGCACTATATCGTTCCTCATATTGTATGTGGATGATATACTGATCATTAGAAACAATATCTCAATGCTTAACAAAGTTAAAAAATGGTTGGGAGCTTGTTTCGCAATGAAAGATCTTGGAGAAGCTGCATACATTCTAGGTATAAAGATCTATAGGGATAGATCTAAGCGGTTTCTAGGGCTTAGTCAAAGCACATACATAGACAAAATGATGACGCGCTTTAAGATGGAAAACTCCAAGAAAGGAGGTATTCCAATGACTAAAGGTACCGTGTTGAACAAATCGCAATCTCCTTTAACGGACATTGATATTAAGCGAATGGAAAAGGTTTCATATGCTTCAGCGATTGGTTCCATCATGTATGCTATGCTGTGCACTAGACCTGACGTCTCGTATGCTTTGAGCATTACTAGCCGTTAACAGCAAAACCCTGGCTTTGCCCATTGGACTGCAGTTAGGAACATTCTAAAGTACTTGAGAAAGACTAAAGACATGTTTTTAATGTTTGAAGGAGTTGAAGAACAGCTCACTATAAGATGTTACACTGATGTTAGTTTTCAAACTGACCGAGACGACTCTCGCTCACAATCTGGTTTTGTATTCACACTCAATGGTAGAGCTATCTCTTGAAAAAGTTCCAAGCAAAGTGTGGTGGCAGATTCTACCACTGAATCTGAATACATTGCAGCATCTGATGCTGCAAAGGAAGCTGCTTGGATGAAGAAGTTCATAGCCGATCTCGATGTGGTTCCAAGTATTCAGCAACCAATCGAGATATTTTGTGATAACACAGGTGCTATTGCTCAAGCCAAATAGCCCAGATCTCATCACAGGGCCAAGCATATTCAGAGGAAGTTTCATTATATATGGGACATAGTAAAACAAGGAGACATCGTGATAAGAAAAATCGACACAGATCAAAACCTAGCAGACCCTTTACTAAGCCCATGACTCAGAACAAGCATGATCTGCATAGAAATGCGATCGGGTTTAGATTAGCTAGTGATATGTTTTGATTTAGTATTTGGATGTATGAACTTTTAACAGTTATACTTTTGAATTCATTTTGATTTATTGATTTAAATACAATTATGAATGCTATAACTGTGTTCATTTTAATACGTTTAATCCATGGATATTGTATTCTAAATTATCCATAGTCAGTCAGACTTGTAGGAACAATTCTGAATTAAGACTATTCTAAATTTAGACTCAAGTAGTTGACTTCTAATTCACAGACCTCATTATGAATGACGTTGGATGTAACTCGCCACAAACCATCTTCATTATAAGATGCTTTGATATTGGTATACTCATTTAGTATCCTCTGACATGAGATGCATACTAGAACTTCCGTTTACCAAGAGTTATTCTTTGATCACTGTCAACCGCTGTCGCGTAACTGCCAGTCATAAAGGCTTTGGTTGGGAATAATTCTGAAGTTCAGTGGGAGTTGTATGTAGTCAATAAGGGATTCTGTACTCTTACATTATATGTAACAGTTAGACATCATGGCGCCCTCGTTGATTCAAACTGGTGAAGTGTGAGGCCTCACCCAAACTGACTGTGTGTTTGATTGGACCATTTTGAATCTGGATCAAGAACAATAATGATTGAGCTCCATATGAGAATTAATCTCAATGACTCAATTGATGTCTTTTACAGAAAGGATAAATGACTATGATCACCATAAGTTTATTGTCTTATTATAGTAAAATGATACTAGAAGAAGATGTTTGGTTAATGACTTTAAAGTGTCATACCTTGTTGGGGGCAGCCATGTGCAGCTAGAGCGCCGCTGACTGTCTACGTGGAATTTAACCGAATGTCGTCCAAGTGGGAGCTTATTGGATTATGTACGGGTTCGGTTACGTCACGTTGCCAACCGAGCTATGACCCGTAAGAGTTACACCTTGGGTAACAAATATTAAATCCACTTAATTTATTTAACTGACGCTTACGAACTATATCGGGTTTTTATAATTTATAATTGTTATAAATTATTTAGTATTAATGTTTATTTATTAAAGAAAAATAAAATAAAGAAAAGCTGAGATTCCTTTCGAATATATTAATCACAAAAAATGAAAAAGGAAAGTTGAATGCGATCGTGATCTGTGAGATTCCTTTTCATTTTATATATTCAAATTACAATCACCAAGCACAGGAGTACTAAAATATCACTTCTCTCTGAGCAAGATTGAGAAGGCAAACGGGATTTCTCTTTCTATTTCAAAACAACCAATTTGTCACTGTTATTTTCCGCCCGCACCACCGCATCGCCGCTGCCTACTTGCACCAGGCCTGCCTGAACCACATATACCCGATTGCAACCGTGGATCACGCCTCTTAGAGCCGCAACCACTGTGTTCCAATTTAGTGTTCGTTGATTCTAGCATTCATTCGTTGTCCCTCGGTGTCTCAAACGGTTAATTATTACCACAAAGGTATATTATATCTCATCAGTAGGTTATTAATATTCTGTATTTGCATTGTTTGTAACCCAGATCCTGTCGGGTTCATTCTGGTATTTTATTACTTCGCTGCGTTAACTGCTATTAATCTGATTGATAATTATCAAAACTGTTTTAATAAATAACTTAACGAAGATATCACTGAACCTAACAATTACAACTCTGATACACCTAATAAATTCTCTGGGATTGCTATAACGCACATGATATATACCATTGCTAAGGCTTATCGTTTGATTTACTTATTTTTCCGTAAATTCTTAATTTAGCCTGATGCTTTGTAAAGCTCTAGTAAAGGATGAAGCGAATGACAACAATTATCTATTTAGATGAAGAAAGGATAAGATAAAGATGGATATGAGTGTAGGAAGAGCTTCTATTCCATCAACACAAGTTATTCCATGTATATTATCAATAACTTAAAAATTAGTTAATCATGAAAGTTGTAAAAGATTAATTAGAAACTAGTTTTGGATGTTTTCTTTGAAACATTTATATAACACTAGGTTATTAGCCCGTGTATTACACGGGTTAAAGTTATAAATATATAATTCAAATATGTAAACAAAAATATCTAAACTCTATCGTTTTATTTTAAATCGATTATATAAAAATAATGATATGTGATCATAAGGTTTAGAGTTAAATGAAGTTTGAAATGATTGATATCATATATTCAAAATCCCTAAAATGGTTGATAGTGATTGAGGTAGTTAAAAAAATTAAAATAAAATAAAAACTTCAAGTAAGAAATATAACATGATTTGTGAAAAATTTGTTAAAAGAAGTTTAGACGGAAAATTTTTTGTAAGGTGAAATCTGACAATGACATGTGTCACCACATGTAATCATTTATTAGTATAGATTTTCAAACTAGAAGAACATCAAAAATATAATTTCGTATATTTATTTTGCAACTATTTATGTTAGGTCTAAGGTTTATGATAAGCTCATCATAACTTTTTTTTAAAATTTTATGTAGCATGCCTATCAAAGTTGTATGTCAAACGTCTTTACGTATTACAAGAAAAGACATAACATAAATCATTATCATATTTCATGTTTATAATTTCGTGTTTTTATATTCTTTATTGTGGATGTTCGTAATATATATGTTCCGTATGTCATCAATAAAACTAGTAATAATTAATTTTTGTAATAAGAATATATCTTCTTTTTAACATCTTTTAAATTATCTTTAATCGGGTTTAAATTTATGTAGTCAAAAGAAATTTACACTCCTAATTGTATATTTCTTTTCTTCGAATCGTATTTTAGTATCTATAATAATTTTTCAGTCTGGAACACCCTACTTTTTTAATGTGTGACCAATATGATACCAATGCATCATGCATAAATGTGTGTAGATGTATAAAAAAAGTCTATAAGATATCTATGTCAAATAAACAAGTAAAATGATGACATCAAATGACCCAATTCTGTGAGCTGAATGTTCATATTTCTTTATTAATAATATTTATAATTGTAATTTTACTTATTATTTATTTCAAATTTACATATAAAATTAATATGTTTATTATTTAGCACATGTAATACATGAGTTTCTAGTATAGCAAATGTAAAAATAAAATCAGCAGAGGATATATGTAGTATCCATGCTTTTTTATCAAATATAAGAACAAATGTTACTTGAACTACATAAACTCATAATCATAAAAATCAAATCATTTGAGACGTTTAATGGAATACTTAATCTTATAAAACATTGAAGCCACTATAATAGATGAACTTTGCTAACCAAAGCGATTACAAACATGTGACGGGTTACAAGTGTAATCTTAAATATGAAACAAAAACTCACAATAATTACAAAATAACAAAATATGATAATAATAATAAACTTTATCTAGGGCCCACATTGGTATTGGTTCATTATTTCTTTGATTTTTAATTTTTAATTTTTTATGTGCACACATGCATTCATGTAGTGTTTGTTACAACATACATCTCATGGCCCAAAATGTATGATGTGTCACTCTCTATCTTGAACATATATCAAACCCGTGTACCCTATTAGAGAATAATGGATTTAGGGGAGCCCCAACTCTAAAACCATGACTAGTATACACATTTTAAGCCAACCCTAGATCGAGCGTGCATGGCTCCATTGACAAGTGCGACACTTAACCAAAGCAGAAAGAGTAAATTAAGCGACGTAAATAAAATCGATCTTCACATCAATAATTTATTGCACGATTTACATTATAGGTGGATTTTAGAAGATCATGATTTCGTCATTGAAATAACCTTGTTCAATCATGTAATACTACACCTAACAATAATCAAAGTTATTTATTGTTCTGCTGAAGTCACTCACATCGTTTGACAACAACAATAACATGAGTTTTAATATTGTTCTAGTCTTGTAAAAATTATAAATGTTAATATTTTTTTAAAATTATCTGAATTAAAAGAAAGATACATGAAACTTGATTACTATTTAGTGATTTTTATTTGGGCTTAACTTGAACAAATGTAATTATGAAGAAAAAGGATCAATAAGTAAAATTGTACCGTTTGAATCAACATGTAAAAAACAAACATTTTATAGTAACTAACATTAACATATTTTCATCCAAGTTAATTTAAAAAATGTTAACATTTATTATACCTGTTTATATGATAACAACAATATTGAAACTTGAGTGTTAATTTGTTAAAATAAAGTATGAATTGAAACTTGAGTGTTAATTTGTTAAAATAAAGTATGAATTGAAAACCGAGTTATTACGTCATGATTTTATGATACATATAATCAATCATTCAGTGAGCCAATTCATATTAGGCCCGTAATAAAAGAGAAATATTTATTGAGGCAATTCCTAGTAGGCCCATGAATGCTAAAGATCATATAATTTCTATGGAACTTATAGATCCATGTAACACTTATAATTTATAAATTATTGCATTAGGTTTGCGAGGCATTTTCATCATTTTATCAAGCTAAATCATATACTCACCAATCATATTTTGTCATGTTATACTACACCATACACTCAAATAAAATGACAACGGTATTATCACACTACACCACTACACCCTACACATACAAGAGTTCCCGGCGAGCATATGATGTGAAAAAGGAAAAAAATACTACGTAGAGGGGCGGCGACGGTGTTGTTGCTAGGTTCAGGCACGCATCATGGCCTCACGACGGGTGTGTCCTGCCCACCCTTACATCTTTGATATATCGATAAAAACTAGCCAAATGTCGTCTCATTATAATTTCTAAATGTTTTATTAAAATTATTGAAACTTTTTTATTATTTTAATACGTCACTCAACTTTTACTTGGTATCCCAATCGCAATATTCTTATAAATATTTATATTTTAAAATTAAGTGAAACAAATTTAATCATATATGAATTTTGATTGCTAATATGATGATTATTATTATTTATTTTTTATAAAATTGACTTAAAATTAACAATTATAATTTTTTTTTGTTTTTTATTCTTTTTGTTACCTTCTATTTAGGTTATATGGTGTCTCTAATTGTGAGGTAAGTATGATGATTTTATTCTATTTCTTTATATTCGGTGTCTTCTTGCGCTATTTTATGAACTTATAAACAATATATATCCAATCAATAAACAAACTCGTTTTAAGTTAGTTAAATGTTAGATTGAAAGAATTTATTTGTGGTTACGTGGTGAGACTCATAATCAAATGGTGATGTTAAAATCAAACAAGATGAATATTGTGATGTATTATCGTATAAAATCTTTAAAAAATCATTATAAAAAGCTTTAAAAGGATATTCCTGCGCAAAACCCTCCCAAAGTAAATATATAAAACCATATAACATATACGTAGTCACTCATAATGAGGAAATATACTTTCTCAAGAAACTTTATTAGCGTTATTTCTAGAAATAATAAAAATATTTTTTTATTCATAATTAATACAAAAAAAAACACATAACAAAAATGTTTTCCGCATGTCAAACAGAGCGGACACGAATGTGACAATATGGTTGAAATTAAAAGCGTTAAAAAGCTTCAACCATATTCTTGGGGACCATTTTATAACTCAAAACTACAAACCCTAAAACTTAATCAAAAAGAAATTTGAAACAATTACCGGATAACCTGTTGGTTTATAAATATTATCACTAGACTGATATACGTACACTAGTTAATATAACCTAACAAAACTTGGAATATAGCCCGACTGTTAATCGAGCTATATTTCAAATAATCTGATAAGTGTACAATCAGTTTATACACTCTAGTCACTACTAGAAAAAAAGACTATTGCAACTTTTTAAATACAACCTATTTCAATCGAGTTGCATTTGATTCTAATGCAACTTAGTTAAACATAAAAGTTGTAATAAATTATCTATTGCAACATTCTCCTTAAAAGTTACAAAAAATTATTTAAATTTCAACCTTTTTATTAAAGTGTTACCAATCTTACTTAAAGTTGTAACTCTTTTTTGAAAGGTTGCAAATCTTATTGAAATATGCAACATTTGTTACAAAAGTTGCAAATGTCAATAAAATTTGATTATCATATCACCAATATTTTGTTAATGATATGCTTAGAATAAACTATATATTTTTATTTTTTAAAAAGAATATTTTTATTTTTTGAACAAATAGTTTATGAAAAAAAATTACAATTTTATGAAGTACCAAGACTTGAACCTGGGTGACGGGAATGGAGTCAAGTGACCCCATTGATTTTTGAACCCGTAATGTAACATATAATGTCGAATTTTTTAGTATACCCTTAGTTTTACAGGAAGTGAAGATATTAATATATTTAAGTTGATAATATAGCACAAAAATATCATTGGTTTACTGGTAATGGGCGCTGTTCTCCATCTTGTGGTCACGAGTTCGAAACTCGTTGCAGGCACGAGTTTGAAACTCGTAGGCCCTGCAGCACAGCTCGATCTGTTACCCTTGTTCTAAAAACATAAAACAACCCTAGCACCCTTCCCCAACCATTCAACGTGGCTGCTGTTGCTGTTTGTTCAGCCCTGCCCTCACTTCGTTCAGCTGCTGCTCGGCCATCGCTACTGCTGTTCGGCTGCTTTGTCTCCGCGACCTCCCCATGATTTTGAGGATTTTGTGTTTTAATTTGAGTAAGTAAACTACAACTCTACAAGTCTACAATTGTTTGTTTCAAGGGAGTTCTAATTTTTTGTTTTTTAAGAAGGTGGTAGTATGTTACAAAGGTCAAATGTAGGATTGAATTCTTTGATTTTAAGATGTTGTAACAATGAGGTTTATGAAATTATAACTTTATTAATAGATCAAGTAAATTTGTGTGCCTTCTATTTATGATCTTTGATGATTTTATGATTTTAACAAAGCTGCCTTTATCTGTTGGAATGGTGAACGATATTTAGCCTTCATCAAAAGCCTTACAATCGATTATTATAGTATGTTATCCATCGAAAATTAGTGCTCAATCGACATGGTAGCCCTTTGAAATTGATCGCTCAGCTTGTTGCTTCATAATTATATAAAATTGTTGTTGTTCGATCACCATCTGTTGCTGCTTCACATCTGTTCTTGACCTCAATACTTTATCAATAGTTAGGTTTTGTTAATGTTTCATATCAAGTTTTATGTTTCTGATGCAAATAACTCATGTAATCGATTTATACCTATAGGAATTGCAACTAGAAATCTTCATTTGAATCCTTTGTTGCTTGATCATCCTCATCAAGTTGTTGCTTTATCATCACCTTCAACATAGTGCAAGGTTAGTATGACTAGTCTATTGTTCAAGAAAACCTTTTGCGTTGGCATTTTGGCTTGTTAACTAGTATATGAGAAGTTTATAGAAAATTCCATTGAGTTTATTAGAAGTATTTTTGTGGATTTGTAGATTAATGTTTGCTTTTGTTAATCTTGGAATTAAATAGAGAAGATCTAGAGAAAAAGAAGTTTATTCACGTCTAAGCTCATGATTTGTTATTCATCGGCCGCTTTTAACAACTAATGATTAATAGATTGATGTTACCTGAGTTGTATAGGATTATAAGCCATTACTTTCCCATATGGTTATTCTATTAATAATATTGCAGCTTCTAATATGCTTGTTTTCAGTTCAATACAACTGTTAAATTGATTTTCTTTCATCAAATTGATGTTTTTGTATGTAATATGTTTATTAAATTAATCTTGCTAATACATGAGTAATAACACATGTTAAAGACAGTCTGTTTGTCCATATATTAGCAGTAACCTTAAAGTCTTATTGTTTCTTTAATGTTTCTATTAACTTCAGAATACAAGAGAGATGAGACATGTTAGAGATTGGATGTATTTACCTAGAAGATTACCAGAATTTGAAGCTGGAGTTATTGAATTTCTTAATGCTTCATTCCATAAGGCAGCAAAAGGCTCTCAAATATGTTGTCCTTGCAAACGATGCAAAAATCATTACTGGTATCAAAGAGATGAAGTATTTGATCATCTAAAAGGACACAGATTTATAGAAAACTATTATGTATGGGTTTTTCATGGAGAAAGCTCCTCAGAAAGAAGATTTAATACCGACATATATGATGATGGAGATGCTATACATGAAAATTTTGAGGAGTTATTGCATGATAGATTTAGAGATACTGTGGAGGAAACAAGTACGACACAAAGTTGTTTAAATGAAGATAGCAAAAAATTCTATGAGCTGATAGAAGATGGAAAGCAAGAGTTGTTCCCTGGGTGTAAAAGTTTTTCGAAGCTATCTTTCATTATTAGACTTCTTCTCTACAAGACTCTTCATGGGCTTAGTAATATGGCATTTGATGATCTGCTACAACTTTTACAAGAGATGATTCCAGAAGCAAAACTTCCAGCAAGTTTTACTCAAGCTAGAAAAGTCATAAAGGATTTAGGGCTTGATTATAAGAAGATTCCTGCATGTCCAAATAATTGCATGCTTTATTGGAAAGAGAATGAACATACTGAAGTGTGTCATATTTGCCACACCTCAAAGTGGAAACAACTAAATAAGAACCAAAAGTTAAACATAATAGTGAACACTCTAAAAAATCATCAAAAGTTTCGGCTAAAGTGGTGTAGCATTTTCCTTTGAAACCAAGGTTACAAAGACTTTTCATGTGTTCAGAAACAGCTAAACATATGACATGGCATGATGAAGGACGTCTTAAAGATGGAAACTTACGACATCCGGCTGACGGACAAAGCTGGAAGGAATTTGATTCTTTGTATCCTCATTTTGCCAAAGAATCTAGAAATGTGAGATTAGGGTTGTCAAGTGATAGATTTAATCCATTTGGAACAATGAGTATTGCTCATAGCACTTGGCCTGTGGTGTTGGTTAACTATAATTTGCCTCCATGGATGTCATTGAAACCAAAATACTTTATGTTATCCTTGTTAATTCCTGGGCCTGAATCTCCTGGCAATAACATAGATATTTATTTATAACCTTTAGCTGAGGAGCTTAAAGATTTATGGGTTAATGGGTTAGAGACATATGATAAGTCTCAAGATAATACCTTTAAAATGTACGCAGCCTTAATATGGACAATAGTGATTTTCCAGGTTATTCAATGTTGTCGGGGTGGAAAACAAAGGGAAGTTTGTGTGTCCATGTTGTAATTATGAAACTAGCTCACTTTGCTTGAATCATAGTAAGAAAACATGCTATATGGATCACCGTATATTTTTAGATGCTCAACACCCTTGGCGACGCAATAAAAGTGCTTTCAATGGGAAGATTGAGAAGTGATTTTCTCCAAAACCTCTCTCAGGTGTTGAACCTTTGAGTAAGTTGTCTAGCTTTAAAAATCTTTTTGGAAAAACACAAAAGAAGAAAAATGATAGTACTTGCCCATGGAAGAAAAGGTCAATATTTTTTGACTTGCCGTATTGGCAGTTCAATAAATGTCGACATAATCTTGACGTGATGCATATTGAAAAAATATATATGACAACGTGATATATTTTATAATTTGTATTTATTTATGACATGTATTTACTAATGACAAGATGATAACTATGAAGACAAGGACCAAATAACCATTACAAACAATGAAAATAAGATACACGGGGATGATAGCAATGATGATTTGAAAAACGAGGATGATATACTAGCTCAAGAACAATTACGAGGTCCCGAATTAGAAAAAACAATAGGTTGAGTTTAACTATTTGAGTATGTTTTGGTTTGTCACTGATTACTTATCTAATTTTGATGTATAATTGTCAACAGGAATTTCTAAACTCAAGAAAAGGGGACCAACAATGATGCATGATGTGCACACGCGAAAAGTCAATGAATGTGAGGTCATTATATGCAATGAATTTGGACAACCCGTTGGACCAATAGAGAAGGACGTAGTAGGACAATTCTCTCGATTTTTGGGTACCATAGCTCGTAATCATAGTTATGCACCATTGATTCATAATTCATGGCATAAGGTGCCATATAAAGTGTAACACCCGGAAAATTCTGTTTGGAGTGTCATGCGACTGAGGCGTCCATACGCATGGAGGTCATGCGACTGGAGTCCCATACGCATGGAGGTCATGCGACTGGAGCTCCATACGCATGGAGTCGCACGACTGGGGTGTCCAATCGCATGGAGCTCATGCGACTGAAGGTTCAGTCGCCTGGGGACTCGGGCGACTGGACTGTAGTATTTAAGGGAGAGGGCAGCCCTTACCCTCTCCCCACACTTGCGAAATCAGCCAAAAAGAAAAGAAGAGAGAAAGAGGAGAAAAGGGTGGTTCGGGCTCGGAATTCGTTGTGTGGCGAGTCAAAACGAAGCTCTAACCGAGGAGGCTGCTAAGGTGAGTTCTAGGACCCCTCTTTTACATGGTTTGAATGATTTTGGGGCTGGAACACATCTGAAAACTATTTTCGGGTTTTTGGGTGTTTAACCTGTGTATGTATGTATGTGTATGTGTATGGTGCATTTAGGGCTTGATTTCGGGCTTGGATAGGCTTGAATAAGGTCGAGGCATGTTTCCCTATGGATTAGAAGGGTTGATTTGAGCTTAAATGAGGTCTGGAAGGGTTTGAAGGCCGAATGTCACGGCTACAGTTCGGGATGAACTTCAATCGCTGTCCAGTTAGGGCTAGGCGACTGGAGGGCCAATCGTAACATTGAGGGACGAATGAGGTTCAATCGCATGACTGAGGCTCAATCGCACGACTGGGGATCCAGTCGCACGACAGGTCATACGACTGAGAGTCCAGTCGCATAGGTGCTCAGTCGCACAGGTGTCCATTTGCACGACAAAGAGCTCAGTCGCATAGGTCCATTCGCATGGCTATTCAATCGCACGACTGAGGGTTCAGTCTCATAGAAGCCCATTCGTATAGTGTTCATTCGCACGATAGGAGGTCCATTCGCATGATTGGGTGTTCATTCGCATGGGACTTCATCCGCATTGGTCTAGTCGCATGATGTTCATTCGCATGGAGGCCATGCGACTGAAGCATGCCCAATCGCCCAAATAGGGTTGTTGTGTACGAGGAGAGATATAGTTTAATTACTGGCCTTCGGGAAAATAGCAAGGGTAAGTAATGACGTGATAGCTCCCGTAGGTACATGTGTGATAACTATCGAGGCTTAGAAGTTACGTTGGGCATGATGACGATAGTATTGCATGTATATGCATGATGTTTGTATGTTAAGTATGATGTAGCCCTGTATGATGGTAATGACTGACGACTGGTAAATGCCGATGTTCCTTGTGTCGATGTATGTTTATCTTTTTCGTGGCTTTATGTGTTATGATTAATAACTGTAATGAAAGTATTATGTAACGTAAAGTGAAAGATAATAAAAGAGGAACATGATGAACGAATGCATGTACTAAAGTATGAATGAACGAACGTAAAGCTAGTGAGCGTATGTATGAGGTGAGCGACACTGTGTCGCAATAGACTCGAATGAGATCTCTGTCGCGTATCCCGGTACTGTGTCAGTCTTCGGACATGAGTCGGCGGTTTGTGTACAGGCCCCGGCACAGTATCAGTCTTCGGACATGAGTCGGGGGTATTACATGGGACGAGATAGTGAGGTGAGCAACTTTGTGTTGCAACAGACTTGGATGGAGTTCAATCCAGGTGATTGACTCAACGGGATCTTTCTCGCGTATCCTGTTGCTGTGTCAGTCTTCGGACATGAGTCGGGGGTTTGTGAGCAGGCCCCGGCACAGTATCAGCTTTCGAGCATGAGTCGGGGATATTGCATGAGGCAGGATCTAAGTGGATGAGTAGAGGATCGCATGCTCCCGTACTGTGTCAGTCTTCGGACATGAGTCGGGGGTTTGTGTACAGGCCCCGGCACAGTATAAGTCTTCGGACATGAGTCGGGAGTAGTGCGTGAGAGTAAGATGAGACGAATGAGGAACAGATCACGTGCTCCGGTACTGTGTCAATCTTCGGACATGAGTCGGGGGTTTGTGAGCAGGACCCGGCACAGTATCAGTCTTCGGACATGAGTCAGGAGTATCGCGTGAGTTAATGAATAAGAGAGATGATTATGAAAGAATAAAAGTATCAAACGAACGAAAGATAATGAACGTAATGAAAGCTAAAGAACGAATGAATGAAAATAATGAACGGAAGGAACATAGTGATAACGCATGAAACGGGATCCTTGTCACCCGACCTCAGTAATCATGGCTTTGTGCCATGAAGAGGGTGAAGTGTGACCGGATCCAGATAGAAGTAAAAGACTGAGAATAAACGAAAGTTAAAGATAAAGAATGAACGAGAAAAGAAGATAATAATGATGTTATCTATGTGTGTGTACGTATGATGTGTGATCGCATGTATGAAAGAACGGTTTTAACCAAAGAAAAGTATGTTTTTAATATAAAACTAGAACTCACTCAGCAACGCTGACTTTGATGTGTTTCCAGTTGGCAGGTATGTTGCTGAGGATGGCACGGGCGACTACTCAGTTTTGTTGAGGCTGGCATCCATATTTTGACATATCAATGTATTTTGGGATGAAAACGAATATTGTAATGTTATGAAATGACATGTTTTTAGTTATAAATGAAAGTTTTAAATTTCGATGCAAGATAAATGTACGTTTTAAAATGTTTTAGGCGCGATGAATGACCAACTGTGAGATGCCCGGGAACGGGGCCTTACAAGTTGGTATCAGAGCCAAAGTTTAAGTGAAATGGGTAAATTTTCAAAATAAACCTTAACTTAAACTGAGAATGGGATAGGAAGGGATGAGATGCCAATCTGAGTAGCTGCGTGCCATCAGGTATTTTCTTAAAGTTAACCAGTATTATGCGCGCATGTTATGTGTTTATGTGTTGCTGGTAGATTTTGATGCTAATATAGTCAGGACAGGTAATACTCGGGATATGAAAAGTAAGGTAAGTGGCTAATCACAACTGATCGCTATAATTAGGGACTTACTATACTTGACATGAACTGAGCTATTCCCTTGAATGACCATGTTGGTGTTTGAATCTTTCAGTGTATTATAGAGGATTGCTGGTGGTAGATCTTCTAAGGCTTCACGAGGTGGAGGTGGTGGCGGATGTGGCGCTGAACCACGGGTCACCAGAGGAAGGCCTAGAGTTGAAGAAGTGGTTCATGAAGGACCCAAAACCCTTCACCCGGAGGGCAGGGATGAGAGTGCTAACTTGAGAGCCTCGATGAGAGAGGCGGTTGCGGAAGAAGTACACCAGGCCATGCAGACGATCTTACCGTCTGTGGTGACTGAAGTGATAAAGGCTGTTAGGGATGAGAAGAGACAGGAAAGGGGTAGACCTTCGGGCGGAAGGAGACGGACGGAGACTGAAACGGTTTTCTCCGATGAGGAGGAAGAGGAGGAGGAGCTTGTGCAGGAGGCGGCACGAGGCTGTAACTACGGGGCATTTCAACGATGCAAGCCCCCAACTTTTGATGGTAATGGCACTGCTGCTGCTGCTCACTGGTGGGTGAGGGAAATGGAAGCCGTGCTGAATATCAGCGAGTGTCGGGAGGATCAGAAAGTAAAATTTGCTACCCACTCTTTCATGGACTCAGCTTTGTGCTGGTGGGACAACATAGTCCAAGTTGAGGGTAGCTGGGCTATCGAAAGAATGAGATGGTCAGAGTTGAAAATACTGGTGATTGAGGAGTTCTGTCCTCACCGTGAGATAGATAAGGTTGAAAGGGAGTTCCTGCAGTTGGAAGCGGGGACGATGACACATCAACAGTACACCACCAAATTCAACGAGATGGCACGACTGGTGTCGGAACAGGTGACACCTCTTTCGTGGAAAATTAAGAGGTTCATTCAGGGCTTGCCAGTGGATATCCATAGGCACATGATCGCGGCCCGACCCAGCACGTTCAGGTCGACGGTAGATCTAGCGGGAAGGTTGTACGACGAGCGGGAGGCGATGGCGATAACGAGCGAAGCGGAGGAGCGAGCATATGTTAAGAAGGGGAAAGGAAGGCGAGATAGTGATGCTGGAATGGTGGCCGAAGGTAAGGTGATGAGGACCGATGATCGAGAGAGGATACCAAGAAAGGGTGAGGAATGCAAGAAGTGTGGTAGAAGTCACGAAGGGGAGTGCAAATGGGGACTGAACGTCTGTTTTCAGTATGGGAAGGAAGGCCACAGGGCAAAGGAGTGCCGCATGGCTAAGTGCTACAACTGCGGTGAGACTGGACATCTAAGCAGGATTGTAAGAAGTCAAAGGCAGGAAGCTTTGGTGCGAGGAAGGAGGACAGAGGGTGAAGGCTACAGCTTTTGCCATGGTCAAGAGGAGGGTAGAGCAGATTCCGACTGGACGACAGGTACGTTTCCGGTAATTTAATTTTGTGCACTTATGGCTTGCATGCGATGCTAGTAGTAGTTCGTTCCTACTGCCTTCTGTTGTGAGTTGCATGTTAGGAGAAGGAACCTCGATGAGCCCTTCGATGTAAAGATTGCTATTAATGAATTCACTAGGTTACCTGATGCCCTAGAGGATCGCGTGATGCAATTGAGAAAACTGTGTCACCCGTTGTCTGAGGAACAGTTTCTGCCTGTGATTGGTTCATTGAACGACAACGTACGCATAGTTTCGACGTTGCAGCAAACAAGTAGAATAGGAGGTCGGAAGCAAAAGAAAAAGATAAGTTTGGTTTGGGCCACCAAAGAAGCCGAATTGCCTTTCAATCACAGTGTACCTGCAAAGAACCTGAGAAAACCAAACTCGATGCAGTTATATCTGGAACAACACATAGCACGAGTAATGAATGCCTTTCTCGTCAGTTGTTTGGTTTGCCAGAGGGTCATTATTCATACATAAAGAACATCAAACAAGACTTGTGGTGTTTCTTTTTAATTATAGTAACCGTACTCTATATGGCATATTTGAGACCGCAGGTCCTGGTCAAATGGACATTGATCAGTATGCAAGGGTTGCCGACGGAGATAGTCAAAGATGGACCGGAAGCCGTAAGTTGATGAACGAGATAGAGCGATAGGATTCCAGGTAAGAGAATGAAAAAAAGAGATGAGACAGTTTTGCCCGCAAAGATTTAAGGAACAACAGGTTTCGGGGACGAAACCCGTTTAAGGGGGTGGACTTGTAACACCCGGAAAATTTTGTTTGGAGTGTCATGCGACTGGGGCGTCCATACGCATGGAGGTCATGCGACTGGAGTCCCATACGCATGGAGGTCATGCGACTAGAGCTCTATACGCATGGGAGTCGCACGACTGGGGTGTCCAATCGCATGGAGCTCATGCGACTGAAGGTTCAGTCACCTGGGGACTCGGGCGACTGGACTGTTGTATTTGAGGGAGAGGGCAGCCCTTACCCTCTCCCCACACTTCCAAAATCAGCCAAAAGAAGAGAAGAGAGAAAGAAGAGAGAAAGAGGAGAAAAGGGGTGGTTCAGGCTCAGAATTCATTGTGTGGCGAGTCAAAACGAAGCTCTAACCGAGGAGGCTACTAAGGTGAGTTCTAGGACCCCTCTTTTACACGGTTTTGAATGATTTTGGGGCTGGAACACATCTAAAAACTATTTTCTGGTTTTTGGGTGTTTAACCTGTGTATGTATGTATGTGTATGTGTATGGTGCGTTTAGGGCTTGATTTCGGGCTTGGATAGGCTTGAATAAGGTCGAGACATGTTTCCCTATGGATTAGAAGGGTTGATTTGAGCTTAAATGAGGTCTGGAAGGGTTTGAAGGCCGAATGTCGCGGCTGCAGTTCGGGATGAACTTCAATCGCTGTCCAGTTAGAGCTAGGCGACTGGAGGGCCAATCACACGACTGAGGGACAACTGAGGTTCAATTGCATGACTGAGGCTCAGTCGCACAGGTGTCCATTCGCACAACAGAGGGCTCAGTCGCATAGGTCCATTTGCATGGCTATTCAATTGCATGACTGAGGGTTCAGTCTCATAGAAGCCCATTCGCATAGTGTTCATTCGCACGATAGGAGGTCCATTCGCACGATTGGGTGTTCATTCGCATGGGACTTCATCCGCATTGGTCTAGTCGCATGATGTTCAGTCGCATGGAGGCCATGCGACTGAAGCATGCCCAATCGTCCAAATAGGGTTGTTGTGTACGAGGAGAGATATAGTTCAATTACTGGCCTTCGGGAAAAGAGCAAGGGTAAGTAATGACGTGATAGCTCCCGTAGGTACATGTGTGATAACTATCGAGGCTTAGAAGTTACGTTGGGCATGATGACGATAGTATTGCATGTATATGCATGATGTTTGTATGTTAAGTATGATGTAGCCCTGTATGATGGTAATGACTGATGACTGGTAAATGCCGATGTTCCTTGTGTCGATTTATGTTTATCTTTTCCGTGGCTTTATGTGTTATGATTAATAACTGTAATGAAAGTATTATGTAACGTAAAGTGAAAGATAATAAAAGAGGAACATGATGAACGAATGCATGTACTAAAGTATAAATGAACGAACGTAAAGCTAGTGAGCGTATGTATGAGGTGAGCGACTCTGTATCGCAATAGACTCGAATGAGATCTCTGTCACGTATCCCGGTACTGTGTCAGTCTTCGGACATGAGTCGACGGTTTGTGTACAGGCCCCGGCACAGTATCAGTCTTCGGACATGATTCAGGGTATTGCATGGGACGAGATAGTGAGGTGAGCAAATTTGTGTTGTAACAGACTCGGATAGAGTTTAATCCAGGTGATTGACTCAACGGGATCTTTGTCGCGTATTCCGGTGCTGTGTCAGTCTTCGGACATGAGTCGGGGGTTTGTGAGCAGGCCCCGGCACAGTATCAGCTTTCGAGCATGAGTCGGGGATATTGCATGAGACAGGATCTAAGTGGATGAGTAGAGGATTGCATGCTCCCGTACTGTGTCAGTCTTCGGACATGAGTCGGGGGTTGTGTACAGGGCCCGACACAGTATCAGTCTTCAGACATGAGTCGGGAGTAGTGCGTGAGAGTAAGATGAGAGGAATGAGGAACATATCGCGTGCTCCGGTACTGTGTCAGTCTTCGGACATGAGTCGGGGGTTTGTGAGCAGGACCCGACATAGTATAAGTCTTCGAACATGAGTCGGGAGTATCGCGTGAGTTAATGAATAAGAGAGATAATTATGAAAGAATAAAAGTATGAAACGAACGAAAGATAATGAACGTAATGAAAACTAAAGAACGAATGAATGAAAATAATGAACGGAAGGAACATAGTGATAACGCATGAAACGGGATCCTTGTCACCCGACCTCAGTAATCATGGATGTGTGCCATGAAGAGGGTGAAGTGTGATCGGATCCAGATAGAAGTAAAAGACTGAGAATAAACGAAAGTTAAAGATAAAGAATGAACGAGAAAATAAGATAATAATGATGTTATCTATGTGTGTGTACGTATGATGTGTGATCGCATGTATGAAAGAACGGTTTTAACCAAAGAAAAGTATGTTTTTAATATAAAACTAGAACTCACTCAGCAACGCTGACTTTGATGTGTTTCCAGTTGGCAGGTATGTTGCTGAGGATGGCACGGGCGACTACTCAGTTTTGTTGAGGCTGGCATCCATATTTTGGCATGTCAATGTATTTTGGGATGAAAGCGAATATTGTAATGTTATGAAATGACATGTTTTTAGTTATAAATGAAAGTTTTAAATTTCGCTGCAAGATAAATGTACGTTTTAAAATGTTTTAGGCACGATGAATGACCAACTGTGAGGTGCCCGGGAACGGGCCTTACATAAAGATAAGATGTGGGAGTACGTCTTGGTAAGGTTTTCAATAGTTTTATTTATTTAATTTGTTATGATTTTTATAATATTTACTAAATATATTTTTTAAGGAAAAATATGATGTACCCGATGCTGCTAAAACTTGGGTGCTTAGGACCATTGGACATTCCTATAAGGTTTACAAATGTAGGTTTAAGAAAAAAAAATTCTATCAGTATAAAGACAACAAACAAGATGGAAGAACCAACCTAAAAGCATTCCACAAGATGATTTTTTACAATTGTTGAGCATGTGGAATGATAAAAATGTGGCGGTAATTTTCGAGACAACTTATCTATTACTACTATTAGTTATCTATTGTGGTCTTGGGATGTAAACTAATTTGTATTTATTAATATGTATGTAGAAACGTTGTTTGCGGGCCAAGGAAATACGCTTGTCATAAAAAATATACACACAGCTGGTCTAAAAAGTTTTGCTAGGATTCGTGATGAGATGGTAATATGGTTTTGTTTGCTTGTGCTTTGTGTTTCTTATTAATTTATGTAGTCATATATTTTTTGTTGATGGTTTTGTTATTATGAATGCAGAAAAATGAGGACCCAAACAAAGAGTTACCTACTTTAACCCAACTGTTTGAACGTACACGTAAAAGGACCGAAGGACATTCATATGTTGATACATATGATGACACAGCGAGAAAAATTGTAAGTTCGTATTCAATGACAATGCATTATATTTTAATATTAAGTTAGTTTTTAGTTGTTACAATTTAGTTTTCTTTAGGAAAAATTAAACTAGTTCTCTTTAGATTAAAAGACGACATGGTTGTATTAGCCAAATAGAGTTGAAATTATATGACTTTGCCTAAATTTTGTGACTGCCCAGAACAATTAACACACACACACACACACATATATATATATATAGTTTCTTTCAAATGATTAGAATAAAAATGAGTATAATTTAAAGCTTTTTTTGTCATTATAATATGGAGTGCACATAAGTTTAATATCTTTGCTTTTTTGCCCGACAAAACCAACCCACACAACTTATTTGGGTATTTTTGGGTCTTCACATTCACCTACGGGGCTATTACGAAAAATTCTAAACTAGCTTATTCTTGCTTAAATTAAATCAAGTGAACATTAGGAATAAATCAATATTAGTAGTTACTTCAAATTGAGATGTGTAAGAATGGGAGGTGAAAAACTATGGATATGTAAGATTTAGAGATGGTACCACTTATTTTACTCCTTATGGTTTTTGTTTCTTCTAGAAAGAAATCATTTGTGTTGTTTTTTGATGAAATTCTTTTTATAAGTTGGGTTAAAGTAGCTAACTCTTTCTTACCTTGACTTACTTTTGCCTTCATATGACACTTTTTCTTACCTTATAAATCTACATATTCCTTTTTATAAGTCTCATTTGTAATTTTTTTATAGCTATTAAATAGTTATTTATTCAACATTAAAGTGTAGTTTATTTTGACAACAGATTCTTTGACATTAAATAATAGTTTTTTAATATTAATCTTCAATTATTTTGACCATATGTTTTTTAATAATATCACAGGAACAAATGAAGAACTATAAACCCCTAGAAGATGAAAGTGCTTCGGTAGATCCTTATATGGTTGTGATGAACAAAGAGCATGATGGATATTGTAGACTATATGGTAAAGGGGTTACCAATAAATTGTTAAAAAAAGTGGATGGTGGTGATACATCATACATGATTCCAAGGGACCTTATGGAATCATTCAAAGCAAGTGTTGAAGTTGAAAAAAACCAGTTGAAGGACGAGTTAGAAGCTGCACGAAAAGATATAGACAAACAACGAGAAAACTTTGAAGCTATGATGCGAAAGCTTATGGAGCAACTACCTCTTGGAGTTCAAGAGTATTTAACATGAGCGGGTGGTTCTAAGTACTTTTTATAATTGTAATTTCCAACTTTGTTTAACTACTGTTATTTTCAGTTTGGACATATATGTTAAAGTACATCGTACGAACATCTATGATATCTATATCATTATTGTTATGGCCTAACTTATATAGTAAAACATATTAATAGTAATTGTAGTGCTTACGATGATGCTATAAGGTTGCATATGAGTGTAAACAAAGTTGCATTTATTATAACTGAAATTGAAAAAAATGTTGCATTTACCTTATTAAAGGTTACATTTTTTATAACAAAAATATAATAATGGTTGCGTTAGAGTATGGAAAAGGTTGCATTGTTGTAAATAAAGCTATAATAAAGGTTGCATTTTTAAGTTAAAAAAGTTGCATTTATAAGTTAAAAAGTTGCATTTGAATGTTCAAAAGGTTGCATCATAAAAAAGCTGCATTTGAATAATACAAGCAACTTTTTTTAGAAATGTTGCATTATGTAACAAAAAGTTGCTTTAGGTCTAATGCAACTGCACCTGATGTAGCCTTAGGTAAAAGGTTGCTTTAGGTGTAATGCAACTTTTCATGACCTAATGTAACATTTTACTGGGGTTGCGTTAGCCATTTTTTGTTGTAGTGATGTACAATCAGAAGTACCGTATTTAATATGATTAGTCGTTGTATTAATTTTTAAACCAATGTAACTTAGCTTTTAAAAGACACAGTGTTATGTAATTTTTTTTCAATTATTACAAAAGTTTTCCTATTTAACACATTTCTATTTTTAAACGAAAAATTGTTTTTTTTATAAATAGTTACATGTATATCTCTAGCCTAATGGAACTTGATCAGATTTCAACACTTAAAATATATGTATATCTCATCAAGATTTTGATGGTCACTTAAGGAAGTTGAAACAGTGATGGGATCGCTCTAACCCATACGATGCTTCCTATGCTCATGTATGATATGTTTCATGGAAAATGTTTACGAAGAAGTGAGAACAATTTCATGATCCATTTGCTAATTACCAAGATGTAACTATACGCACAATAGATTTATTTAGCAGATACAGTTTGAGAATTATAAGAGTATAATAAAAAGAAACACAAGAGTTTGTTAAAGCTTAATTTTATGTATTTATTTAAGAGATAAAAAAGAAATACACTTTGACGAGATAGCATTACAGTGTGAAAAACTCATGATAGTGGAGAAATCATCAACAAAAAACAACCATTTTTTATACTTACCAAGACGGTGAATTTTTAGTGCAACATTTGATTCCCTTTACAATATGTGTTATGCGTTGAATTCTCTCCCTAATGAATTAATGACTAATGGGATTGTTTATATAGAAGTTTGTATATAATCTTTTATAAGTGATTTGATGAACATCCTCAATCAGTTACCTTAACTACAGATGTATTTTGATTTGATCTTGATTGAAGTTTCAAGTCTTTTCTTGTCTATAGCTGCCAAGCTTTGTGGTACGCTCGAGGTTCAGGGAAATACTATAAGTCAGTAGATATATTTACTTGGTGAAATTATTATTATGTTGTTTCATATATTCGAAACTGACTTAGTAGGTTTTGTTGATTTACAATTTGAATTTTTCACCTTCTATTTAGGGTCTATGGATTTTCTTTTAACTTACAAATTCAAGCATCTTACTTAGTAACCAACTTAAGATGATTGATGTACGTTTTATCTGTTGCATGCTCATGTTGTTAACTATTTAACTATAGGGTATGTAATGATTAAATCATTATGTTTTTTTTTCAATCTACAAATCTATACATAAAGGGTACTAGATCTAACATCATGTTGAAAATTTATTGATAATATTAATATGGTTATTAATATTTAATCAATAATTAATGTGTTGAATGAAAATTAATATGGTTAAAGACATTAGGAATTAATAGTGTGGGAAATTGTCCCACATTGGTGGAAAGAAAAAATATAAAACGGTTTATATTCTATAACCACTTGTCTATATTATTTCCTAAGGTGTTACATTAATTGTGTAGAAGACTAATCAAGGCTCGGCAAAACATTTGAAGATTGAACAAAGACGAATTCTGAAAAACAGCATGTGCGAAAGCCTCATCCACGCGAATTGAAGAAGTCACGCGAGAAGCAGACTGTGCGAAGAGCAAGCTTCCACGCGAGAACAGCTTCCACGCGAAAGACTTGGCCGCGCGAAAGGCATCTCGCGCGAGAACTCACTGTTTAGTATAAATAGCTTAGTTTCGTTTTGTAAATTAAGCTTTTCGTTCATTTTATCATTTTGTACTGTGCGAAATCGCACAAGACCTGTAATAGGTTTCTGTTCATCAATTCAATATCATTTGAGTTCAAATTGATTCTTCTTCTACTCCAATCTTGTTTATATTCCGCGTTCACAAGATTGAGATCGTGTGTTATTGATTTCTGGGAGATTTTCAAGGTTTTACAATTGGTATCAGAGCATTAGGCTCTAGAACCACGATTTGGAAGAGATTTGGATTGTGTTTTACACGTATTTGAAGAAATTCATCATTGATCACTTTAGATTCTGATATGGAGATGTTATTCTGCTCGATTTTGGAGGATTTGGACTGATTTGGACCGATTTGAACTGAATTAGTGGACTTTAAGTGAATTTTAATCAAAATTAAGCTTAAAATTGACCTAAATTCATTAAAATTGGATTAAAATGGGTTCAATCAGACATATTCATTGAGTTGGAGGTGGTTCTCGCTTAAACGAACTTTTGGAGATTCGTTTCTGCACGAAATTGACTATTTTCGCGTGAAACTAAGGGTTTTCGCGTGCGAAAAACTGTTGTTTCGCTCAGACAGTTTTCTCACCTTTTTGTGCGATTTCGCGTGAAAAGGTATCTTGGAAATTCGCACGAACTGCTCTCTCGCGCGAAAGGTTGTGTCGCGCGAAACCTCTCTTCGCACGACTTCTTATTTCGCACGAAAGTTCTGATTCTGACTTTCTGATCAGCATGGCTTCAACAACTCCGAATTTAAAGCATCTTATGCCAGAGAAAATTGAGAATCTGTTTGCAGAGTTTATATCTGATGATCTCTTGGATGGAGTGTTTGCTGAGAAGGAAGAAGTTGAGGAAGAGAAGGAAGAAGTTGAATGTAAGAATGAAGCTGGGAAGAATGATCAGAATGAGAAGGTTGCTAAGGAAAGGATTGTGAATGAAGAGTACACTGTCGAGCCTCCAGTCAAAAGTCAATGTAATAATCCAAAGACTGTTAACGTTGCTCCAGTGGAAGAACAAGCTGCTGAAATAAAAGCATTCATGGTTAAGAAGGTTGAGGAAAAAGAAGGGGAAACTTCAGAACCCAAGGTATATGATGGTTTGTGCAAAAATTCATGTGTTGAGAAAGTTCAAAAATGCAGAGTTCACAATGAGAGCCTGATAAAGAAAGTTGAAAAACTTCAGTATCAAGCTTGCAAACACAAGTCAAATGAAAAGATTTTTAAAGAAAAACTTGAAGGTTTAAACAAAACAATATATAATTTAAAATTAAATCTTCATGATAAAGAATATACCAATAATGACTTGACAAATGGAAATAATGAACTCGCTTTAGAAATTAATAGACTTAACAGTGAATTAGCCACGGCTAAATTAACTGTTGAGAAATTTGAACTTTCATCAACAATGGTTGAAGGAATAATCAAGTCACAAATGACTCAGAAGATTAAAGGAGAAAAATGTGGTGTTGGATTTTCTAACATTGCTCCTCCAATTAATCATGATTATTCATATTTACCTTCATCTGATAACATTTGTGATTCTGATATGGTCTATGGGATTAGTTTCTCTCCATCTCAAGACATAAAACCTTCAGTCAAATTAAATTTATCTGTTGATCCTATCATAGTACCCAAATCTAAACAATCAACTGAAAAATTTTGTGCAGATAAATTGAAGGTGGATGGGTTGGTTGAAGAATGGGAGAGTGACTGTGAGAGTGAAAATAAAAGTGAAAATTTGAAAAATAAAAATGTGAATGATTTCAGATCTGGTTGTAATCAAACTTTATCAAGAAATGAAAAGATTGTTGATCTGAATGTGCCAAAATTAAATATTAAAGTAAATTGAATGCAAATCAAAGGGCAAATCAGAAAGAAAAATTTGAAAAAGATTTTAAAAGTAGATTTGTTTCAAAAGGTTTAATTGAAAATGAAGAACATATTTTTAAAGAAACGAATTCTCGATTCTTTAAAAATAAACTTCATTATAATGCTAACCTTGTGAATCAAGATATTTGTAGCCCAGATTTGCAAGTGAAAGCTCCTTCTCCAGCATCTATTCGCATATCAAAGTCTGGTCCTCCTCCGCACCAATTCGAATAACAAAGCCTGGTCCTCCTCCAGCAAATTCAAAGTCTGGTCCTACTCCAGTAGAATCAAAGACTATTCTTATTCCAACACCACCAATCCCAAAAGTCAAAACTGCCAAATCTTCAATCCAAAGTGGTCATAATTCTTCGATTTCCTCGAATCTGCAAAAGATGAATTTGCAATTGTCAAACATGGCAAAGATTCGAGAGACTGTGGAGAAAGTTAAACCTAGTCAATCTGACTTTGGTTTTTATGACAATTTTCATAATTGTCATCCACAGTTTGTTTTCCACACGCAACAAAAGAGATGCTATCAGTGTGGAAACACAAATCATTTGGCAAACAATTGTCCTTTTCGACAAAAATCATTAAGTAAACAAAGATTTCATAATTCTATTTCTCATAATAGAAAAATGTTTTTCACTCGTGGAAAATTTTCAAATAATATGAAGTCAAAGGTTGTTAATGATTTTAATGTCAAACGGGATAAGAATTTGACTAATGATGTAAAGGAAAACATCAAGCTGAAAAGTGTAAATGAAAAGGGTGATGTGCAAAACAAATATAATAATCTCAAATCATTTTGTCTTGCTGCAACACATAATGTGCTTAAGTCATGTTTGACTTGGGTACCAAAAGCTAAGTAATTTTGTTACTTATGCAAGGACAACCGCAAAGGATCATTGAGAGCTTATGGCATATAGACAGCGGTTGTTTAAAGACATATGACAGGAAACTTACAATTGCTTCAACATGTTCAGTCATATATCGGAGAAATTTAAAATAAGCTTTGAAAAATATTTTTGGTCTTAGGGGAGTCAAGATTGGATTATTTAATAAAAAGGAATTTTCATGATTAAATGAGAAATGATTTTACAAAGTTCTAAAGAGTCTAAGTACTTTCAAAGGCCTAAATACGAATAGACTTGGATTTTGATTGATGTGTCGATAGGCTTTGCTTTCAGAAATGAAAAGATCATAATTGAGTGATTAAACTTGAATTAAAGAGATGTGATTTAGTGGGGAACATATCAGGATTCTGTGCCAAAAATGTTCTAACACCGACTGAGAGATATAATCTTGTCATACTCAAGCCTGTAAGTGATTGATTCAGTGATTATCATAACTATATATATATATATATAAAGGATAAAATACAAAAAGAAACAAAAAGAGAAAAACACAAAAAGAAAATAATTGAGCAAAAAGATGCCAAACAGGAAAAGGCCATATAGGATATAAGATGCCAAGAAGCACAACAAATCAAAAGATATGTCTAAAAGACATACATACTATATGGTATATATTTTCTATTTTGAGAATAGTTTTTAACTTTGGAAGGCAAAATCGAAAGATGGGGCATGTAAGTCCGGATGGCTTGTAAGTCCTAAACATCTTGAGAGGGCAGACGTAAGTCCGGATGGCTGTCAGTAAGTCCTTAAACTTGTTAATATTCCGGGTTAAGAAATATTTCTCAGGCTAGTTATGCTCAAATAGTTATATTTAGGAATACAATAAATGGTATCACTGATCATCAATACATGGTTTAAGTCAAGTTGGGGTGACTTGAAAATCTCGATAGTGTCTTGAAGGATAATAATTACTTTACAGAAGTTCTGATTGTGGGATCCACTATCTTATATTAAATAAACACAAACATGATATATATCACTCATTATGTTTCTGAGTAAAACCTGAAGTATAAGTTTAAAAGGACAAATTATATTGACAATCAACTTAACCAGTTTATTTTAAATAAAGCTGGACAGAGTCTTGACTTGATAAAGAACTACATGATCTCATTTTGAAAATTCTTACAAGAAAAGGAAGATTCTAGTCCATGCTCCTGTTCCTCCCAACACTTTAAAGCAATTACTCTCTTGGAGATGTGAGAAGGATTCCGGTCACGTTGTGATCAGATGTACTGACAAGTCATTTCGAATCATTGATCCAGCAGACTTGATGAAGTTTGGCAAAGACGACTTACTCAAGCTTTTACACTGCCCTATTACAGCTGATGAGTCCGTTTATTTTCTATCTTGCCAGTATGTGTGGATGACTGACCGAATCCTTAGGAATAAATGGTACGCATATGCAGGAACGTAGGGGGAGATTGTAGAAGACTAATCAAGGCTCGGCAAAACATTTGAAGATTGAACAAAGACGAATTCTGAAAAACAGCATGTGCGAAAGCCTCATCCACGCGAATTGAAGAAGTCACGCGAGAAGCAGACTGTGCGAAGAGCAAGCTTCCACGTGAGAACAGCTTCCACGCGAAAGACTTGGCCGCGCGAAAGGCATCTCGCGCGAGAACTCACTGTTTAGTATAAATAGCTTAGTTTCGTTTTGTAAATTAAGCTTTTCGTTCATTTTATCATTTTGTACTGTGCGAAATCGCACAAGACCTGTAATAGGTTTCTGTTCATCAATTCAATATCATTTGAGTTCAAATTGATTCTTCTTCTACTCCAATCTTGTTTATATTCCGCGTTCACAAGATTGAGATCGTGTGTTATTGATTTCTGGGAGATTTTCAAGGTTTTACAAAGTGGATTCGCGAAAGGTGCGAAGCACCCTTAACTCGCACTCGCACACGCGCGCACACGGTGTGGGCATGTGGGCACAATGTGGCGCTTTGATGGCGCAGTTTGCACTTGAGAGCCGCCTTAGTATTTTTAAAGGCTAGTTCGAGGGTCTGGTCAGGTGCGACTGACCTTGGTGCGCGATCAGAGCTGTGACTCGTAACAGCTTCCGTAGCACGTTGACTGAAACCGACGTCTATTAATGACGAATTAAATAAGCAGTTACGATTTCGAATTAATGGCTGGGTGGCTGTTATGGTTCGAATTCCACTATAAATACTGAGTGTAGCTCAGAAGAAAATGACACCAACACAACTCAAAACCTGCAGCAAAACAGGTTCTTTATCTCTTTGCATTCTCTTCTACAAACAAGTTCGGGGTCTGGATCAATCCTGACAGTACAAACTGCTTCGGCTGTTGTACCCTGGGAAACAAAACGAGTTCTCTTGGGAGGCTCGGAATTTGTTTTAAGGGCCCCGTGTTGAACACGATCATCAGCTTTTACATTTCTGTTTCTTCTATTTCTGCAAATTTACCGTTGTATAAGAGATTGATAATTACTTATTTATGTTCATTTGTATTGACTATATTAATAAAATGGTTTGAATTTTTATTTTATATGAACGGTTCCTACACATCATGAAACTTTAAACCACATTTTACCATTTGGACCGCCTCTGACTTATATAAAGATGTATTTTTAGTTACTAATGACCATCGACTTCTAGTATTAGAATACACGGGAACTAGAAACGTCAAAGGCGCTGGGAAAGAATGAGGGATGAGGTCATTTCCATCAACATTTAGCTAATGATGATTTATCTTCTTTGAAGGTTATGTAGGAAAGTTGTTATAACTAACATTCAAAGATCATATTCCCCACCCGATCTAGCTTCGTCTTGACTATATGAATTACTTTCATGTGTCCTCTTTGCTAGGTTGAAAAAAGGGTTCTAATAGAACTAGGGCTGACGTCTCACTATACAAAAATTAGAAATCATACATCAATCCAAGAGGCAAATAAAGTGTTGTGTCAATGTTATATACTAACAAACATCTACTTTGCTTTATAATAATCTTTGAGCTCCGAATGTCTTTTACACATATATAAGCTATCATGAATAAAGAGAGAATAAACGAGAGAGATAAAGAGAGAAGAGACGGGCTATAATGGCCTACTAGTTTTCTATTTATTTTGTATAACGTTCAAAACAATACTCTATACTTATTCATAATGGAAAAGTTCTAGCAGCGATAGATTTTATCTTTATTCATAAGGTTAAGAGTTTAAGTCCTATAATATACTTAATAGAATTAGATCAGGAGATGTTCTAAAAAAGTAGTCTACACTTTATATATATATCTTTGGATATCAAACTTCCACAAATACAAGTATACACTTTGTTTTAACTTGTAGTATACTTTTGCATATTATGACAATGAATATATAATGAATAACAAAGCGTACGACAATTAATCAATCAAGACATTAAGAAAGGATTGCACTTCACCTAACTAACCACCTAACCTCACGGTGTATAAAAGTTGTTTGTTAGCTTCCTTCTGGATTTAGCATGTATGCGATATTTAATGACATTACATGCAGTACCTTGATGTTGACATCGTGTGTCGATAGAGGTCAAAATGTTCATATTTTGATATTTGCTTACTCATTATCATTAATGACTTGCTTAATACCCGTAAGACCGGTTATTATTGTGTTTCTTGGTAATCAAATCCAGCTCGTTAAGTCAAATATTTTCAAGTCACTGTGTCCTATGTATTCATGATGGCGTTTTATGTTTAAAAGTTCGTGTTATACTTCTAGAAAAGTGTGTTCCCAAGGGGACATTTTAGACTTTCAGTGGTAAAGTTGTGTGCTTTCAAACCAAAATGTTATAGATTTAAATCCTGTAAAATGCATGTGTATTTATTTTAGAAGTATAGTAGAAAGTGTGTGTATTTGTAGGTAATATATAAAAAGTGGGGGGGTGTTATGTATGTTTATATATATATGCATATTTCCCAATTAATATTCCCTTGACTTTTTCATAAATACGTGATAAATAATGGTTTTGCTAATTTGTGGCACTTATATGCACACGTACATATATTCTTTTATAGGTACCATAGTGGTGAAAAAAATATTAAACTATCCAAACTTTATAAAAAGAGGGCGTGAAGATGCATGCTAGAAAAATAATTTACTATTCTCTAAAAGTAGAAATAATTGAAGTAAGTCAAGTGGGGTTGGTATTAAAAGGTTTTCAAATTGTTTTCTAGTTGATTGTTTGGAATACATTCGCATATTATATTATATTATTATTTTGGGTCGAATAATAAGGGTTTAACTACGTAAAATAACAATAATAAGTATTTCTACGAGTTTATTTAAGAGTCGGTTTTCTTTAAAGGTTAAAGGTCTTTTTTTATATATAAAGAATATGTACGAATGTGTTAGACAATAACATATGTACCTGTGTGTTGTTTGTGCTCCGGGGCATTTGAATTTACTTACGTGACACAAATAATGTTGTACACACTATGTAAATTGACAAAACACACCATGCAATACAAATAAAACCCATTACAAGCAATATAAACATTTAGATGCATCATGTTAGTAGTTACATATATTGTTGCATCAAGTCTAGGCACACCATTTCTCGCGTATTGCTTAGAGTTTATAAAAATATTTTTGATATACAATATAGTAATGCCATACGCAACCATAAGTAACCTCCAATTCTACCGTGTTCATCTTCATCTTTGATTCAACTTGATCAATTATAACGTAGACTGTATTTCCTATACATAAAGGGTATCTTTTATTGACCCTACAAACGTGTATAGTCACCTACCATACCTTAAAGTATCTATCATTTAAAACATATATTTCCTTACAAAACATTCTCAAAATTTCACAACAACGTCTGCTACATCTACTTCTTAAGTAATGTGTGTAAGCACATATATATAATAAAAAAAATTAAAATGAAAAAAAAAACTTAACCTACTCCTTCCCATCTCCCTCCTCTTCACACTATATTCATCACCACGGACGAGTAGACCACAGTGTCTTCCGTCAAAACCACTTATGCCCATTGATAATGTTCAAATGAGAGTCTATTTCACACTACAAGGAACAAGCGCATTAGCGGTCAAATGAGAGTCTAATTCTGTCAAAACCACTTATGCCCCATTGATAATGGTCAAAAGACCTCTTCGTTCCATTTTCACACAAACGAACACAATTTCTATATATATTTTTATAAAATTACATCTATAAAACAAAAATAAAAAAAAAATAAAAAAATACCGAATCTTTGTAGTAGCGGCGACGGAAATGCAGCAGCGGCGACGGCGACGTGGTGCGGACGGTGGCTGGTCGGACGGTGGTGGCCGCGGGTGGTGGGTCGTGGCTGTGGTGCGGGCGCGGGGGCCGGAGAAGAGAAGCGGATGGTGGTGTGCGGCGGTGGGAGGTGGTCGCGGGTGGTGGTGGCTGGTCGGATGGTGGGAGGTCGCGCGGAGGAGCAGTGGTCGGAGGTGCGCCTAGGTTAATTGGTGGGAAAGTGAAGAAGGAAGGGTACTAACCCGCGTATAACCAGTAACCATTAGCGGCGACGCGTCGCCGCTAAAGGCGTCGCCGCTAAAGGCGTCGCCGCTAAAGGTTTCAGGTACGATTTAACATGAGCCGTTCGATGTAATTGATTTGGACGGCTAGATTTTGGTCAAATAATGAACTGTGGATCGCGATCTTTAGCGGCGACATGTCGCCGCTAATGACGTCGCCGCTAATAGGTGTCGCCGCTAATGGCGGTGTCGCCGCTAAAAGCGTCGCCCCTAATACGCGCGTTTCTTGTAGTGTCATATAGATGTCATGGAGGCTAATTCCAAAAGAAAGTTAAATAAAAGTCAAGTCATGTTTTGATAATATGTGTACAACCAACCGTATTTCATACTTTACACACAAAATGGTCTTTGAGTCTTTGACGTTACACATCTCATTTCATAAAACTAATTCAAAGGGACACATGTCCAAAAAATAATTTTCCTAACATAAACTTGTGAAATGGGTTCATCACTTACGACCCACATGTGAATATTTATTATTTTAACCGAACTCATGGATATATATTTCCACTTCTTCATTGAGATTGAAACTATACACGCATATGCATCCAGAACCATACACTTAATTCTAACGTTGAATTTATTAACACAACAATCTTTAAGCTACCTCGATCTCTTCATTTCTAGTAGTTCATCTCATTCGACTTGTCACACCAGTAATATTTCTTTTTCACATAGATATGAAAATTCCATCGATCTAATGTAGATACATACAGAGGCGGCTACAATAAGATTTAAGGGTATGTTTAGGCAACCCTTTTTTATCAAACGGCAACCTAACCATATGCTTCCAGAACCGAACCTAGCCAAAGTACATATATCATGGCTCATTAATTCCCCTAACCACCAAAGTCTTGTTCTATTATATATGTGAACGTTCACACACGTACACATTGTGTTCATCTTTTAGCTTTCTATTGCAACCTCTCTCTCTTTAGAGACGCTTCGTAAGGGAACTCAAGAGAACTATCGTCACAACCGGTTCTTCAATCCAAATGGTACACACACTCTCTCTCTGTCTCTCGATTTCGATCAATCTAGTGGAGTTTCATATTTTTCAATGTCTAAAACAAACTCTAAAATTTGAGATATTAACGTGGTAGGTGTGTTTACAAATCAGTTCAATTGGTTTCACGGCCTATTTTGTACAAAACAATGATTTACAATTTCAAGCATTTTTTTTATTTTTCGGGACAAATAAGTTGATACAAGTCTATATATTACCAAACTAGAAAGGCCAATTTCTCGACCCCTTGATTATTATGTGTTCCTTAAATAACAAGAGTGCATGTCAATAAGTTTTATACACACACAAATGCATGTATATATATATTATATACATGCATACATACATACTAGTAACGTGCACGCGTGATGCGGTGGGTACGACATTTTTTATTATGGTACCCGTCTCTGGTTAGTTTTATATTTAAAAAGCTAAATTCCTTCTTTAAGCATATTGTAACAAACATGGAAAAAATTGTGTATAATTAGAGATACAAGAGTGAAGGTGTAAATAGTTTTAAATTTTCATCTTTTTAGAAGTATTTGAATGATATAAATACTCCTATGAAATTGATTTTTTGAGTTGTACATTGTGCTTAAAATGTTCAAATCTCTTAAATTATGACGGAAACCCTTTCTTGATGTATGTATGTATTTAAGCATGTATGATATGCTATTAGAGTTATGGTAACACGTTACGACTACTGTCAACTGATGACTTAAACTAATGTGACATAGATCAGAATTAGCTAGTTTAAATTCTTAAATTTGAAGCACAAACAAGTTGGCTCGTGAAAAGAGGCGCTTGCACCTTTTTATAATAAAATTTTCTTTCTAACAAGTTGATTAATTAACTTTTAATCATTCTTTGTTAAATTTCTTGTTCGATTACTTCTTTGATTCCTTCAGCGTTCTTTGTTAGGTCATATACATGAGTCGAGTTGATCCTAGACTCGGTGTACGTGTGAAAATAAATTTTCTTATAAGTGGCAAAATGTTATTGACTTTAATGTTTTTTTTTCCTTTAGAAAACGACCTTAGAGAACATTTTACATTGTTGATAAGGGTGTACATCAAGTTGTTACGAGTCAAACAGAAACAAATCAATATTGAAGTTGTACCGATCTAAAATGGTTAAGCATCAACTATCAAACTGTGAAACAATGAAACAAATTAAATACTACATTCTAACTGTTATAGTCGAGGCTCGAGCTTTTAACTTCAAGAGGAGTTTCATCACTTTAACTCTAAATGATTTTGTCATAAACCCAACCCCTTCTTTATTATCCTATTTCTTTATTCTTTCTCATTCTTAAAGTTTCAGGTTAATTACTTTGATTTTCGTGTTTTCGTAAAATTGTGTAGTTTGTTATGATTATCTTCTGCAAATAAGACATTGTATTTGGCTTGGTTTACTTGCATTTAACCTCTAGTATAACCTTTTATATATAGCAATCAATAACATATCACCTGTGGCAACTTTTCACAAACCCTATAGAACTTACATCTGTGTTAATATGGACACCAAACAGTTGAATGAAGCAGTGAATGATAATGAAGGAGAGCTTGCCATTGTTCTAACATCGCCTTTATCGTTAGATAATGAGTCTGGCAACGATTACAAAGCCCCAAATTTGATACAACGCATACTTAGTCTCTTCAAAAATGTGCGTCCGGGGTCAGATCTTACTCGGTTCTCGGTATGTCTATTTTTTTTTATAATTGAATTACTTCATTCATCATGCAAGTTGAATTACTAGTATTTGAAATGTTTCTGGTGTCACATCAAGGTTTTACTACTATTTGATGGTAGATGTTAACTTACCATTCACACCGCATCTTCTTCTCTATCTTTATATCTTAATTAAATATAATATTTTTTTACACTTATCTTTAAATTTTGTTTTAGATCTCACATCTCATTTTTCGTTTGTATTTTTATCTCACTCATAAACGCTTAATTTATTATTGTTTCTTTCTTATACACTCATAAAAATATTAAAAATGATGAATAGTAGATTTCTATTTTTAAAGAATCACTATTCACAAATCTATAAAGTTTAGAGATAGAGATGGAGATGGAGATCCTAATGAAGATACAAAATACAAAATTCTTTCAACAATAGAGATAGAGATGGAGAAAACGACTCAAATGTGAATGCTCGTATAACGATTTGATATGACAATCTTGTAGCGATGTAGTGTAATGGTATCTGGTCTATGGTGTACGTACTTAAAAATTTTGAGTGTGTGTATGTCATTCTAAAAAAAATAATGTCATAAAGGATAAATGTTTGAGAATGATGGTGCATTTCAGTTGCCAGCAGCCTTCAACATTCCTAAATCACAGCTTCAATGTTACGGCGAATCAGTATATTCCGTCAACAATGACCTTCTCAGCAGGTGTGCGAATGGCGGGACCCCACTCGAAAGATTAACATCAGTCGTTGCATGGAGCATATCTATGTACAGGCCTCTAGCGTTTGGTGTAGCTCCCTATAATCCCATCCTTGGTGAGACTCACCACACGTCAAGAGGCAACCTAAATGTTCTACTCGAACAGGTATCACCTTGATGGTCATCATTTCAACTAGAGTAGGTAAAACTGGCGGTTTGGGTTGACCAGAAACACTATCTTGTAGGTTTCACATCATCCGCCTGTGACTGCCCTCTACGCTACAAATGAGAAAGACAACATAGAAACGACATGGTGCCAGTATGCAGTTCCAAAATTCCAAGGTACCTCGATTGAAACCCGATTTTATGGAAAAAGACAGCTGAAGCTACTAAACAAGGGCGAATCTTACGTGATGAATTCTCCAAATTTTGTTATAAAGTTTCTACCGGTTCCTGATGTTGAGTGGTTAGGAAATGTCACCATTCGGTGTCAAGAAACCGGGCTTGAAGCACAGATGTGTTACAAAGGCAATTCTTTTCTTGGCAGAAAAAGAAATTACAGGTCTATTAAAGGAAAGATTGTGTCATCACCAGAAATGAAAACTATTTATGAGATCAGTGGTCACTGGGATAGGTATTATTACAATACATGCATATATAATACATCATATAGTAAACAAGTTTAATTGGAATATGTTAATACGCGATGATGATCTAATTTGTTTTTGTTATGAATCTAACTTAGGACTGTGACGATTGAGGATGTCAGCAATGGAAAAGTTTCCGTGATTTATAGAGCAAAGGATGTGATTTCATCGCTCAAAACGCCTATTGTCAAGGATCGGAAGGTACTAAGTTTTTGACATTCAGGAAAAATAATACTGTTATTATTATTACTGATACTACAATGGATGAGTTACAAAACTTTTATGCATGAAACTAGGAATTGTGGGCGAGTGAATCAGCTGTAATATGGGCAAAAGTTAATGAAGGTATTGTTAGCAAGTCATGGGATAAAGCCAATGATGCAAAAACAGCTATTGAAGAAAATGAGAGAGAACTAGTAAGAAGCAGGAAGCTAAAAGGTGAAACTTGGGTTCCAAAGCATTTTGTGTTATCTGGTTCAAAGGAAACAGGTGAGTGGATTTGGGAGGTTAAACCAAAACATACAAAGGTACCTGCAGCTCCTATTGTAGTCCCTCTTTAACCGTTGTAGATACCCGAGAGTACCCCGTATTGGACTTAACCCAACATGTTTGGCCAAACCAAATTGGCCAATTCAAGATTGACCAATTAGGGTTAAGCTCATAACCCGAAGACCCCCTCGCTATATAAAAGGCTTCTTAATGTATCAGTCATCATCCTCTTCCATGTTATACATGTATACATACATATAAATATGATTTGTGAGTTGATATGCATATCAACTTTTTATAACCTTTCATTATTTGGTTGCAAACAGATCTATTCTAGTGTTTGTATAGATTGTTATTCGTGTTGGCATATATTTTCTGGATTTTCATAGTCATAAAATATTGTTCAACCATGTAACTCTTTCTAATCTTTCATTAATTTGTTGCAAATAGATGTATTCTAGTGCATGTATACATTGTTATTCCTTTCTCATATATTGTTTTGATTTAATTATCACAATTGTCACGCCATCGTTTACATTACAAGAAGAAACACAAAGAAGCATATATGTTGGATACAAAAATAAAAACATCTAGTGGACTGAATACCATCAGTCCAACGTAAACGATGGTCCCATTGGTTAGGAGGGTCAGATTGATTTCTCATGATCATCTCAACAAATAATACATGCTACTTACCTCTTGTTTCTTGCCAAAAATTACTCATGATATATTGGTGTGTGCATTAGTTATTATTGCACTCTCTTATTGTGTTAATGATGATACGTTTAACGTTTGTTTGTGATATGTTTCAGTGTTGATTCACCCATATGTCATTACTGTTGTTCCCGTTCAATTTGTCACTTGTTTAAACGTTTATCGTTTTGATAGGCTCTTTTTTGGTTTTCTAACCTGTTCACACACACACGTATATGTTTATTGATTTAGAAACAAGATTTAGAATCACAAAAACAGATAAAGATATATTGGGTTAAATTAACATTCATATACCAAATAGATATATCCCCCCATCGGCAGCCCACATCACCGCAAGTTCCACATCACCATCACTTAACGACGTTAGATAGTTAAGTTAGTTACCGTTAATCACTGTTAGTTAGTTAAATAACTGTCATTTGTAAGGGTATAAATACCCCTCTTGTATCCAACATTTGTATGCGTACGTATGATCAATAGCAAACAAGTTTCTCTCAAATTTATCTTCTACACATCACAATCAGTGTATGTTTTGATTCCCAATACCAACAATTGGTATCAGAGCGTTACGCTCTTGGGAAGAAGAGGATCTGTGAAGAAGAAAGATATCAAATCGAAAGAAATTTCGAACCCCTGTTCACGATCGGAACTGTCACCGCATACAAATCCAAAATTTACAATCAACAGTAAGAAAGAATCATATCTACCATTTGTGATCATCAAACGGAACCAGGATCAATATCTTTGTTCATCGGTTTATACAAAACCAACAAGATCGAAACTTTTGATTAAGAAAGACAAAGAACAGGGTATCACGAAAATCTTCAGTGGCGAAGAAGAAACTCAAAATCAAATCACAATTCTTTTGTTTGATGATAAATCGCGTCAAAAAGGAAGTTTAGAATCGTTTGATAGATTATTGGAACCAAATTCGTAAAACTCATTTCAATGAATAAGGGGGTGTTTGGGATTGCTTTTAAAAACTACTTTTTACTTATTGACTTTTTCAATAAGTTAATAAGTTAGTATGGAGTGACTTATTAACTTATTTCCCTCACAATATAATATTCCCAAACACTATAAAATGACTTTTTAACTTTTCAAAAGTTAATAAGTTAAAAAGTCACTAAAAAAAGCACTCCCAAACGCCCACTAAAGACGGCAAAGAAGGAAGGTCAAAGAAAAGGTCAAACTAAAATATAAACAAAAGGTGTTATTTAAAGGGAAGTCTTGTTTTTTTGATGGAAAATTGGATTTTATTAATCTTAACTATTAACTATTGTTCAATATTAATCCCAACTAATAATTTGACCGGTGACAATCTCAACTTTCAGTTTTGTGACCAATAACAATCCCACCATAACAGAGAGTTAACACCGTTTATTTTTCATGACGTGGCGTGTATGTGGCGTGTGACGTGGCAATGAGTTGGACTTTTTTTAATTTATTTTATAGATATACTCTTTTTAAGGGTTTAAACCCTCATACGTATCTCTCCTTGGAATTCAACCGACGACAAACTTCTTGACAAGCATATTCATTCTGATCAATTTCTAAAGGTATGTTTTCAATCGATTTAGTTTTTAAAAAATGTTGTTCGTTTCTTGTTCGGTCAATGAAGAAACCACAACGCTTTCATATGATTTTGCTTTTGTTCCCTATTCGATTCAAACTACTGACTTTTCATACATCTTTTCTGATAAAGAGTGTTGTTCGTTTATGATCAATGGAGAAACCACAAGGCGATGTTGTCTTAATGAATGATTCAATGTCTGGTTCTAAAAAGAAATCGATGAAGGTTATGTGGAGGGTTTTGATGATTATTTGCATGATGAAAGAATTGGTTCTGAATCAGATACAGATGATGAAGAATGGTTAAAATCTATTACTGAAATAGAAATGGTTAATATAGAAGACAAAAATTCCCAGAGAGAGTTGATTGAATGTTATTTAAAAAAAACGGATGAACATGTTGTTAATGATCTAGGTTATAGTAGTTACGAGGAGTCTGAAGGTGATGTTAATACACCAGGAGAGAGTGAAGAAGATGACATTAGAGGAAACAAGAATAAAGTAGATATTCCTGTTATAAATGAGCAAACAGATTGGAATAAGTGGATTTGGGTGGTCGGGACAAGATTTCCTTCGAGGGATGCATTCAAGGAGGCGGTGAGAAAATATACTGTAACAAAAGGAAGGAACCTGTTCATCTTTGTTAGTGATAAGAACAGGCAAGGGAGAGTAGGTGTGAAATGTGAGAAGGGGTGTCCATTCAAGCTTTACCTTTCTTTAAATGAGAGCAAGAGCTGTTATATGATTAAAACTGCAAATAACAAGCACACATGTCAGAGAAACATGATAAAAAATAGACAATTAACTGCTCAGTTTTTAGCAAGTGAGTTTTTGCCCTTATTCAAAGCCAAGCCACACTGGCCTGCAAAAGATATCCAGTTAGCTGTTAAGGATAGGTTTAAAGTTTTGATAGGGACATGGATGGCATATAAAGCTAAGAGATGTGCCCATATGAAGCTTCATGGTTCAATGAAGGAACATTACAGCAAGATGGGTTCCTACTTAGAAGCTCTAAGGACTGCAAATCCAAACTCTACATTTAAACTTGTAACTATCCCACCCAACATAGAGACAGGTTGTAATGTAGATGTTTTTCAGAGAATTTTTGTTTGTTTTGATGGAGTTAAGAAAGGATTTATGGCTGGTTGTAGGAAGGTATTGTGTCTTGATGGTTGCTTTCTTAAAACATTTCTTAGAGGTATGTTGTTAGCTGCTGTAGGAAGAGATGGGAATGATCAAATGTATCCTCTGGCCTGGGCAGTAGTTGAAGGAGAGACAAATGACAGTTGGACATGGTTTTTGATGGAGTTAAAGAATTGTTTAGCTTTAAATGATGATGGGAAGGGTTGGACACTCATATCTGATCAACAAAAGGTATGAATCCTTTTTCTACAAATTAAAATGTGTACTCATGTGCACATGTGGAGTTTAGTTTTTATTTTTAGTAAACTCACTTTAAAAGCATGATTACTGAATCCACTTTAAAAGCATGATTTCTAAATCCATGTTGTAGAGACTTTAAAAGCATCTTGCAATGGACTTGAAAAGCATATTGCTTTTTAGTCTCATTTTTCACGAGAAAATATCTTTTTAAATACATTGCAGAAGACTTCAAAAGCATATTACTTTTTAGTCTCACTTTTCAAAAAATCCTAAAATAGTGCATCTACTTAAAAAGCATATTGCTTTAGTAGTCTCACTTTTCTAAAAATCCTAAAATAGTGCATCTACTTAAAAAGCATATTGCTTTAGTCAACTCACTTTTCCATAATTCAAAAAACTATTTTTCATTTCAGGGATTAACTAATGCAGTTGCAATGGTGTGGTTTAATGCTGAACATAGAAATTGTGCTAGACATATCTATGCAAATTGGCACAAAAAATTCAAAGGTGACAATTTAAAGGGACTTTTCTGGAAAGCTGTGAGAGCTTATTGTGAGCCTGATTTCAGAAATACAATTGAAGAGATGAGAGTGATTTCACCTGATGCAACTGAAGCTTTCATCAATCAAAATCCAAGATGCTTCTGCAGGTGTTTTCTTAATACTGAAACTAAATGTTACGTCGTCGTTAATAACATGGCAGAGACTTTTAATGGATATATCATTAAGTCTAGATCAAAACATATTATTAACATGTTGGAGGATATAAGGGTTGCAATAATGACAAGATTAGCAAAAAAGCAAAAAGCAATAGATGACAAGGATGTCATTATTTGTCCTAGGATCCAGATGAAACTTGATAAAGAGAAAGATAAAGCTTATAAATGTGATGTATACCCATCATCATTTAATGTGTTTCAAGTTAGGGACTTAGATGATGTTTCTGTTGAATTGGTTAATAAAAGATGCACATGTAGAAAATGGGATTTAACCGGTATACCATGTTACCATGCATGTGCAGTAGCTGGGTTCATGCACAAGAATGTTGAAGAGTTTGTTCATGATTATTATAGGAAGGAAATATACATGAAGTCTTATGCATTTATGGTCCCTCCTTTGCCTAGTGATAGATATTGGCCTCTTGTTGATTTTCCTTTAGACCCTCCTCCAATCAAAATTGGTCCTGGAAGACCGAAGAAGAATCGAAAAAAGGACCCATATGAGGATTCTAAAAGACCAGGAAAATTAACAAAGCATGGTGTGTTAATGAGGTGTAGCATTTGTAAGTCTAAAGGTCATAACAAGAGGAAATGTCCTAATAAGGGTCAAACTTTAAATGCATCAAAGACAAAGGGATGCAGAAACAAGGCAAAAAGTTTCTCAAGAACTGAACCTAATCCCAATGAAGTATTTATTTTGAATCAATGTACAGGTACATCAACAAGAGATGATGGTTGGATCATATCTCAATCTTCAGAAGCAACTCACCAGCCAACCGGATCAAGTTTTATCCCACAACCATGATTTCATGTTGTGTTTGAAGCAATGATTTTGTAAAATTTGAATGTTTAAACAAGTTACTAATTTTGTTTTTCGGGATGTTAGTTTCGGTCTTTAATGTTTCGATTATTATGTTTATCGTATGAACTTATTAAATGCTTTTGCAATATTTAGATGTTTGAACCATTTATTGTTTTGATTTTAGAATGTTGGATTTAATCATCATATTTTACAGAGTATTTTATAAACTAGCGTTAATGACATAATAACTTATAATGAAAGTTGAACCGGGATTGTTATTGGTTACAAAAATGAAAGTTAGGACTATTAATAGTCAGATTGTTAAGTTGGATTAATATAAGCCAATAGATCATAGTTTGGGTTAATAAAAGCCATGTCATTTGCCATGTCAAATGCCACGTCACATGCCACGTCATAAAAAATAAACAGTGTTAACTCTGTGTTAGGGAGGGATTGTTATTGGTCACAAAGCTGAAAATTAGGACTGCCACCGGTCAAATTATTAGTTTGGATTAATATTGTCCAATAGTTAATAGTTGAGATTAATAGAATCCAATTTTCCTTTTTTAATTAACTTGGAAACGACAAAATCTTTGAATGAAAATTTTTGTTTTGATTAAATCTGCTTCTGCTTTGTTTTCAAAAGAAAAAAAAATTTAGAAAAACAAACTTTTGGATTGTTCAAAATTCAGACACATTTTTCTTTAATATCATTTTTTAATTTATGATATGTAATGTAATTTTTCAAAATTTTCGATTCCAAACAAAAAAGAAAGTAAACCGATAGCAAGTCAAAATTATTGAAATTTTCAATAATTAGCAAGTCAAATCGAATCTACGAGATTCGTTTAGCAAGCAAGAACCGAACCTTTGTGGTTCATATAGCAAGCAAGAACCGAACCTTTGTGGTTCATATAGCAAGCAAGAACCGAACCCTTGTGGTTCATATAGCAAGCAAGAACCGAACCCGTATGGTTCATTTAGCAAGCAAGATCGAACCAATCTTGGTTCAAATAGCAAGCAAGAGAAACCAGTGTTTCAAAGCAAGCAAGAACGACCTGTGTGGTCAAAGCAAGCAAGAACGCCCCGTGTCGTCAAAGCAAGCAAGAGAGACTCGTGCGGTCATAGCAAGCAAGATAGACCAATTTCGGTCATAGCAAGCAAGATAGACCAATTTCGGTCATAGCAAGCAAGATAGACCAATTTCGGTCAAAGCAAGTGAGATAGACCAATTTCTGTCAAAGCAAGCAAGATAAGCAAGAAAACCATAGCAAGAAAGCAAGAAAACCATAGCAAGAAAGCAAGAACGTTGAAAGATTAAGACAAGAAAGCAAGACTGTTCATCATTTGAATTGATTGACAAGAAGAAAGTGCAAGTTAAAGTAAGTTTAAAAGTAAGATAGGAAAGAGACGATCCAAGAAAATTAAGCAAGAAAACATGGCAGAAAAATCAGCAAGTACATTGACATCAACACGTGAACAAAGGAACATATCACTCCAATGTCCAAAATTAACCGAGTCAAACTACACCTCATGGGCACTTTTAATGGAAACGATCTTAAAGGCTTATGGTCTTTGGGAAACAATTGATTCGAAAGGAGATGTAGATGAAAAGAAAGCGCATACGACTAAAGCAATGATTTTCAAACATTACCCGAAGATATACTAATGCAAGTTGCACAATGTGAAAATGCAAAAGAAGTTTGGGAATCAATTAAAGTTCGACACCTTGGAGCAGATCTAGTTCAAAAGGCACGTTTACAAACCTTAAGAAGCGAGTTAGAGACGTTAAAGATGAAAGAAAATGAAAGCGTAAGTAACTTCGCAAGCAAGTTAAGCAGCATAAGAGCCAAATTCAAAAGTCTTGGCACCACTCTTAAAGATAAGATAATCGTAAGGAAGTTACTTAACTCCGTTCCTAAGAAGTTTCTACCAATAGTAGCATCTATCGAGCAATATTCAAAAATAGATAAAATGCCATTTGAAGAAGCAGTGGGGAGAATAACAGCATTTGAAGAACGCCTCAAAAGTCATGATGAGTTAGAAGGAAGCCATCAAACTAAGCTTCAAATGGCAAGTACAAATAATCAAAGTCGTGGTAGAGGACGAGGAAGAATCTTCAACACAAGACAAGCAAGAGACTTTACCAAAGAAAGAAAAGATCAAGAGAAAAATATGACTCAAGAAGACAAAGACAAAAACAAATTTAGATGTTATGAATGTGGAGGATTTGGTCATTTTGCATATGAATGCACCAAATGGAAGCATAAATGGAAGAACAAGGTGAAAGATAAGCAGCAAGAATCCAATCTCATTTATGATGATGATGACCCAACCTTGTTGTAGAAAGAAAATTCAAGAAAGTTAAAGGTGAAGGAATGTTACATTTAAAGGGGAGATTATTGGGTTAAATTAACATTCATATACCAAATAGATATATCCCCCCATCGGCAGCCCACATCACCGCAAGTTCCACATCACCATCACTTAACGACGTTAGATAGTTAAGTTAGTTACCGTTAATCACTGTTAGTTAGTTAAATAACTGTCATTTGTAAGGGTATAAATACCCCTCTTGTATCCAACATTTGTATGTGTACGTATGATCAATAGCAAACAAGTTTCTCTCAAATTTATCTTCTACACATCATAATCAGTGTATGTTTTGATTCCCAATACCAACAAGATACACTGTCAAATATTGAGAGAATTTTGTAGTAAGAATTATTGCGGTTGATGGAATACATGGTCATCAATAACAAATTGTTTGGACCCTTTTTCCATTGAAAAATTTGTAGGTTCTATAGAGTCACGCCTAAGTATGAATCATTGATGATTTGTGTTTTTTTCTTGTGTTTTCTTGATCATTTAAGTATAAATGACTCTCAATTGTACCTTTTTATCATATATGATTATTAAAGCATAAAGACTGTTGTTTTTAACCTTTGAGAACATGTTACCAAAAAACTTATCAATTCTTACCAACAGGATCAGATAATACAAAACTTGTGCTAGACAAATAGCCTTTAAAAGGTTATGGCAGAGAACTAATGAAAGAAGGTTCTAATTTAAGACATATGATGGAGGAGAATTGGATGCTTACCATTACACCATATTAGCATTTAGGATGTTTAACAAGTCAAAATTACATTTCAAACAAGTTAAAAAGAAGTATAAGGACATACCTGGTGCATGACTTAGCTGTTGCTTTGCGCAGGATCCAAGGAGGAGCTGATGTACGCAACCTTACCCTATAATTTTGTGCAGAAGGCTATTTCCCAGAGCTTGAACTCATAAATTCAATATCACAAAGTAGCAACTAGTTGCTCCAAGGCCCAACCTCAACTTAAAAAAGAAGTATAATCACCATAAAATAACGCAAAGGACTAACCTGTGAAAATATTGAAAGAAAAACAGGTAACACTAACAAGCTATATAACTTTTGGCGTGCTTATAACAGTAAAATCGATCCATGATCACGCTAAATTCTTGCAACGTTGCATATTAAACTCAATGAAACAAAACTACAAAAGGTTTGATTAGGGAAAATGAAAGAAACAGTTGGAATATAGTTCTTTCATGTCTTACATATATCAAAGGGTATAGAAGCTAAACTACTTGAAAAAAGAAAAAAACATTCTAAAAACAAAGTTGGTTATCACACAATGATTAAACAAATGTACCCAGTAAAATCTCACTCTATCATAGAATGAGATAAGAAAGTGCAAAAAGACTGAAGTATTACAAGTGCTGACATGTTGGAGGTCACCGGCCGAAACATTTCAATATCGAAGAAGTCAAAGAAGATGTTAGAAACTTCATCCCTGCAGCTCCGCCAGGAAAATATGAAATACAATAGTAAGCAAGGGCAAGAACCTGCAAAAATTGTTGATGCCAGATCTCATAATAAGAAGCCGTGGTCAACTTTTTGGTCAGCTGACTAACTTTGCATGATCAAGGTTGGTATAATGTCAAACAACAGGATAACCAACAAACACATGCTTTTTATCATATTAGGTTTTCCTCTTGGGTCAACGGGTCGGGTCAATGGATTAGCTTATACTCTATTCATCATATCATTTTCATCCAATTTAAATCACATTAGTAACATATATTGTTTTCATCTTGTCAAAAGTAGGCCATTTATGTTAGCGAATTCTGGAGGTGGCAAAAGGCATGGGTGGGGTAAAGGGCCAAAACAGGTCGGACTCAAAACGAGTCATTTTTAGTGTAGGTTGAAACAGGTTGGACAGGAGGGGTCAAGCGGCAAACCCTTTTTATCAAACAAAATGAAATTTTATATATAATAGTGGGTTTAATATGGTTTTAAATAAGTGAATAATTACAAAAATAATCCAATTTTTATAATAAAAACGAGTTAGAACTTGGGAGGTTTATATGCATTTGACACCCTTTGTAAGTTTGGATGATCTTTGTTTTAACTCGTTTCCTTCTTAGTTAAAATCCTTTAGTTCAATTCATTTGATCCTTCACCAAATTATAGTAATGGTCAAAATCACCACTCTAGTTAATTGATTAATATATAACCAAAATTATATACAATTATATGAGTGTATGACCACAAATATTTGAAGTGATTAGAATTTTTTCATCTAAGCATGAAATAAGTGTGGAAGCCGACTTGCACTACATCTATTTGGAAAGTCCAGTTTGACATCAAAGTCAAACTAGGTAAGTTTTGAGTAACAAACAACTATGAGCGCTATGGATTACAGTGCGAGTGCTAGTAATACTCGACAACAATTAGGTAGACGAAGAAGCTTGAAGTTTCTTACCTGAATCACAGCGAAGAACACAGAGAGGATATAGCTATGAAGCACCATGGAAACATAAATGGTACCAACCATGCTGCCTATGAATCCCAATGTGAAAGGAAGTCTCTGGAAGATAATTAAAGATGCAATTGTAACAAAAATTAATATGAGAATATGATAGCAGTCTAATCAGAATGTTTGAATTATAGGTGATGAAAACAGGGACCCATTTGCCTACAAAAGAGTCGATTTGGGTTGTATTTTATCTCTAAAGGGAAATAGTTAAAATGTTGAAAATTCACAATAGTGGAAACAGCTCAATTTGGTCAACAGTGTCAAACACAAACAAAACTCACCCAAGGTGTTTTCAAGTATTTAAAACCTACTAAATTGCTTAGTAAAAATAATTCATTATTTTTAGCTAAGGTTTGTATAATCTTATATTCTTATTTAAAACAATATTATTATTTCTGATAATTTTAAACAATTGCAGAAAGGTGTTGACAAGTTCTCCAACCTGACTTAGCCATTTTAGACCCGTATTAAAAATTACCTGTTACCCAACCCACCTAAACCCGCCCATATTGTCACCTCTAATTTTTATTGTGAACTTTAACGAGCTTACCTCTGTTGATGTCATATGCAGAAACTGATTTTTTGGGCCTTTAAGCATGAAGAATGACCCAATTATACAGCCACATCCAACCGTGAAGCAAAGAGCAAATTTCTGAGGTACGATTACTATCACGGGAAGGAACACCGTAAATGCTATAAAAATGAAGAACACGCCAGATGCAAGAAGAAGCCCAAATACATAAGAGATTTCCTGAAGGGATGTTACTGGTAGCAGACTGCAGATTTCCTGGTATGTTACTCACTCCCCTAGATACCCTAAACAAGTACCAGATGTAGACATTATTTATAAGTGGTTTTTAAGCCTTTACAATGTTAAGTCAACGGTGAGTAGCTCGACTAGTAATAATGGGAAACAGGTTATACGAATAAAACGTTCTAACAACTAAAGAGAGAGATCTTGTAGCTATGAAAGTATGCTATGCGCATAAGAAATATTAAACTATTAGTAGCACCCAAACTATAACCTTTTGTTGTCAAGCAAACGTCTGGCAAACTGTTTGGATCACTACTGTAATAACCTTACTAGTGATCAACCAAACCCAATTTTACTCATAGAACATACCCCTTGTTTTATGTTAAACGATCAAACACCAAAAGTAACAACTTAACTGCTAAGAATACAACAGAGAGCATTATCTTTCGACATCAAAACCACATTATTCTCCCACCAAAATACTCTCATTGTCATGATAAATCGCAGACTAATTCAACAGTAATGTGACCTAAATCAGCTGGCAAATGACTACACTACTATGTCTCCAAGACTCTAAATAATAAAAGAAATAATCAACATTATGATTCTTTCACAATGCACACATTGAACAGATCACAACCATCTAGTAGAAAACCTACCATTTTTTCCCATAATTTAAAAATCATCACCTAGATCAAACTTAAACAAGTAACATTACACAATCTGATAATCCTAGGGCTAATTTTATACACCATATATAAATCACTCAATTACTTCAGTAAACGAAACAATAGCATAACTACTCACACGTTAAAGGTACCAGAAACGGTGTCGTTTGCCGACCTAACAGCCGATTCAATATCAAACGAACCAACAAGACCACTAGACCCTAAATCGGATCCTTTGGTAGCAGCATAAGAATTCCAATCGGCTAACAACGATGAAGATGAAGCCGACAACGTCTTTGGCAGCAAATTAGAATCATCACCACCACCGCCGCCGCCGGAAAACCAATTCTGCATATTCTCCGGCACAAATCCGATCACTTGTCTTCATTTATTGTATTTACTTAGTTCTAATTAACAACTTGTTTTTATGCATACATTATGATTTGTGTCATTTTTGTGCACACGTTTGTATATATTTTTTTTATTTTAAAACATAGTTTTTTCTGAACTAGAATGACCGGTCAGTCATACTGAAAATCACTATTCTAATTAAACGTTTTGGTCGGTGGTTGTTTTTTCCCTTTTTTTCTTTTTTTTGTTTTTTTGTGAAATTTTCTTTTATTTTTTTTGTTTGTATTTTAATTTTTTTATTTTTTGTTAGTGTTTTAATATGGGTTGTTTTGGGTGTTGGTTCGAGATTTGGGGGGAGAGTTTTTTGTGGGGTTTTTTTATTTGGACACGTGTCTTTGATTTGTAGGGTTCGTTGACGTTGTCTTTCTCCAGGTTCCTGCTTTTTTCTTTCATTAATACCCTGACGATTCTCGCTATTAAGGTTTGGGTTTTCCTTTTGTTTGCTCTTTTCGGGGCTTTGATTTTTGTCGGTTTTCTATTTTGGACTGTGTCGCTTTCTTGCGGCTTTGATTTTCATATGGTGTTAGGCTTTGATTTAGTTTTTGAGTTCTGCATATTTTGGTGTGTTATGGATTTAGGGTTTTTGTGTGTTTTACTTTGCGTATTTTACTGATTTTGTGGTTTTGAATTTGTTTGCTCTTTTCGGGGCTTTGATTTTCATCGGTTTTCTATTTTGGACTGTGTCGCTTTCTTGCGGGTTTGATTTTCATATGGTGTTGGGCTTTGATTTAGTTTTTGGTTTCTGCATATTCTGGTATGTTATGGATTTAGGGTTTTTGTGTGTTTTACTTTGCGTGTTTTACTGATTTTGTGGTTTTGAACCTTCATTTTGATTTTGATTTAGGGTTACATTAAAACTCGCATAAAGGCGGCAACGCGCGCTCCAAGTTTAAATTTTTTTTGATTATTTTGTTTGTGTGTTTATTTATTTTTCTTTTTTTTTGTGTTTCAATATGGTTTATTTTGTGTGTGGGCTCGAGAATTTGGGATGAGGTTTTTTATATCTGGACACGTGTTTTTGATTTTTAGGGTTCGTTGGCGTTGTCTTTCTCCGGTTTCCTGCTTTCTTTATTTCGTTATCGATACCCTGACGATTCTCGCTATTAAGGTTTGGGGTTTCCTTTTGTTTGCTGTTTTTGGGGCTTTGATTTTTGTGGGTTTTCTATTTTGGACTGTGTCACTTTCTTACGGCTTTGATTTTCGTTTGTTTTGTGTATGGTGTTGGGTTTTAATTTAGTTTTTGGGTTTCGCATGTTCTGGTGTGTTATGGATTTAGGGTTTTGGTGTGTTTTACTTTGTGTATTTTACTGATTTTGTGGTTTTGAACATTCATTTTGATTTTGATTTGGGGTTACATTAAAACTCGCATACGCGCGGCAACGCGCGCCCTATAATTACTAATTAATTAAAAAAAGGCATGTATTTAAACCGTTTTATATGGATTTAAACTATTAGTTAAGTGTTATTGTGTTAAAAGTATAAATTCACTCTTAAATATATGTTATGATATCATTCGATTCTTAAATTCGATTCCACTGATCCGACCAATGAACCTCTCAAATAATCGATCCGCTATCTGATTCGATTTTAAAAACATTGCTTTAAAACCATACAATGAACCGTTTAAGCTTCATTTACGGCCGTACGAGTATTTAATGCACATAACCATTTTTGTCTTTTTTGTTTTTGTAATTCATTATGCTATTATTTTTTCTTTTAGTAATGGCTCTTATTATAATTTTTCTAAAGTTATTTTGTTTTTTTTCCTATAACTTCAAATCTTTGATGTTTTATAAAGCTTTTAATATATCATCATGACATGTTTACTTTTTTATCAATATTTCGATATAAATTTCATTTGAAACAGGGTTGCTTTTACAAAACATCCTTTGCATTACTCATGACCAATCGTGTAGCTTGGTCGCTCCTTCCGGAAACTTATCAGGATGTCGGGTTATATAAAACCCATCTTCTTTGACCATCCAGTAACACCTTTGCTCTTCAATGAATTCCTTTCCATTTACACAATAAGACTCACTTAAACCATATGTGAAAACATCAAAAAAAGCCGTCTTTGATTTCCAGTAGAAATGAGCGTAGAATCGAGTCTTTAAAAAAGTTTGCAGGCAGAAGCTCCAGTCAGTGTGATTGCCAAATGCAAGATGATGGTTTCCAAGATCGTTATCAGCTGATTGTGGGTGAACGGTGATAGGATCATGAATCAAGTTGGTGATATAAACACTCCAATAAACTAATAAACAAGCTCTTTTGTTTGAATCAGACATCGGAGATAAAGCCGGAGATGCATCCGCTATCGGAGATGGCGTTGGAGATGACGTCGGAGATGCATCTCCGGTGATAACAAGACATATTAGCAAGAAAAATAAGCTCTTCATGAGTGAAAGTATATGAGTTGTGAAGATGTTTGAGTTGTATTCTATTTATATACTAAAGTATATAATGTGTTTTACCGTAACAATGTTAAAACACCCTATTAACGTAACGGTATTATTAATATTAGGTAATTACTCAATGAGAAAAAATGGTACTGTGCAATTAATAATCAACAATGTAACATGTCTTTTTATGATACAAATTCAAGGGCATTAGATTTGTTCCCAGTTATTGTAAAATAGTAAATATTCATTTTAAACTGTTCCACTTATAGGAAACATTTCATCAAACAATAATTTAGTTTTATTAAGTCACTTATTTTTCTTAAGCTGGGTGTTACGGTAGTGTTATGGTAGCCATGAACAAGCGTGCGAGCCCCCCGGCCAGCCACCCTGGTCTCTAACGACTAGATGATCTCGTATATATTAGACTAGTTTTTTATTGTTTTTAGAAAAAAATTAAGTAATGTTATCTATTTATATTTTAATATAATTTTTGTTTTTAATACTCATATATTTAGATGGTTTTTTTAAATAAATTAATTACGTAATTCATTAAAACCCCCAATCACCTGATCCTATCAGACTACTTGATGGTCACATATTATAATATTATAACATAACTTGAAAAGAAGTTGTATCACATAACAAATAGAGTAACTAACTTCAAAAGCTTCCAAAGTATTTAAAATTAAATGACCTTAATAAAACATATATAAAACTTGTTTTTTCGCCCACCTCTATCCTCTAGGTAATTTTATTAGCGCAATGGTGTTTTTCGGATTTCACTTCATAATTTACTAAAATTAAATCTGGCTTGTTAGTCATGAAAAGAAAATTAAATTAAGTTTGATATCATTCCACATCATTCTTTTAGAAATTTTTCTTTGAAAAAATGTTGATGAAGGACTTATCTACTAACATTAATGGTTTGAAAATTATTATTTACTAAAATGATTAATTTTAAACTTTTTTTCCTCACTTCTAATCTTATTAATAAAAAAGCTTGTATTTAAGAAATTACTCTTTAGAAAGGTGAAGGAAGAAGTTTTTAAAATTATGCGTGGTAGAATTTGTTGGAGTGTGAAATTTTATAAAATGTATTATATTATTTTGTATACGTTTTCTTTCAACGTTTTTGTCAAAACTAAACAATAATTTTTTTTGTTTTATAAAAAATATATGTTTTCTTAAAAAATGTATTATTTAAGTAAAAACTAGTTTGCAGCGAGGGTTTAAAACATTTCAAGTAGCACCAATAACACACTACTGTTAGTGACCAACAATACCAAAAAAGCTCATATTAAAAATAAAAAATAGAAATAAAAACGAAAAAATAAAATCGAACGAACAATATAAGTAAAAATGTTAAACTACGCAGACAACACATAAAATATACAAAATAATAAGTAAGTCGATCATGGATCAGCGTTGCAACGGTGCCAAAAACGAGAATATAAGTGTAAAAACATTGAACAACACACGCATGCTACGACACGTTAACTCGTAAAATTTATACCGAAGTGTAAAGAAAAAATTATAAAATATAAAAAATATAAGGGATCAAAGTTGAAAGTAAAAAATATTGAAGTTTAATTGTAAAAGATGTAAAAATTGAGTTAAAATATAGAAAAAAAGTTAAAAATTAAAAAAAAGGACCAAAGGTGGTTACGTAAAAAAAATAAACCTAAGATATCTAAAAAGAATAACAAAGAAGAATATAAAAAATGGGTGAATGAAAATTTACCAAATATAATAAGTAGAAAAAAAGAACAAAAAAGAGAAAATAAAATAAAAATAAGAAATTAAAAACGAATAACAAAGGCATGGGAGTAGGTCCCAGGATTCAAACATGGGTTTATATTAAGCACTATCAAAATTAATTTTAATCAAAACCGTGGATTAAAGGAAAAAAAAAGCCTAGTTACCAAGTGTCACGTGACATAACAGTCATATCCGTCACACATGATTTATCAGATCCTGGACTGGTACACCATTGACTTTTCATTCAACACCATTGACTAAATTGTAACCGGTCGTTTACACATATTAAACTGCAGTTTATGCAGTAAAGACAATTTACACCTAGTAAACTGCAGTTTATAATATTCTGAAGAAATTAAAATTAATGGGACATTGCTTTGTCGAATTCAAAAGGTAAACTGCAGTTTATACATGTAACTGTCGGTTATCATCTTCTTAACAATATTTTTTAATAATTGTATTAAATATTCTTTTAATTGTATTAATAATGAATATTTTAGTCGAAACAATGAATAAATAGATTCTTATTGATAAAATTAAATAAATTGTATCAACAAATTACTATTGCAAAAACATAACCGTAGCACACTAATCCAAATTAAAAAGACCAACATTGTTGTTTTTAGGTAAGGTGTAACGGTATCCTTCTATCTGCCCACTTACATGGTTTCACATCCGGTTGTATTAATATTTTTTGTAAATAGTCCACAACGTCGTTATCATAGGCATCGGATATTGATGCTCTAAACGTACAGAGACAAAGTGATATCCATTCATATGAGCAATTATAATACTAGGTGTTGCATGAACCATCATGCAAATAAAATAGAATGATAAATTCATAAAACCATCCAACATAATAATAAAGTCATAAAACTAAAACAAATCATTCAACATAATGATAAAGTCATAAAACCATTCAACATAGTGATATAGTCATAAAACTAAAACAAATCATTCAACATAACGATAAAGTCAGAAAAACTATCCAACATGATAAAATAAAATAGCAGTTCGTTCAAATTTAATATTGTCTACTGATAAGGGTCTTGAGGACGGTCTTGCTGTGGGGCCACTGCCACTATGGTGGCAGAGGTACGACTGGGTATCCTATACTCTGATGCTGGTCATACATCCACTGATTCCATTGATCTTGATGTTGAAATCTAGAAAGGTACATTTGATGATTTGTATAAAGCTGGGTCAACAGGGACTGATACATTAAAAATCGTTAAAGTTAAATTGAACTAATGTAAATATAATATTGAATTAAAAAGGAATATAAATATTATATTCATCTGGTTCTGAAGAGAAATCCTCTTGAACATCTGTTGAATATTATCCTCATCTACTTTACCACGTCCTCGCCCACGCGCACGACGACTTCCCTGGCCTTGGTAAAGACAATGCTCCTCTTGCAATACGTGATCGTCAAACTGCTCATCCTCGACGTCATCCTGTGGTGGCGGAACCCACATCTCATCACCGTGTACAAACCTCCACCCATAGCCCTCAAATTCCCTAATCATACCCATCTAATCTAGGTTATGATGATCAACAATCCCAGACTCTAGATCAGGCTCGGGCATTATGGATAGGTTCTCAAGAGTCAGGAAATCTAAGGCTCGAGCCAAGAGCGTCATATATGTACCTCCACAAATATGCCCAGACTTCTTGGCACCAGTGCAAGTTATGAAATAATCGGTGAGAATATATGCTAGGTTGTACGGTCTCCTTCGTATCAAACAATTGTCATCTTACGCTAGCTCTTCGTCCGTATATAGCTCCATCAAAACACCAAAGCCAGCAAGAGAACAATTCCTTGCTTTTCAGCCAAGCATGAATGTGATAGTATGCTCGTAACTACAATCCAAAACACAAAATAAAATGACCTAAAATTACTTTACTAATAAACAAATAACATTTAACAAAAGACCATAACTAACAGCATTGACGGGTGTCCGAAACTCGTATGTAGAAAAAAACACTAAACAGAGCTCACAGTACTATTTGCCTTGGATATCAAAAAACCTATCCCAATGTCGTGTTATCATTGAACGATCACGTCTAAACTCACCAACCTCCCGTAACACACTATAAGATAATGTGTGCTAGCATTAAATTCTTTACATAGTAATTTCTTCAGCTTCTTGGCAGGTTCCAACCATGAAGTAAACTGAAGCTATTGATAGTTCTCTACATCCACTACCACGTCATCACCGGAAGACGAATCCGATGATCTAGTTAAACACTTTACATGACAATGGCTGGTAGTGCCATAATATCTATAAAGAATGTAAAATACATTAACTAGAGTTAAAACATATATATATATATATTATATATATATATATATATATATATATATATATATATATATATATATATATGGTAAGGTTCCTTTGTTAACCCTTGTTTATTGCGATAACACATTAACTGTAATGTAGCGAACACTTACACCGGTGTATCTAACTTTTACACCGCGTTACACCACTGAGGTAACGATTTTTCTTTAATTTTCAAATTTTCCCTTAATTTTTAAAAAAAAATCCACCCCTTTTTAAAAATATTTTTAACTTTTTTGTATAATGTTATTTTTTAAACAAATTACATCATTAAATAGATCATTTTAATATCTTTAATTTAAGTATAGACTTACTATATTTTTTAAAAAAAATAAACGTTCATTTTGTACCACTAGTTTTGTTAAAGTGGTGACGTTGCTTGCTGTGAATCACTAATTAGGTTAATGAGTTATCGTAATAAAGAAGAGTTCACTTAAAATGTTATATTATACAATTCTAAATGCACATTAAAGATATTAATGTGAAAACAAGAGTTAACATTTTGTACCATTTAATGTTTAATTTGAAAACTTAATGTTTGGTATATCAATTTGTTGATTTTACATTCTAAGTGAAGAAAGAAAACTAATATCATACAATGACTATGTTATATATGTCATCCATTTTAACATTTTCAACTGTGTTTGACATTGTGTTGCATTATATTTTTTTAATTAATGTTATAGTTTTAGATTTTATATTCATACAATGTTTTCACATCTAGGTTTGAATTTTGAATAGTGTTTACCATAAGGTTGATATTTCTGTCTATATCTTTTATGCATCCTCATAAAAATCAACAAAATTTAAAGAATAATCTAAAAATAAACGAATGCTTGTATATTTATATTTATACTATATAATAAAAGAATAATTAAATTGATACATTACCTTTTGTTATACTAACTTTCTTCCCACCCTCATAATATAATATTTTTTTCATATCATGTAGTTCAAAGTATTTAAATAATTAACTTTGTTTATTCTTATTTTGATAGTTTAATTAAGTTCAGTTTAAAAAATAGTTCGAAAACATAATTAATTTTATCCTAATTCTATAAATTTTGTTAGAGATATTTTGTAAATATTTTTTTGTTCAAAGTTGTTTGTTTTTTAAACAACCAGTATTCAAACATGGTTAGCTCTATGTTACATTATCTTAAGTAACAAATAGACATGAATTAAAATTAATAATATTAGATAATGATGGTAAAATTACAAACTAAAGATCAAATTTTGTATACAAAGAAGTTTACGGATGTTTATGAATGTTTCATGTTTAATATAATATAATATAAAGTTTTTATTTATAAGTTCATTTTATTTCATATTATATACTATTTAGACTTATAAGCATTGATAAAGAAAATTTACTAATATTAAAAACAGATGATTATAAAAAATTAACAACAATATTACAACTTATGAACCTTCTTAATTAAAAGCAATTTTCACCGATTGAACCCGTGTATTACACGGGTCTTTAGTATAGTAGATATATATAGAGAGATAGAGAGATGTAGGATTCTAATAATAAATTTGGGTGTTCATATAACCCAAATCTTTTTAAAATATCATTTAAATAAACTTTACTAATAATTTGATCTCAATCATTAATCAAAAAGATTTATAATTAAGATTACTTGTTACATTTTTATAATTTTAAGAGCTTTTTTATTTGAACATTTTCCAAATAAATAAATCTTAACATCATAGACATCATCACTACCATAAAAATACATATTTGTGACTATTAAACAGTCACGATCCTTTAAATTGTTATAGGTTTGTAGCTAATTTGTTTGTGACCAAAATCATTAAGCATGATAAAAAAAATAACCAAATTTGCAACTAGAATTTGAGACTGAACCTCAGGCGATCCCGAGAATTCTCAAAGGACCTTGGGCCCGCGGCGAGAATAAAAAACTGGCCCCTATATTACGACATATAAAAAAGTATAAACCGAATAATTTGTATTATAAAAAATTATAATATGATGATTATTTAACTGATAATAAACAAAACCAAAGTATTATAGTAAAATGATTTAAGTTACTTATTAAGAGAATCGGAAGGCTCTCTTAGCGTTTTGAAAGCAAAGTTCTCAATCAAATCTTTATAATTCATGTTTTTTAACACATCGCTTGCAATTGCTATAATCGCTAATCCGTTTAGTTTTTATTGAACTACATTATTTAAAATGTTAATGCACTTTTAGATAAATTTAATTGGTTAGAATAATTACAATTTTATTGGTTTGTTAATGGATTAATTAATAGATTATAGTTTTCTATTAAATAATTATATAATATAATTTTTTTTAATTTCGGGCCCCTCAGGAGATTGGACCCAGGACGGTCGCCCCCCTCAGGGTCGTCCCTGATGCCTACCATGATTGTCGATCGCAAAAGTTATAAGGAAAAAAGAAGTTTTCCTTTTTTTATTTACAGTTATATCTAAATACATATAAATATTAATAGATAAAACTACAAATATAACATAAAAAAACCTTATACATGTTTAAAAAGTTATCTTATTTCTTTCCCATCATACAAGTATATGAAAAGACGATATCTATCATAAAGTATTACATAATCATTATAGTGCTAATTTTGTTCCCACTCATTGGAAAGTTGATAAATTGGCTAACCTTATGTGAATATGGTGCTCATTATAATTGATTTACATTAGTCTGTTATAGGCGGAGCTCTAACTTTTTTTTAAAGATCATCACACCAACTTCAAATGGTTTTGTTATTAGATTCAATTTGTTACATGCAAAAATACACAAGATTAAGCATTATTAAGTCAATCATCACAACATATTTTGGCTTTGAATTCAACGTTCATATATAATAATTATATCATAACATACATCAATTTATTATACTCACGACCAATCATGTAACTTGGTTGCTCTATCCGGAAAGTTATTAGGATGTTTTGTCAAATAAAACCCATCTTCTGTGACAATCCAATAGCATACTTGTTCCTCGATAAATTCCCGTCCATCTGAGCAATATTTCTCACCTAGACCATAGTAATAAACATCAAAAAAAAGCCGTCCTTGAATTCCAGTAAAAATGAGCATAGTATCGCGTCTTTAACAAGATATGTAGGCAAAAGTCCCAATATGTTTTCTGACCAGATGCAAGTGTATGGTTTCCAAGATCGTTATCTGCTGATTGTGGATGAACGGTGAAAGAATCTTGCATCTTGTTGCTGATGTCAACGCTCCATAAAGGCGTCGCACAAAACTTAAACTTGTCTGGACCAACTGTTGGAGTGTTAGATGCATTTGTTGTCATAACAAGGGAAAAGATTAAGAAAAACAAGCTCTTCATGGTGCTTAGTATGATCGCAAACCAATAAGTATACAAACATGTACGAAGATAACTATATTATATATTAAAACAATATGTTGCAATAATGGTATGAGAATAAATTTCAAATATACATGTATTCATAAGTTAAAAAGAGAAACATTAAATTATATCATATAGAATATACAATGTATTTTGTGTATTTTAGATTATATCGTGTCATATTTCACTATTTACTGCATATCATACTGTATCATATTGCATTAATTTATATCCTCTGATATTATATCTTATTGTTATTTTTCGTTTCATATATTACTACGTATTTTAGATTATATGTATAGTATAATATCTTACTTTACGAGAAGTAATATACATAATATCTTGAACAAAATAATAACATGTACAAATAAGTTGAACATAATAGGGATGGAACAAAACAAAATTCTCATATTTAGAATTATTTCAAAATTCAACTGAAGCTTTGTATTATATATTCTTATTAAAACCTTTGGTCGGTGGGTACAGTAACACCGGCCAGGGTTATTACTCAACACAACAAAACTCTAATCCCCAACCTTCAGCCCCGAACTTCTACCCAACCTTCAGCCCCGAACTTCTACCCTCGACCTCCTCCGTGGGTTAGATGCCGGTGGTGTAAGGCGGTGTTTACAGATGGCGATGATGGTGGTTGGTTCTGTCTGTAGGGCGACGAGGGTGGTGATAGTCATGGCGGAGGTCGGTGGTGGTGGCTGCGTTGGTGTAGGCCGAGGTCGGCGGTGGTTACGGCTTCCATGGCACAACCCATCTCCGCCACTTTCTTTGCTTAAGATTAGGAAGAACCGTTTCACGTCGCATCACTATTTTCACCTACTTCATCCTTCAACCTTTGTTTCGACCTCTCTATTCCAATTTAGTATATTGATGATGATGATGATGCAGATGCGTTTGGTGCTGCGGCATCACCGGTGATGATCTTTTTTAGACATCTTGATTTGGCTTTTTTTATATAACGATTATGCAGTTGCATTCGCCTTAACCCTCAATCATCAAGTTTCCATGGTTCTTCTTTTTATATGTGTTCTAACAAATTTATGTGACAAAGGTTACCTTCAACGGTTGACGAAGGATGTTGAATGTGTGTAATAGCAACGGAGATCCCAAGAAATGGTCCGTTCTATGTTTATTCATGTTTCTGATGTTGTTGCTTGCCACCATAGTCATCACCGTGCACTTTTCTTAAATCAGTTTTATTTTGAATGATTAAGATGTTGCAGTGATTGAAATTCTCTAATGTGGTGTATGGTGATGAATGTAGGAAAAAGGAATGCTTGAAGAGGTGCAAAGAATGAGCGGCAAGGAATCAAGGTATGAACACTATCACCGGTTTGTTTTTCTCGCTATCTTTCAGAATTTGATGTTTGACATTTAAATTGTGTGTTCAATTTTGTTCGGTGAATGATGATTCGTACGTTATGTTTGTATTTCTGTAGTTCATCGATTATTGTGGTGAAGAGAAAAAGGAGTGTAATTGTGAACACTGGTTCTGCTCGCTGTTGTTATCAAATCTAATCCTCTATATGCTATTAATGTTACTAATAAGCGTAATATTCAAATAGAGGTCCACTTTTTTGTCTTTTATTGCAACATGAATTTTGATTTGTGCAAACTGATGTATTCTTGACACTTTTGATGAGGCATTCCCTATATTAGAAGACCTTATTGTATTGATAACTAATCCTAAAATCATGCTCTGTTTTAAGAACTACAAACAATGTTCAGTTGAATTCAATTTTCACTTTTGACTTTATAGGATGGTTTTGGACTAAAAGTTATCAATTTGCTCTATATGTGTTTTAATATGATGAGTTGTGATTAGTTATTATATGTGTTCCTTTTATTTAGAATAAGGTATTAACATACATACAGGTACAACCACATGGACACGACAAATATACATTAATAATATTAGATGTAATCTTTAAGCCTTAAGGTGTGTTTAAATGTTCATTTTCTAATCTATTAGTGCGATTTCAATCATATATTTTATTACATAAGCGGATACCAGATTTAAGCTCATGTCTCACTGATTGTGTTGTGTGAATCTGTGTTTAACTATTCAATGTTAGCTTTGCATGGCCTATGTTTGAGGCAGGATGTTGAGATGAAGGTATATGGAATTTGGGTATCTCAATTATTAAATCTCTTACCTTTTCTTTTGGAATGATGTTTCTGTGAATGTGTATTGATTATTTTTTAGCCTTCTGTGTAGATGGTGCCGGTGGTGGGTTTTCTGGTTGTGGTGTTCGTCGTGGTGGGATTTGTTGGTGGTTGCGGTGGTGCGTTTTCTGGTTGTGTGGCATTTCGCATCCCTATTGTTGCCGTTGGCTGTCTTTGTCCTTTCGAGATGATTTCCTATTTGGATATCTGATGTGTTGGCGTCGATGATGCTAAGCGAATGCTTATCTGAGACTGTTGTTTGTTGTTGTCGATGATGATGGACATGTCTTCATCCGAGACCATTGCCTATCGTTTATCTGTGATTTTTTATAAGAACCGGTGCCGGTTGCCTTGGCTTGGCATCCATTTTCGTTATGCAGCCGCAACCGAGTATCAGTTCAATTATTGCTATACGTGTATTAGAAAGTATTCTTGGTTGGTTATCTTATTATGTTGTGAGGTAGTTGTTCATTGATGTCGATGATGATGAACGAGTCTTCGTCTGAGACCATTGTTTCGATTTAGTTCTGAATTTATATGAAAACCGGTAATAGTTTCCCTGCCTTGGCATCCACGGTCGGTGTGCAACCACAACCAGGTCTCCGTTTAACGATTACCTTAGCGCCGGAAAAAACTATTAGATTATGACTATGATGATCAAAACATAAATCTAAGCCTCGGTAAGAGAAAAGGGGTTTGTTGTGTTTCAAGTGGGTTTTCTAGGTTTTGGTGGAGGTGTCGGTGGCGGTCGGCGATGATGATGAATATGTCGTTGTCTGAGTGAATCGAACGAAGGTTGAAACTTACCGTATCTTGGCGGGGTAATTTCCGGAGGTTTCGCGGTGGAAATTGGTGTTTCTACCGTTGAAGCAGCCGTGATGTTTGCAGCCATGGCAGTTTGTTCATCTTGTTCTGATTATCATTATTAACATATCTGAGCCTTATTTTGTTCTTTTCATTGTTTTCCAGTTTGTTTTTTCGGATTGTAATTACAATATATGTTGAAATCGATACTCTAGAGATGCGATTCATATTCTGTTTCTTTTGTTTGGGAAGGAGGCTCCGGCGAGAGAGATTGTTGTTGATCTCTTGCCATGTTTTTTCAGGTTATGTTGATTTTCTTATGTGGGTTACTTGACGATGAGTACCTATTCATCTGAGATGGATCTTTTGGGTTTGTTTTATGATTTGGATTAGGTCAGACCCTAATTTGTCCCTGATTGCTACTCATTTGTTTACGATTGCTATTGTCGATTATTATTTATAAGTGGTCGATGATGTTGAACTGTTGTTCATCTGAGGCCTGCATTCGGGTGCATGATGTTGAGCGCACGCTCATCTGAGACGTGCTAAAAGGTAGTTGTAAATGTGTACTTCTGTTAACTACAATCAACAATCAACCACCAGTAGCATATCGGAGTATTTGATTGACATGCTTCCCGGTTGGCACGTTGAAGATTTTCTTGATTCTCCGGTGAACTTCTCGAAGGTATGTCACCGTTTATCTATTTTAAGTTTAATTAACAGTTTTATACACCCTTTTGATTCAATTGAAGAAATTGCAGGTGGGTGACAACGATCCGGGGCCGAGTAAAAGGCTTTCCTCAGGTTCCGAGTATAAGGTTTTACTCCGATTTACAGGTTTGTACTCTCCGTTTTAATTCCCGGTTTGTGTATTTGGGTTTTTGTCACGTCCAGGATGCTCCCGGAGGTCTCTCTTCTTCTCTCTCTCACGTTTATTAGCTTTATCTCTATAATTACGATTTACTGTTGTACTGTATGTGTCTGTGTGTATGCACGTGTAATATTTGATTGTGGTTATGCGTTTATTGTGCAAGTATATGTCTATATTTCTGAAGAATTGTAATATGTTTCTATATGTTAATGTAATTGAGTAAAAAGCTATTATGATTTAGGGCTATTGGTGAAATTTAGGGATTAGTTTCTGGGAGAGTTAGAGTGGCTGTAAGATTAAGACCACGAAACAGCGAGGAGCTCGCAACAGATGCTGATTTTGCTGATTATAGGTTATGGTCAGGTTGGTGACATTGGTTGTGGGTCAAAATGGGTGACATTGGTTATGGATTGAAACCATTGATATTTGGTATAGGTCAGCTTGGGTGATATTAGTTATGGGCCAAAATGAGTGATATTGGTTATGTAGAGTGTTGGTTTACTAGAACACAAAATCTATGTTTAACCTTTTAAACATTCTGAAAACGCAGCGGATGCATGGCTTTAAAACCAATTTTAGAGCTGAAAATCTTATGTTCTATATGTTGTTTTAAGATGAAAACAAAAACCCAATCAATAGGATCATATATATGTGAATAGATTAGTTATCAAGTAGCAAACAAACAACCAAATCCACACTATGAACTACCTTTAAGAAGCTGTCAAAACCGTGATGTATCATGAAGAGAATGCTGTTTTGGATGGGCAAAACCTCAACAATAGATGTCATATTTCATGTCATCTATTAACCCTTTGTATGCTGTCAAAATGTGGCTGAAAAGCCAACACCCAAGCTGCTGAAAACGTGAACATGCAGCTTCTTTTGTGCTGTCAAAAGTTGCTGAAAAACCAACACACAAAGATGCTGAAATCGTGATCAACAATGAACATGCAACCAAAGATTTAGAAGCTGTCAAATCTGAAAAACGTGGACTTATCTGAAAGGGGGCTGCCATTGAATGACCAAAACACCAAGAGGAGGTGTTCTCAAGCAATCATACCCACAAGCCTCAAAGCAACACCCTTTTTGCTAGGATTTGTAACACCAAAACCGCAAAGAAGAAGCTGCTGGAACAAGCTTCCAGCCTTGATTTTCAGCTTCTGGAACAAGCTTCCAGCCGTGATTATCATGAAGAGAAGATCTTGCTTTCAACCGTGATTATTATCAAGAGAAGATCTTGTTTCTTCAAGCTCCAAATCGACCAAGAAAGCTTCTGCTGGAACCCTTCCAGCCGTGAGCTTTTCTTCAAAGAAAAGAGAGCTTGTTCTTCATTTTTGGTCATTTGCATGTATGTGTTAGAGAGAAGGAGTCAAAGAGATTCTTCTCTTGTAAAATGAAGTGGAGTGTTTCAAGGAAAAACCAAGGCCAATCAACCCACAAGGGGCGGCCAATTTTAATAAAACCAAGGGGTTTCCCCCCAAAACTTAAAACACCCATTTCATTTATTTGTTAGTTGTAAGAGTTTATAAAATTAACCTATTAATTATATATAACCCTTACATACTCTTTTATCATTTGATGTCATTTGATTAAAACAAATAACATTACAAATAATACTCATGGACAAAATATCCCAATAAGTTGTTCCATCTTACATGCAATTTTATTTAGAAAACCCATTTTCTAAATTGGTGTAAATATTTAATTGCATGATCATATCATCAATTAAATATTGATTGGTGTTTGCTAAGCTTGTTATTGGGTATGACCCGACTTGGATCATGACGTACCAACCACATCAATAATCTATGTATCTTGGGCATATAGAATCCAACAATCTCCCACTTGCACAAGATTCATAGAAGATTGATGCAAGCAGTAAATACCGCCTAACAACGGTTTACTACCCTTAATACGCATGACTTAGAAGCCATTCAATAACATCATCCCCTTCAAGTATCCAACTTGAAATGATTTAGGTGAATCAATCATCTATCCTTTTGTTACAGATGTCATGTTAAATCCAAGGACACAGAATGATCATTCCTTGTTGATTTAACTTAATCAGGCCTTAGACATCTTACTCTCTACGAATAAGAGGAACAAATCCCATCTTGACTACATACGTTTCTCACAATCACCTTATGTCATACCTGAACACAGCCTTATGTACTGACAATTATTTCATATCAGTGAAGAACTAGCTCAAGGTATAACACTTGGTGAATATCAAAACCCAATATGTATCTCAGGTCAGAGGATACCAAATGATATTCGCCTTTACTCAAATTTACTTATGATCAATCAATAAGATTCCATGTAGTAAGATTTGAGATGCGGGTCAGTCCAATATTCGTATCCCACGAATATCTATGAACCTTGGTAGCAACCAATTGCTCTATATTCATGCCTTATGAATATCCACCAATCCAAGTTCACAATAGTCTTACATTCATATTTGTTCCCACAAATATGAACGACTACGGACATTTAGAATAATAAAATTATCCATGGATGTAAACATGCTAAAAAGAACATTACTTAAAATATCGTAAACACATAGATAAGTTAAGTATTACTATTGTTCCATATTAATAATATTAATACTAAACAGATCAATTCCAATAACTAGAATATCGAAGTCCTGAGGCACAAGTATGACTTTCATGATTTGCCCTTTCAAGGAGCTTCGTGAGTGGATCCGCAATGTTTTGATCAAAGTGAACTTTGCGAATACATATGTTTCCCTTTTCAACTTCATCCCTTATGTAGCTGAATCTCCGCTCATTGTGCCTAATCTTTTGACGTGCACGGGGTTCCTTGATTTGAACAATCGTACCCTCGTCATCATAAAGATTTCTAAGGAGTCTTGAATGGTAGAGACCATCCTTAGACTGGTGATAAACCTTTTATCCATGCAGCTTCCCAAGCTGCTAATGAGGTGGCTATGTATTCGAATTCTGTAGTGGACAATGCTACCCTATTCATAATGGAGATGTACCCCGATTGTGATCGAGGATCATCTCGATCAGTTTGGAAACTAGCATTCGTGTAACCCTTCACAACCAGTTCCTCTTTATCAGATCCATATATTAGAAACATATCCTTAGTCCTCCTAAGGTATTCCAATATACATTCAACAACCATCCAATGGCTGTTACTAGGATTCTGCTGATATCTATTTGTCATGCTTAACGCGCATGACTCGTCCAGTCTAGTGCATATCATCGCATACATGATGAATCGTATAGCAGACGCATATGGGATGTCCTTCATTCGATGTTGCTCATCGTTTGAGCTTGGACATTGAGATGCACTCAATATTGTCCCTCCTTGAATAGGTACTATACCTTTCTTAGAGTTTACCATCTTGAACCTTTTCAAGATTTTATCAATGTATGCACTTTGGTTTAACCCTATCAACCGCCTCGATCTATCCCTATAGATCTTTATTTCTAAAATAGAGACGGCTTCACGGAAATCCCTTTTGGAAAGATAATTTCTAAGTGTAGTATGTCATCAACATACAATACTAAGAACGTAATTGTACTCCCACTAGCCCCTTGATACACACAATCCTTGTTAGCGTTCTTGATGAAACCCAATTTCTTGATCTTTCATCAAAACGTTGATTCCAATTTCTCAATGCTGGTCTCAATCCATAGATTGATATTTTTAACTTGCATACTTTATCAGGATGACTTTAGCATTGCCATTGGCGAGAAGGTTTCATCATAATCAACCCTTTGACTTAGAGTGAAACCTTTTGCTACAAGTCTTGCTTTGTAAGTATCCAAGTTTCCATACATGTCACTTTTCTTCTTGAAAACCCACTTGCATCCAACCGGTTTGGAGTTAAGTGAAGAGTCAACCAATTCCCAAACTTGGTTGTCATACATGGATTGCATCTCTACGTTCATGGCTCCTAGCCACATGTCACAATCCGAATTGGACATTGCATCATGATATGTAGTTGGCTCTTCGGAGTCAACAACGTAGCATCCATCTATGAAAAATCCACATCTTTCATGTGAAATGCTATCTTTACCAGATCAGCGAACGTTTTGTGTGTATTGATCAACCTCTTGATCATGATCAACAACCTCTTATTGATTGCTAGTGTCAACCAAACGTGTATCGGCTTGTGGATCTTGATCCTCATCAAATTCCACTGTTCTATGCGTCATTCCTTCCATAAGGAACTTGGCTTCCAAGAACTCTGCCTTTTGAGCAATGAATACCTTTTGCTCTGTTGGATCAAAGAAGTGGTATCCTATACAATCCTTTTATATATCCAACAAATATACACTTAGTGAATCGACTTGTAGTTGGTTTGGGTGTTAAGCTTAACATAAGCTTCATAACCCCTACTTTTAAATATGATGGCGATGGAACTATTCCATTTCATATTTCAAAAGGCGTCGAATCCACTTTCTTGGTTTGGGCTATATTCAAAATACGAGTCGCGGAGAGTAGTGCGAAACCCCAAAATTATAGAGGTTGTGAGCTTATAGTCATCATAGGTCGAACTATATCCAATAGGGTTCGATCTCCTTTCAGACACACCATTATGTTATGGTGTTCTGTGAGGAGTAAGTTGTGAGACAATCTTACAACTTCCTAGATGATCTCAAAAGGCTTCACGGAGGTATTCACCTCCTCTATCTAAATTGAGAACTTTGGTAGTTCTATCGAGTTGATTTTCTACTTCATTCTTGAAGTTTTGAACATTTCAAATTCTTCATGTTTGTGTGCCATCAAGTACACATAACCATAGCGACTATAATCGTCGGTTAAGGTAATGAAGTAAGTTTCACCATACCTTGTCATTGTATTAAAAGGAGCACATACATCCAAATGTATGATTCCTAATAAGTCTTTTTGCCCTCTCATTAGTACCACTAAAGGGCGTGTTGTTCATCTTACCTTGTAAACAAGATTCACACTTATCAAATGAACAATTTTCATTTGCTTTTAAAAGACCATTCTTTTAAGGTGTTTAAGTCCGATTCTTGTTTATGTAACCAAGATGACAATGACAAGAATAAGAGTCACTTAAACCATTTTAAGTCTCTTGGTGTATGATAGGTATAATGTGTTATTATAGGACGAATCATCATGAACCAATTCACAAATATCATTAGAAGGCATGGCCTTAAAACAATATATATCATCCATATAAATATATAAATACCATCATTTACTAACTTTAAATCATAACCATATTGCTTTAAAAGGGAAACTTAAATCATGTTCCTAGTCAAATTAGGAGCATATAAACATGTTTTGACGAACAACTTCCAAACCTTTTGAAAGTTTCAAAACATAGTCTCCTTTCTTAAGGTGCTTATTTCTTTTAAACCCTTGCAACAAATTGCAATAGTGAGTTCCATATGAGGTATCCAATTACCCATGTGCTTTTAGGAAATAACACCTAAGTTAATATGGATTATGAAAGTTATACTTAAGGTTTGCCCAGCATCCCTTTTATTTCTCAACTCATTGAGATAGGTTTGATGAATCACTTTCAAATGACCTATCTCACCATACATAAAGCATGGATCGTTTTCGATTACCTTAAGCTTCATAAGCTTAGGTTTTGGAGGTTCCGCTTTGATCTACCCTTACCCATTGCCTTTGATGTGCCCTTCTCCTTTGGCAACATTTGCCTTAGGATCGGGAATGGCCTCAACATCGTCGGGGTCGGGTTGGTTAGGTGTAGGATCGTCAAGGACATATGCTTTTGCTCTTGCTTGAGAACAATTCTTAAGTTTCGAGACTAGTCCTTAAGGTTATTATGGTAGAGACGATCCCTCTCTAAAATAGTTCTCGGTGATAGGGTATGGACGGTCGGGGTGGTAGCATTATTGTTTGCGGTCATTCTACAAATTTTACAAAGTCCTTTTTAGTATTTCTGAAAAATTTCATTTTAATTATTAATACCCTTTATGTCTCATAGACAATTAATAATTAAAATCTAGAATCCAACGTTACATTCAAATAATGGTTAGGTGACCTTTATCCCATTATTCAAATTAACAAGGTAGTCAATATTTGACAATTGCAACCCTTTGCAACTTCTAGCGGTATGGGATCGACTTTAAACGTCATATGCAAAGTCGGCATGTTAATCCCATCAACACCATTTGGAAACCATATTTTAGGTGATCCATTCAACATGGTTTGCAAATCAAGTTACCCTACTTGCACACACATGTGAGCTTACCAACACAAGTGGTTAGGTGACCTTTATCCCACCAATGTGGTATTCCCACCTTAAGTCATAAGTTCCCTCAAAATGGTTAGGTGACCTTTATCCCATTAAGAGTTTCCAAATGACTTAAGTGTTGTGCAAAAGGACGGTGTTAAACTTGTTTGAAAAAAGGGATTTTTAGTTTTCATTGATTCTAGTTTGAAAACTCTATTTACCTTGTATTTGCATGCTTTCAAATGCAAGGTATCCTATGGTTCACTTTTAATAAAACCTCTTTTATTAAATCATTAATCCTTTAATAACTTTTATTAATCACTTAATGATTAGGAACCATAAAATTCAGCTTGTTAAGTTTGTTTATTAGTTTGTTATGCACATCCAAATGTCAAATAACAATCACACAACAAACAACCAAACAAGTACAATCATACAAGCATATGTGCATAACTATAGCCACTAAGTTGACTACACTTGTTTGCCATCACAAGTGTTGTCATAAGGTCTTTCCTAAGGGTTCAACACAACACAAATGATGAGGTCTTCTAAGACACCCACTTGAACTTGCATCCAAATGCTTCAAGTCCATCCTTTGTGTCTTCCTTTTGTGCTTCCTTCCCGAGCATCTTCTTTTACAAAATATATATCCTAATACATATTTTCTAGTAAAAGGAAAAATACTTCTAATCTATTTATTACATGCCAAATGAATAAATAAATTACAACCCAAATAGAAACACCAAAAGGATTATTACAACCCATAAAGAATGAATACAACCAACATGACAAGATTACAATCAACCAAATCCCAAACACACATGGTCAAGGCTATGTTATGCACTAATATATGTATCCACATACATCATTTCAAGAACCAAAATGAACCCCATTTGACCCTAAATTTTCAGCCAACACAAACTAAGAATTTAGGGTCTATTGTCCAACCAAAAACATAATCAACCAATTTGATATTTTCCTTTCAAGATCCAATCATAAGCATGCATGATTACAACCTTGAAAGGTTGGGGTATCATCAAATCATCACAAAACAGCCCTAAGAAGGTTGTTAAACCTTATATATCCAAATATACAAGAACATATGAAACTAATCATCCACATAACCGGCTCTAGATGCCATTGTTGGGTTTACTAGAACACAAAATCTATGTTTAACCTTTTAAACATTCTGAAAACGCAGCGGATGCATGGCTTTAAAACCAATTTTAGAGCTGAAAATCTTATGTTCTATATGTTGTTTTAAGATGAAAACAAAAACCCAATCAATAGGATCATATATATGTGAATAGATTAGTTATCAAGTAGCAAACAAACAACCAAATCCACACTATGAACTACCTTTAAGAAGCTGTCAAAACCGTGATGTATCATGAAGAGAATGCTGTTTTGGATGGGCAAAACCTCAACAATAGATGTCATATTTCATGTCATCTATTAACCCTTTGTATGCTGTCAAAATGTGGCTGAAAAGCCAACACCCAAGCTGCTGAAAACGTGAACATGCAGCTTCTTTTGTGCTGTCAAAAGTTGCTGAAAAACCAACACACAAAGATGCTGAAAACGTGATCAACAATGAACATGCAACCAAAGATTTAGAAGCTGTCAAATCTGAAAAACGTGGACTTATCTGAAAGGGGGCTGCCATTGAATGACCAAAACACCAAGAGGAGGTGTTCTCAAGCAATCATACCCACAAGCCTCAAAGCAACACCCTTTTTGCTAGGATTTGTAACACCAAAACCGCAAAGAAGAAGCTGCTGGAACAAGCTTCCAGCCTTGATTTTCAGCTTCTGGAACAAGCTTCCAGCCGTGATTATCATGAAGAGAAGATCTTGCTTTCAACCGTGATTATTATCAAGAGAAGATCTTGTTTCTTCAAGCTCCAAATCGACCAAGAAAGCTTCTGCTGGAACCCTTCCAGCCGTGAGCTTTTCTTCAAAGAAAAGAGAGCTTGTTCTTCATTTTTGGTCATTTACATGTATGTGTTAGAGAGAAGGAGTCAAAGAGATTCTTCTCTTGTAAAATGAAGTGGAGTGTTTCAAGGAAAAACCAAGGCCAATCAACCCACAAGGGGCGGCCGATTTTAATAAAACCAAGGGGTTTTCCCCCAAAACTTAAAATACCCATTTCATTTATTTGTTAGTTGTAAGAGTTTATAAAATTAACCTATTAATTATATATAACCCTTACATACTCTTTTATCATTTGATGTCATTTGATTAAAACAAATAACATTACAAATAATACTCATGGACAAAATATCCCAATAAGTTGTTCCATCTTACATGCAATTTTATTTAGAAAACCCATTTTCTAAATTGGTGTAAATATTTAATTGCATGATCATATCATCAATTAAATATTGATTGGTGTTTGCTAAGCTTGTTATTGGGTATGACCCGACTTGGATCATGACGTACCAACCACATCAATAATCTATGTATCTTGGGCATATAGAATCCAACATAGAGGACTAATCAAGGCTCGGCAAAACAATTGAAGTCTGAATGAAGTCAAATTCTGAAGATTGCTTGTGCGAAAGCCAGACTCACGCGAAATCAAGTTTCCACGCGAGAAGCAGCCTGTGCGAAAGCTTCTGTCACGCGCAAGTCACTTCCACGCGAGAAACAGAAGTCACGCGAGAAGCACACCATGCGAGAAAGGAATCCACGCGAAAGACAAAGCCGCGCGAAAAGCATCTCGCGCGAGAACTCAAAGTTTAGTATAAATAGCTAAGTTTCGTTTTGTAATTAAGCTTTTCATTCATTAATATACTGTACTGTGCGAAAACTGCACAAGACCTTTTATAGGTTGTTCAATTCAATCGAAGAAGCATTTTATGTTCAATCCAATCTTCTTTTCAATCCAATCACTTTTACATTCCGCATTCACGTGATTGAGATCGTGTGGTATTGATTTCTGGGAGATTTCAGAGGTTTTACAATTGGTATCAGAGCATTAGGCTCTTGAACCATGATTCGGAGAAGATTTGGATTGTGTTCTACTCGATTTTGAAGAAATTCATCATTGATCACTTTAGATTCTGATATGGCAATGCTATGCTGCTCGATTTTGGAGGATTTGGACTGATTTGGACCGATTTGAACTGAATTAGTGGACTTTAAGTGAATTTTAATCAAAATTAAGCTTAAAATGGACCTAAATTCATTAAAATTGGATTAAAATGGGTTCAATCAGACATATTCATTGATTTGGAGGTGATTATCGCTTGAACGAACTGTTGGAGATTCGTTTCTGCACGAAATAGACTATTCTCGCGTGAAACTGAGGGTTTTCGCGTGCGAAAATCAGTGTTTTCGCACAGACTGTATTTCACCTTTTATGCGATTTCGCATAAGTAGGTATATTGGAATTTCGCACGAAGTGTTCTCTCGCGCGAAAAGTTCTGTCGCGCGAAACCTCTCTTCGCACTACTTCTTATTTCGCACGAAACCTGATTTTTGCCTTTCTGATCACTATGGCTTCAACAACACCAAATTTGAAGCATCTTATGCCAGAGAAAATTGAGAATCTGTTTGCCGAGTTTATATCTGATGATCTCTTGGATGGAGTTTTTGCTGAGAAGGAAGAAGTTGAGGAAGAGAAGGAAGAAGTTGAATGTAAGAAGGAAGCTGAGAAGGAAGAAAAGGAAGAACCAGTTGAGGCTATGAAAGCATTCATGGTGAAAAAGAATGAAGAGCCTGAAGGAGAAAGCTCAGAACCAAGGGTATATGATGGTTTATGCAAAAACCCATGTGTTGAGAAAGTTCAAAGATACAGAGTTCACAATGAAAGCCTGATAATGGAAGTTGAAAAACTTCAGTATCAAGCTCGCAAACACAAGTCAAATGAAAAGATTTTTAAAGAAAAACTTGAAGGTTTAAACAAAACAATATATAATTTAAAATTAAATCTTCATGATAAAGAATGTACCAATAATGACTTGACAAATAGAAATAATGAACTCGCTTTAGAAATTAATAGACTTAACAGTGAATTAGCCACGGCTAAATTGACTGTTGAAAATTTGAACTTTCATCAACAATGGTTGAAGGAATAATCAAGTTACAAATGACTCAGAAGATCAAAGGAGGAAAATGTGGTGTTGGGTTTTCTAACATTACTCCTCCAATTAATCATGATTATTCATGTTTACCTTCATCTGATGTCATTTTGATTCTGATATGAGTTATGGGATAGGTTTTTCTCCATCCTCAGACTTAAAACCTTCAGTCGAGATAAATCTGACAGTTGATCCTATCATAATAACTAAACCTAAACAATCAACTGATAATCTTTGTACAGATAATGTGAAGGTGGATGGTTTGGTTGAAGAATGGGAGCGTGACAGTGAGAGTGAAACTAAAAGTGAAAGTTTGAGAAATAAGAATGTAAATGTTTTAAGATCTGTTGGTAATCAAACTTTATCAGGATATGAAAAGACTGATGATTTGAATAAGATTAAATCAAATTATAATTGTAATTTGAATGTAAATCAAAGGGCAAATCAGAAAGGAAAATTTGAAAAAGATTTTAAAAGTAGATTTGTTTCTAAAGGTTTAATTGAAAATGAAGAGCATATTTTTAAAGAAACGAATTCTTGATTCTTTAAAAATAAACTTCATTATAATGCTAACCTTGTGAATCAAGATATTTGTAGCCCAGATTTGCAAGTGAAAGCTCCTTCTCCAGCATCCATTCGCATATCAAAGTCTGGTCCTCCTCCAGCACCAATTCAAATAACAAAGCCTGGTCTTTCTTCAGCATATTATAAGACTGGTCCAATTCCAGCATCATTCATTCCAAAAGTCTCAGCAATTAAACCAAATGAACAAGCAAAGATGAATAATTCTTCGTTTTCCTCGAATCTACAAAAATGAATTTGCAATTGTCTAACAAGGCAAAGATTCGAGAGACTGTGGAGAAAGTTAAACCTAGTCAATCTGACTTTGGTTTTTATGACAATTTCCACAATTGTCATCCACAGTTTGTTTTCCACACACAACAAAAGAGATGTTATCAGTATGGAAACACAAATCATTTGGCAAACAATTGTCCTTTTCGACAAAAATCATTAAGTAAACAAAGATTTCATAATTCTATTTCTCATAATAGAAAACTGTTTTTCACTCGTGGAAAATTTTCAAATAATATGAAATCAAAGGTTATTAATGATTTTAATGACAAACGGGATAAGAATTTGACTAATAATGTAAAAGAAAATGTCAAATTTAAAAGTATAAATGAAAAGAATGATGTGCAAACAAAATATAATAATATCAAATCATTTTGTCTTGCTGCAACACATAATGTTCTCAAGTCATGTTTGACTTGGGTACCAAAAGCTAAGTAATTTTGTTACTTATGCAGGGACAACCGCAAAGTATCATTGAGAGCTTGTGGCATATAGACAGCAGTTGTTTAAAGACATATGACAGGAAACTTACAATTACTTCAATATGTTTAGTCATATATCGAAGAAATTTAAAATAAGCTTTGAAAATATTCTTGGTCTTAGGGGGAGTCAAGATTGGATCAATAAAAATGAATTTTCATGATTAAATGAGAAATGATTTTACACAGTTCAAAAAGGGTCTAAGTACTTTCAAAGGCTTAAATATGAATAGAATTGGATTATGTTTGATATGTCAATAGGCTTTGCTTTCAGAAATGAAAAGATCATAATTGAGTGATTAAACTTGAATTAAAGAGATATGATTTAGTGGGGAACATATCAGGATTCTGTACCAAAAATGTTCTAACACAGACTGAGAGATATAATCTTGTCATACTCAAGCCTGTATGTGATTGATTCAGTGATTATCATAACTATATATATATATAATAGACAGAAATACAAAAAGAAACAAAAAGAGCAAAATACAAAAAGAAAATAATTGAGCAAAAAGATGCCAACAAAGGCCATATAGGATATAAGATGCCAAAAGGCACAACAAATCAAAAGATATGTCTAAAAGACATACATACTATATGGTATATATTTTCTATTTTGAGAATAGTTTTTAACTTTGGAAGGCAAAATCGAAAGATGGGGCATGTAAGTCCGGATGGCTTGTAAGTCCTAAACATCTTGAGAGGGCAGACGTAAGTCCGGATGGCTGTCAGTAAGTCCTTAAACTTGTTAATATTCCGGGTTAAGAAATATTTCTCAGGCTAGTTATGCTCAAATAGTTATATTTAGGAATACAATAAATGGTATCACTGATCATCAATGCATGGTTTAAGTCAAATTGGGGTGACTTGAAAATCTCGATAGTGTCTTGAAGGATAATAATTACTTTACAGAAGTTCTGATTGTGGGATCCACTGACTTATATTAAATAAACACAAAACATGATATATATCACTCATTATGTTTTTGAGTAAAACCTGAAGTATTAGTTTAAAAGGACTAATTATATTGACAATCAACTTAACCAGTTTAATTTAAATAAAGCTGGACAGAGTCTTGACTTGATAAAGAACTATATGATCTCATTTTGAAAATTCTTTCAAGAAAAAGGAAGATTCCAGTCCATGCTCCAGTTCCTTCCAACTCCTTAAAGCAATTACTTTCTTGGAGATGTGAGAAGGATTCAGACGACTTAAACAAGCTGCTGCTCTGTCCTATCTCAGCTGACGAGTCCGTTTATTTTCAATCTTGCCAATACATATGGATGACGGATCGAATCCTAAGGAATAAATGGAATGCCCTTTAAGGATCATACAAGAAATCAAATGTTGATCTTGACTAAGATTGTTTCACCGAGCCTAGGGGGAGATTGTAGAGGACTAATCAAGGCTCGGCAAAACAATTGAAGTCTGAATGAAGTCAAATTCTGAAGATTGCTTGTGCGAAAGCCAGACTCACGCGAAATCAAGTTTCCACGCGAGAAGCAGCCTGTGCGAAAGCTTCTGTCACGCGCAAGTCACTTCCACGCGAGAAACAGAAGTCACGCGAGAAGCACACCATGCGAGAAAGGAATCCACGCGAAAGACAAAGCCGCGCGAAAAGCATCTCGCGCGAGAACTCAAAGTTTAGTATAAATAGCTAAGTTTCGTTTTGTAATTAAGCTTTTCATTCATTAATATACTGTACTGTGCGAAAACTGCACAAGACCTTTTATAGGTTGTTCAATTCAATCGAAGAAGCATTTTATGTTCAATCCAATCTTCTTTTTAATCCAATTACGTTTACATTCCGCATTCACGTGATTGAGATCGTGTGGTATTGATTTCTGGGAGATTTCAGAGGTTTTACAGGTTATGGCCCAAAATGGGTGATAATTGTTATGGCTTAAAATGATTAAAATTTAGTATGGGTCAACATGGGTGGTATTGGTTATGGGTCAAAACAGGTGGCATTGGTTATGGCTCATAACAGGCGCATAAGTTATGGGTCATAACGGGTGGGATTAATTATGGTCAAAACGATAGATATTTGGTTTAGGTCAAAAGTGGTGGTATTGGTTATGGGTCAAAAAATATGGAATTGATATGGTCAAAATGAGTGATATAGGTTATGGGTCAACTTTGTGGTATTGGTTGTAGGTTAAAATAAGTAATATTGGTTAGGGGTCGAGATGGTTGATATTTGGTATGGGTCAGCTTGGGTGATATCAGTGATATTTGTTACGGCTCAAAACTATTGAAATTTGGTATGGGTCAACATGGGTGGCATTGGTTATGGCGTATGGGTGAAAACGGATGGTATTGGTTATAGGTCAAAACGGGTGGTATTGGTTATGGGTCAGTATGAATGGTGTTTGGTATGGGTCAAAACGGGTGATATTTGGTATGGGTCAAAATAGATGGTTTTGGTAATGGGTCAAAATGAATGGCGCACGGTAATTCAGGTGGTGGTCTTGGAGGCAACATGACCAGATATACAACATACAACCATTGACAGTCATGCATCTTCAATCGGGTTAGTTTGTTATTGTGTAGTTTTTATGTTTAGTTTTGTTTAGTGCAGTGGTTTAGCCAAGTTATAGTAGCTTTCTTTCACTATTAATCTCATTATGTTGGATTAATAGAGTTGTTAATTTTGAATATACAAACAACAAATCCCACGGCATCGCGCGGGTATGTTTGCTAGTTAAATTTTTAAAAGAATATAAGGTATGTAGATGTAGATACCAAAGGGAGTACTTAAAAGGACATATTAATCATAAGGTATTTCCAGTTTATCTAAAAGGTGGATTCAAGTCATGTAACGTCTAGTTATAGATGTTTAATAAGAGTATATTAAGAATCATATTAAAAAAATTTCTGAAAAAAAAGAGTTAAAGAGCTTTAGCATTAATGACGAAGATTTTCCTTCCTTCCAACCTATTTGTTTCCTTGTTTGCCCACTCTATCATTTTCTAAAACTATACGTAGTGGACAAAGAGGGTGCACCAATAATGATGACATGAACACATGTGAGTTTTCAAACACCATTACATGATAGTTAAAATAGGCTTCAAACCAATAAGGCATTAAGCTCTTAAGGGACTCTAAACACAACATTGCCTATATTATTGCATCAATAGGACTTTAAACACCAGTTAATCACTATAATTGATTTTAAAGAACCTTTAGTAAAATGATTTTATTCATTAATTCTTTGATCCTTGCTACATACCACCCAAGAGTGTTTGAGATTGGCACATACTTGAACAACTCTTTTAGTTTATGCCTAAAAATCAAAAATCAAATATATAATATGCTAATCTGCTCGATTTAAAACAACATACCTCCTTAACCCAATTTGCAAAATCAAACAACTAAAAAATCAAATTCAATTTATATCTTCTTCACCTAGAACTTAATTAATAGTTGGCCTTCATCGCCAACGCCACCATCGTCTTCTTCATAATCTTAAGACCAATACCAAAAGCAATAAAAATTAGATTTAGGGGTAAGATTAGGGTTAAGTTTACACAACCTCGTCTTCACAATCGTCACCATCGTGGCGAAAACGTGTAAGCTACCATTGTACGAGTCCTACCATCACTACTGGTCATTGTATGTGTTAAGCTCCAAGCTGCTCAAAAACTCACAATCGTGGATTTACAATCGAGCGACTCAAAACAAAGAAATTACTATTCATTTCCTTTCTTCTTTAATAATAGTAATAATAATAATAGTATAATAACAAAGGAGATTCTATGCACTCTATGCAAACTTAATTGTAATACCAAAGACATCGGTTAAAGACAAAAAATGTAAAAGTCCAGTTATCAAGTGTCACGTGACATAACGGTCATATCCGCAACCCATGATTTATGTGTTCGCCACTACCCAAATTGTATATAAGTTTAAAAATACAATCATGAAAAGACTTATATAGAGAAATATCTCCATAAAAGGTATTTATATGTAAAATATACATTTTTTTAATATGTTAGAAAAATAAAAAATTAAATTAATTATAGAGTAAAATGTTATTTTCGTCCCTGACGTTCTGTTGAATTTATCATTTCAATCCAAAAACTTTTTTTTTATATTTCAATCACTGTAGTTTATCAAATATTATCATTTTCATCCACTCCACTAACTCTGTTAAGATTTTTGTTAAATATGAGGGTATTTTAGTATTTTTAAAACTTTAATTATCCAATTAAAACAAATTAATCAATTAATATTAAATTTATATATTAATAATAGAATGGAATGAATAGTATGAATAGTGTTGTGTGAACAGTAATACTGTACAAGTTGTTATTGCCTATGTACAACTTCAATCCCACCACCGCCTCAAATGTGTGTAAAAGATTGGGTTTCTTTCTTTAAAGCTTTTTATACATTTAGAGAGAGAAAGAGTTTGAGAGGGCGGCGGGGGCATGGGCGGTAGGCGCTACTGGGTCACTGGCGGCTGTCGCCGACGGTGTACGTCGTCTCCGTTTAGTCGCCGACGGTGTGCGGCTGTCGTAGGCGGTGTCCGTTTGAGGATCCAGGTTTGCATGGTGTCTCTCTTGTTCTTGTTTGGTAGGGGTGCTCCGATAGATCCCTGTTTGTTGGGTCTTTTGTTCCGATCATCCCTACACGTCTTGTTTTGGGTAGATCTGGATATGGATGATGTGATGGCCGATGACCGTCGGTCACCGTGATGGTAGTGGTAGCATTAGAAATAGCCGCCGCTTGGCCTCCCGTTTGCGGTTGAGGTAGAGCTTGTGGTTGTTTCCTCGCAGTTCAGGGTGTCAACGTTAATGGTTTGATTGTCGTTGTCTCCCCTTCTCCTCTGCCTCTCTCTGATTTTCTCCTTTTTCCCCATTGAAGTATTATGGTTTTTGGATCCGCCTTTAGTCTAATGGTTATCTCTTGTTGGTTTTCAAGTGATGTATGTGAGGCCTTAGTTATGTTGATGAACAGTAATACAGTGATGTACAAGTTACTTTTGCTTATGTACAGCTTGAATCCCACCACCGCCTCAAATGTGTTTAAAAGGTTGGGTTAGTCTCTTTAAAGCTTCTGATGATGAGGATTTCCTCATTTGAGACTTTTCTATTTGGTGATTTGTAACGTCAATGATGGTAGGCATTTCCTCATCTGAGACGGTTGCCTTGGTGTTCATCTTAGTATTTATTCATGGTTCTATTAGGGGATTATATTTGTTGGGTGTATCTGTTTTTGGTTTTTCTTTGATCAGTGAACTTGACTCATTTGAGACTGAGTCAGAGCTCATATGACTAGATACATTGGCCATCATGCTTAAGCTGAGCTGCCTATTGTCTTGCTGTTGGGAAAATTGTTTTATCGATTATCTGTCACACCCCAACCTTGACGGCGGAATCGTCGAGGCGTGAGAGTTACGATTGTTCACAGCCACATAACGCTATTGCCTGAAACATGTTAAAAATAAAAGGTCAACATATTGTTGGTGAGCATTCTATAGTTTTTCATACATAAGTATATAAAAGATGGCAATTCATGTTGTAAATTAGAGAACAAGGTAACTAGGGATGTAAGACAGAATGCACAATCAAACCTTGACAATGTTTTACAAGTATCAAACGACGTTAATATTCTATTAACGTTAAAAGTATATACGATTAGCTAAGTGTACTTGGATCAACCAAGCAGGCTTGTCAGGCCCATAGATCTATGACGTCGTCAGGCTAGCAATAGTTAATGATTGTACATATATTCGACATTACATGGTAGCTACAAGATTCAACTAATCACAACACACAAGTAAATTGCCATAAGTTTACAAGAATCAATCGTGTTTACAAGTGTAACGTTTATACGGTAACATGTTTCACCCAAAAGTGTGTGAAATAATAAAATGGGTATAGAAATACTCACTTGACGTATAGGGGTGTAAGGTGATAATAAGGATTTAACGACGTTCCAACGAATTCTTTTACAAGGCACCTAAACGTATTGTAAGATTAAAGTTCGATAATAAGATTAATAATTAGACGTGAACTAGGGTTTCAGTTGGAATTGTGGGTTTTGTCGAGTAAATAAATTTATAAAGTAATTATTTGCATTTGATTCATTAAAAGAATTTTATATGTGAGTTTAAGTATCTTAGGAATGAATTCAAATATAAAAATTTATAAGGTTTAACATATATATAAAACCTTATAATTATTTAAAATTAATTGGAATAACATTTTGATTAATAACAATTTATTAATCTATCCTTTAGTTAGTATATTTTATAAGAGAATAATATTTTAGAATAATTTGTGAAATTATAAAATATATAATTTCTACAATTATCCTGATAAAACTTTGATTATTTATTATTTGAGACAAATAATTATTTATTATTTGAAACAAATAATAATTAGTACTAAAATAGGAAAATAATCCAATTGTAATGTTTGTTAAGATAAACAACTTTTTGAAGTCTATTTTATAAACTATTTAACTAATTTTATTATTTGTTTTAATAAAATAAAATAAAATATTAAGATATTATAAGAAATAAAATTTTCGAAATTGGTTTGTTGTAAAGAAAATTATTTAAAGTTTATAAACCTATTTTTATAATTTTTAAGATTTTTTCTGAATTTTTAGAGGTTTAAAAGCCTAATTAAAAAAATAAAGGGGGTGCCCGGGGTCGAACCCGGGACCTCCTGTTTCAACACACACACGCTTAACCGGTGGGCTAAGGGCCTCAGCCGCTGTAAAACCCCGTTTCAATTCCTGTTAAGCACAAACCCCAGCATACCCCCAATTCCTTCGAACCCTAGTTCGAATCCGAACAAAATTGAAGTTCAATTCGATATCTATTGTGTCTGATATCATGGGGCTTTTGTTCCCCATGATTAATCGAGTGTGTGTGTCTGTTTAATTTCATGTATGGTATCGATTTGAGTATAAACCTGATGAAGAACAGTCGCGGTTGTTGCCTCCAATCGAATACTGGGTAAATGTTGATGATATTCGAATTAAATTGACAGGAAGCTTCATATGTTGATCGAGATCAAATGCCCCTTATCAATTTTAATTAAAATCGAATGGAGATTGGTTTTTTTTCTTGAGTTGCAGGTCGCGGCTTTGGAAGAAATCAAACGAAGTGTTCGGGTTTGTTTTAGGTGCAATTTGAGACTAAGTTCGATTGGGTATATGTATAGGATCGTGTAGGTAACTTTAATTTGATTATTATTAACATTTGAGCGGGTTTTTGAGCGGTGATCGAATTCGAAAATTAAGTGGGATTGTGAGCTGTATTTTGGGTGATTACACACCCTTTAAAGATGCTTTCCAGTTCGAATCGGGCCCACGAATTGATTAGAGCCGGTTTCGTGTTTGAATTTCAAGTAATTTGGTGGTTTCGGGGCTCGCCGGAGCTTGCCGGCGGTGGCCGGAATCTTCGGCCGGAAAAACGAGGGGGTGGGGGTTTATTTTGAAAATTCGATAATTACACAAAGGTCCCTGTGGTTTTATGTTTTATTATTTTATGTTTAAAACTTAGTTTTAAGTTTCAAAAATGACATATAGCCCCCCTTAACTTTGAGTTTTATATAAGTTGAACTTTTAAATTTTACAACCTATTATTATTATTACTAATATTATTATTATTATATTATTATTATTATTATTATTATTATTATTATTATTATTATTATTATTATTATTATTATTATTATTGTTGTTGTTGTAATTATAGGGAATTAATATCAACATATTAAATTTAATTGTTCACAAAATTAGGTATTTTTTTAAAAATGCGCGATGTTACAGTCTCCCCTACTTTAGGAAATTTCGTCCCGAAATTTTAATCACGAGGAGACTGAAACGAAAAGATGAGGATACTGGGTTTTCATTTGGTCCTTACGTTTCTAGGTGAATCAGAAAATGAGCATGAAACCTCAGATAGATCATAGTGATTCTCATTTTCTGAGGTAAACTTTGAAGAACTTTCAGGTTTTGAATAGGTATCAAAAGAAGGAAATTCATCATCGATTAAGCTGGCCGCTTTAGTCTTTACTTTATGTGTAATGGCAGAGCCATTAGAGGTAAAAAGAGAGCCTAAAGTATGTGACTTCTAGTTAACATTATAAGCTTTCATGTTGATTAAGAATGAACGTTAATACAAGATGTTACCGTCTCCCCTACTTTAAAGAATTTCGTTTCGAAATTTAGAATGAACTTAAATAGGCAAAAGAGTTAAAATGAAAGATAAGTGTTCAACCTAATAGTGATTGACGTTTAATTACAGATAAAATATTTCACTTGATGGAATCTTACAAGATTCTTGACATAATGCATGCCAATTTGAACCTATCAGTGAAATGTGAGACGTTTTGAGATGAAATGTTGGAAAACGATGCCGAGTTACCATCGTATATTATACTTATAAATCACAACTTCCAGAATATGATTTCATGGTAAGGTGATGTTTAGATATCAATAAAAGACCAAAAATGGTAAGAAATGTTAACCGTCGGAATTTTAAGAATCCCAAACGTCATCATATGAAACGACCTTAACACATATCTTGTGAATATGCATTTCTCCTTTGACCAACCATTGGGCTAAGAACAATACGCTATGCGAAGATCTTGGAATGAGTTCACACCGATGGTTAAGAATGTCATTAATATGTTGAAGGATTAGATCATCAGAAGACAACATGACACTCAAAAGTTGTTTCTGATCTTTATCAAGTTTTGTTGTTGATAGAATTTCTGCTATGCTAACGACCCCTGATAATGGAGATCTTATGGTTGCTAGCATTTGATTTGCTCTCATCGTTTCCTTTGTAATATGAACAGTTTTATTAAGTTCTGTCTCCTTGGCCTTCTGCACAGCTATTTCTTCCCTTTGTTTTGCCATCTTTTCTCTCTTTTTCACCTGATCAGTGATTTCCATGCCCATGTAATTAACACAAATTTTCTCCCCATCTTTGCTGAACACGGGTTCAACATATATTAAGAATGTTTTCGCTCCGAATAATTCAGTCTCAAAAGTAATTCCTTTCTTTGTTGGTAACTCTTTCCAGAACTTCTCTTTTAACGTCTTGTTATTCAAATCCAAAATAGATTTCTAATGATTTTCAAGGTTAAGGATTCTAAAACGATTCAAGGAATGACACAGTCAATAAGAAAGGTATTTGTAACCATGTTTTACAAGGTAACAAATTGTCAAATGCCGATTGCATACGTAATTCATCAATCTCGTAAGTACAGTCGAGAACATTCGTATGACTAGAGAGACATAATCACAAGTTGATAATATCTTTATTTGACAAAAGATTGTTTAGGAAGACTATCATCACGTAATCAGGTGTTGCTGATATCTCAAAATGAAAGTTGATAAGTAAGGAATAAATGGTTCGATGTAGTTAGATCGAGTCATACAGGAAGGTAGAGGGAAAGAAATCGATTTAAGAATTTAAATGCTCCAAGCTTGGAATCAAAATCAACCTAAAACGATCGGGTCTTCTTTTTAAGTTTAGAGATCATGCTTTGGCTTAATAGGTCAAAACACTAACATTGTTTCACCCGTTAAGTTACTACATGCTTCTCGTCACTTGATTACAACCATGGTAAGTTGAAGATCAAGAAATAAGAATAGTCATCAAGGTGTGGTTTTCACTCCTAACTTGATGGTGTATTCCCAAGATATGACCATTAACTTACCAATCAAAAAGTTCGATCCCAACTCATTGTTGAGGATCTACAGAAATAAGACGAGATAACTCACCATTAAGGTAAGGGAAATCACTCCTATCTTAACGATGAAGTTTTACAAAAACAAAACAAAATATAACAAGATGAACTTCTTCATCAAAATCCAGAATTCACTCCTACTTTGATGAGATCGTTTCATTTGAGAGAATACAATCCATAAAAATGAAATTATCATCAAGGTATGGAATTCACGCCTATCTTGATGATTGAGTTCCATATTAATAAGAAAACAATCGAGGATTGACATTTGTCACCAAAGTACGGGTTTCAATCCTATTTTGGTGAGGTCACGTCATTTGTGAAGTGCAAGTTCCAATGAGAATAATTGAAGTCAATCCTCAGGATGACGAACTTGCCCTAATCCAGAGGATGAAACTTCATAAAACACACAATTGGAAACCATTTATCGAAACGAATAGAGAATCATCAAAGTAAGGGAATCACCCCTGTTTTGATGAGTTAGAATTGTTTAGGAGGTACAAGTGTTCTTAGTCATAGACTGACTTACAAATTCTTGCATCTCTCACGGTACAGACAGTTTAAGGTTCGGCTTAACCACGAAAGGAAAAGGATATCACTTAGAAATTTAGAAAAATTTCAAGTTACATCAATGTAACTAAAAGGAAAATCATGCTTACCAAATTTAAGGTCAAAGTTCGAGGTAACAGGATTTGTTATGATGGTGTTCAAATCTTGGATAATTTCAATCAGGGAGACAAAATCAAGAACAAGAATGATTCGACAACATGATGAGATGTGAACATTCGATTCACAATCGAAAGGAAAATACAAGGACTTCTCAAGATATGAGGTCAACCATAGCCTTATTGAAGACACGCGTACTTATAAGTGATCAATCATCACAAGGATTTCGAGTCGAGTAAACGGATTCAATGATCGAATCAGATCACTATTTACACTTTGCTTAGACAAAGTATCCAAAGATGTAAGAATTTCACCTTACAGCATTGAATGTCTTTAGTCATAGGACACACCCTTAGGAAGATTTCAGAACCATAAGTAACGGTTTGAAGTTTTAAGGACCATACGGTTTAGATTCTCAATATCTTTGGGTATATTGAAATCCATGTTTACGTTGGTCAAAACAAGCAGATAGTTACATGAAATGCCGGGTTCAATACTGTTATACGTTACACATTGAGCGTTTAAACGTATGAGTTGAAATGTAGGATGGGTTCAATATTAACAGGAACATTATTTAGGTTAAGAATGAGAAGGGATTTAAACTTTGGTGATAAACCAATTCAAGGATTCAAAAATTTTCAAGATGCAAGAGGATGGTTCCATTTGGTAACGCATTACCATTTGGAATCGTTGACACGTCAAGGTAAATTGACCCATTCGCCTTAGAAACTTGTGTATGTTGACCATAGTTTATCACTCATCCCAGAAATCCCCAGGTAAGCGTAACTGGTCCCGTAGGATTTATGCGAAACGCTTACCTTAGCCCGAAGGCTTTTTGCCAGGAAAACCAGAATACAGGTGTCTATGTGTCACACAATATTTCTTAGGTTTATGAAATCAAAACCTTGATGAGATTTATATAGATTAGACATATCGTCTAAAGATCCAAGTCATCAACATAAGCATAAGATTCCACGTGTCGTCGAGAATAAGATTAAGAGATTTTATGTTCGGGGAGAGTCAAAGTGTCAAATATAGGTTTTGGAAGACAGATAATAAAGTTTTAAGCATACATAAGGCAATCCTATTCTAAGGCATCAAATTGCACAAAAAGGCATAGCATTATGTAGCATGCAAACCATGTAATTTACAAGATAAAAGTATATTACTATAAGGTTCATGCATACGCTATAGTCTAGGTCACCGTTTCTAATAACCTAAATCCCTATAGTTATGGGCTCTGATACCAATCTGTCACACCCCAACCTTGACGGCGGAATCGTCGAGGCGTGAGAGTTACGATTGTTCACAGCCACATAACGCTATTGCCTGAAACATGTTAAAAATAAAAGGTCAACATATTGTTGGTGAGCATTCTATAGTTTTTCATACATAAGTATATAAAAGATGGCAATTCATGTTGTAAATTAGAGAACAAGGTAACTAGGGATGTAAGACAGAATGCACAATCAAACCTTGACAATGTTTTACAAGTATCAAACGACGTTAATATTCTATTAACGTTAAAAGTATATACGATTAGCTAAGCCTGCTTGGTTGATCCAAGTACACTTAGCTAATCGTATATACTTTTAACGTTAATAGAATATTAACGTCGTTTGATACTTGTAAAACATTGTCAAGGTTTGATTGTGCATTCTGTCTTACATCCCTAGTTACCTTGTTCTCTAATTTACAACATGAATTGCCATCTTTTATATACTTATGTATGAAAAACTATAGAATGCTCACCAACAATATGTTGACCTTTTATTTTTAACATGTTTCAGGCAATAGCGTTATGTGGCTGTGAACAATCGTAACTCTCACGCCTCGACGATTCCGCCGTCAAGGTTGGGGTGTGACAGATTGTTGTTAAGAAACACAAATACGATGAAAACCTTGTATTTCAGGTTGATGATGATGCTGATGTTTTGTACATCTGAGACATGAACCCTTTCCTTTGGTTGATATGTTACTGTATAGTATAATATCATGTAGTGATGATAAACTACAATGCCATCGGTTGTTTTGGCATGGCAGCCGTTTACGGTTAGCAGCCGCACCGAAATCCTCCTCCGTAACATGAGCACTGTACGTTTTTAGAACCTGTGTTCCTTTCTTTGCTTTGTTAATATTGGGCTGTGATGATAAACAACAATGAGATCAGTTGCTTTGGCGTGGCAGTCCTTTATGGTTAGCAGTCGCAACTGATAGCCTATTCTGAGCCCGGCCCATAACACGCGCATCGCGCAGGGTGGATACCACCTAGCTAAAATTAAAAAGAAAACATATAAAGAGACTAGTGAGATTGGGCGATTCGATTTAAAATATTCGATAACTCTAACTCATGTTGTTCGATTGGGGTATATTTTTGAGATTCAATTAATCTTCATATTATGTTCTTACATGTACATTTATTCGATTGAGATCTACTGTGGGATTGAGTTCTGCTGTTGTCACGTTTTGTGAGATCTGAGATTTTCATGTTACGTGACAACAATAGACCTCAATCAAACAAAATGCGACAACAATAGATATCAATTGAACAACGGTGCACTTTCGAACAAAACATTAAATATCAATTGAAATGTCATAGCAAATGTCACAGCAGACCTCAATTGATGTAAGGCCCGTTCCCGGGCACCTCACAGTTGGTCATTCACAGCGTAAATATACATATCATAAGTTAAGCAGCGGAATTATGTTTAACAAAAACATCCATTCAATATAAAAACTGTTGCTAAATAATACATTCTAGTTTTTAAGTTACAAAATATTTGATTGAATGAATTACAGAACAACAGTATCGTCAAAATAAAATGGATGTCAGTCTTCCCGCCAAGTAGCCACCCCTGTGTGCCATCACCAGCAACCTGTCACCTGCCAACTGGAAATACATAAAAGTCAGCGTTGCTGAGTGAGTTCTAGTTTACTTTACTTTTCGTTCAAAACCATTCCTCATTTTAAAATACTTTACTTTTCGTTCAAAACCATTCCTCATTTGGCACAAGTGATCATACATCGTACGTACACATAGGTAATACTTTTATTATCTGCATCATCGTTCAATTCGTACTTTTATCATTCCTCTTTAATTAAACTGTGAGTCTTTTGCAACACCAAGTCGCTCACCTCTGAGCCAATCACAAAGATTGACCCATATACTGTGAGTCTTTTGCAACACCAAGTCGCTCACCTCTGAGCCAATCACAAAGATTGACCCATATACTGTGAGTCTTTTGCAACACCAAGTCGCTCACCTCTGAGCCAATCACAAAGATTGACCCATATACTGTGAGTCTTTTGTGACACCAAGTCACTCACCTCTATATCAATCTCAAGGATTGATCCTGTGTGCATCCTTCGGGGTAGCGAACCCGCATCACAGTTGAGCTAACACCTGCCAGGGGTGTGCACCTCCATTCATTTGCTTGCAAGACTTTCGTTCATTCGTTCACGTTCCATTCCTCTTTATCATTAATCTTTCACTTTTTAATGATAATAATTATTGATCATGATCATTCCACATAGAACATACAGTATTATTATTACTAAGCATAATAATAATAATACAAATAATATTATTAATAATATTATTCATTCTCTTAATAATATTCCTAATCATAATATTTATAATATTAAGAAAAGGGATATTATTACATTCAAACATCATCATACATTCATCATCATACGTTCATCACCATACATTCATCATACCTTACTTAACAATATCTTAATAATATTGATAACTATAATGCACTAATAATAATATTAGTAACAATTAGGGTTAATCATACTCATCATTATATGCATGAGACATCATTATTTATTAACCCTAGTCAACCCTGGTCAAACCTCGAACTTCGGGCTTACTGGAAATTTCCTGAAAATTTCTAAGTGTTCTAGTCGTTTTAGCCCTGTTGGGCGTATAACCCTCTGGTCGTATGAGCACTATTAGTCGTATGAGTCCTGCTGGACTTTTCACTTAACACTTAGAATTATTCACTGGTCATACGACCTGGTCGTATGACCCCTGCTGGTCGTACCACTCGACTTAGAAACATATTCGGATCATACGACCACTGTTGGTCGTATGAGTCCACACTTAGAATTTTCATCATCATCATACGACCACTGTTGGTCGTATGAGTCCTGTGGGCCTCAGACTTAGAAATTTTTCACATAATCATACGACCACTATTGGTCGTATGAGTCCTATTGGCCTCATACTTAGAAAATATCACATGTTCATATGACCACTGTTGGTCGTATGAGTCCTATTGGGCTCAACACTTAGAAAAATATTCTGGTCATACGACCACACTGTTGGTCGTATGACCACTAGTGGACTTACCAACTTTTGCTGATTTATTCTAAGTCCCATTTTCAAACATATTGCAACCTGTTCCTGTGTCTAATCCATAAACCAAGTCCCAAACATCATAATGCCTAATTCTAAACATAAACATATGATTTTAGGCATAAACTAACATAAACATAAACATACGCACATTCCAACCATACGGGTATCAAACCCAAGTTTTATGAAAACATGTTTACATGCATTTCCAGCCCCAAAACATTTAAAAACAGTAAGAACGGGGTCTAGAACTCACCTTAGTCGTCTTCTTCGAATTTACCCTCTTCAACCCGAACCTTCTCAGTCGTTTACACACCTAAAACACACACACAGAGCAACCCGAACACACTAGTCACATTTATATGCTCATGTATGGTTCTAGAATCGTCCTAACATCATAAATTCGGGATTTCTTACCAAGAACTTTGAATTCCTCAGATCTTTCTTCAAAATTCCGATTGTTTTCTGCTCCTGCTACTTTCTCTTTCTAAAAATATCGAATGCAGTGAAATGCAGACAACGTGGGTGCCATACCACCTTTTGTACAAGGAATTAATAAAAAGTTTGCCAAATTGACACTTTTGGCCCTCAAACAAAAGTAACTTTGTTTTTCTTTCCTTTCTCTTTCCATTTATTCTTTTAATTTCTTTAATAAGAAATTACGGGTGTTACAAGTCCACCCCCCTTATATAGGTTTCGTCCCCGAAACCTGTTATTCCTCAAACAGATGTGGGTAGTGTTGTCTCATCTCTTCTTCAGTCTCCCACGTAGACTCGGATCCCTTCCTGTGCTTCCACTGTACTCGCACGAGGGGAACCACTTTATTCCTCAACCTCTTTTCCTTACGATCAATGATTGCCACTGGCTGCTCCACGTAGTTGAGCCGTTCGTCTACTTCAATATCCCCCAGTGGTACAACCATGTCTTCATCAGCTAAGCACTTCCTTAGATGAGATACATGGAATGTAGGATGAATTCCACTTAACTCATCTGGCAATTCAAGTCGATAGGCCACCTCTCCTACTCGTGCGATAATTCGGAAAGGTCCTATGTACCTCGGGCTTAGCTTACCTCTTTTCCTGAATCTAATGATTCCCTTCCAGGGCGAGACCTTCAGCATAACTCGGTCACCAACCTTGAACTCTATCGGTCTTCGCCTCTTGTCAGCATACGACTTTTGCCTATCTTTCGCCGCCTTCATGAAGGCTTTGATCTTCTCTAATTTCTCAGTCGTTGCTTCAATCACCTCAACACCTCCTAACTCCTTCTGCCCAATGTCTCCCCAGCACACGGGCGTCCTACATCTCCTACCGTATAGCATCTCGTAAGGTGGCATGCCAATGCTGGCGTGATAACTATTGTTGTACGAGAATTCTGCTAACGGCAAGTGATCATCCCAACTTCCTCCAAATCGATCACGCACGCCCGAAGCATATCTTCGAGTGTTTGGATCGTCCTCTCAGACTGACCGTCTGTTGAGGATGATATGCTGTACTAATGTGTACCTCGTCCCCATCGCATCATGGAATTTCTTCCAAATTGGATGTAAACCGGGTGTCGCGATCAGACACAATCGACACCGGTACACCATGACGAGCTACGATCTCTTAATGAAAGATCCGCCAATCTTTCAGATGAATATGTCTCGCATCGGTAAGAAGTGGGCACTCTTCGTCATCGATACAATCACCCATATAGCATCATACCTTTAGGGGTACGTGGTAACTTCGTGATGAAGTCCATGGTGATGTGTTCCCACTTCCACTCCGGGATGTCCAAAGGTTGGATCTTTCCGTACGGCTTCTGGTGTTCCGCCTTCACTTGTAAACAAGTCAGGCATTACTCACATACTCCACCACGTCGCGTTTCATACCCGGCCACCATAATCTTTCTTCATATCGTGGTACATCTTGGTAGCACCGGGGTGAATGGAGTATCGGTCCTATGGGCTTCATCCATAATTCTACTACGTAGATCCCCGTATCGAGGAATCCACATTCGCCCAATCGGGTCTTAACACCTAGAGTGTTCTCACCAACTCCGTCACTAGACCTCTCATCCTTTCGGAGTTAAGACGATCTTCCTTCAAAGCCTCGTCTTGGAACTCCTTAACCTGTGTCATCATCGGAGGTCATGATCAACTGATAAGCCTTCACCCGGATCGGCTCAGGCCTTTCTTTTCGGCTAAGGGCATCAGCCACCACATGGCTTTGCCCGGGTGGTAATGGATCTCACAATCATAATCTTTTATCAGTTCCAACCACCGCCTCTGCCTCATGTTTAGATCCTTCTGCTCGAAGAAATACTTCAAGCTTTTGTGGTCGTGAAGATTGTGCACTTCGTCCGTATAGATAGTGCCGCCAAATCTTCAATGCCAAAAACCACCGCAGCTAGTTCTAGATCGTGTGTGGGATAGTTGACTTCGTGGGTTTTCAGTTGTCGAGATGCGTAGGCTATCACCTTTCCACGTTGCATCAACACACAACCTAGCCCAGAATAAGATGCATCCGAATAGACCACTAAGTCTTCACTTCCTCAGGCAAAGTCAAGACAGGAGCTTGTGTTAGTTGCCTTCAATCTCAAAAGCATCTCCTGCTCTCGACCCCACACGAATTCACATCCTTACGAGTCAATTTTGTCAAAGGTGAGGCTATCTTTGAAAAGTCTGAATAAACCTCTCATGAATAGCCCGCCAATCCCAAGAAGCTACGAATCTCGGATGGCGTCTTTGGGGATTTCCATTGCATCACAGCCTCAACCTTTGCTGGGTCCACCATTATTCCTTCTGCATTACTACGTGACCCAGAAATTGCACCTCGCGTAGCCAAAAGGCGCATTTGGAGAATTTGGCGTACAATTTCTCCCTTTTTCAACGTTTCCAACACTTCCCGAATATGCCCAGCATGCTCTTTTTCACTTCTTGAATAAATCAAAATATCATCGGATGAATACAATATGATTTATCTAAGCATTGGTCGGCACACTCGGTTCATCAAATCCATAAAAGCAGCCGGCGCATTGGTCAACCAAAAGACATAACAAGAAACTCGTAGTGACCATAGCGCGTACGAAAGGCTGTTTAGGGATATCTTGTCCTTCACCTTTAATTGATGGTAGCCAGATCGAAGATCTATCCTCGAGAACCAATAGCACCCTGGAGTTGATCAAACAAGTCATCGATTCTTGGTAAGGGGTATCTGTTCTTCACCGTCAGCTTTCACTCGCGGTAGTCGATGCACATCCGCATACTACCATCCTTCTTCTTTACGAACAGAACCGGAGCACCCCAAGGTGAGATACTCGGTCGAATAAACCCCTTATCCAGCAGCTCCTGCAACTGATCCATCAATTCTTTCATCTCGTCGGAGCCAAGCGATACGGTGCTTTCGCGACAGGTTGGGCACCCGTATCAGGTCGATCTGGAATTCGATCTCTCGGTCAGGTGGCAAACCGATAAGTCTTCGGGAAACACATCTGGAAAGTCACACACCACTGGCACATCGCATAGCTGTGGTGTTGGCGTCTCTACATTCTTTACATAACATAAGTAGGCGCTGCATCCGCGCCTCATACACTTTCCCGCCACCGCCATCGAGATCACCTTCGGAATCGTCGTAACCCGATCGCCATAAATCGTCACCGGACTTCGTCGGTCGCTGTCAGTCTAATCATCTTCTTTCGGCACACGATATTCGCTTCGTAGGTTGCTAACCAGTCCATCCCTAACACTACATCAAATCCTCCTAGAGGCATCACAGTAACATGGCAGCAAACCTATGGCCCTCTAATTCTATGGTACAGCCCTCTACATCTGTAAACTAGTGGACTTACCAATAGCAGTTTCTACATCAAAGGGCTCATCAATGCATTTACTACTAGCAGATAATTTAGCACAGAAAGTAGCAGAAATGAAACTCCTACTAGCACCAGAATCAAATAACACAGAAGCAAGAGTTTGATTTACTAGGAACGTACCTGATACAACATCGGGGTCCGTCCTAGCCTCTCTCTCTGGTCATGGTGAAAGCTCTGGCGCTCGCCCTTTGCCCTTCGGTTCCGGCCGTCTTCTTTCCCCGGAACTCTCAGCCCTTGGCTTCTTGCAATCCCTGCTCATATGGCCCGCCTCACCGCAGGTGTAACACCTCAGATCCTTACAATCCTTCAGCATATGACCCGGCTTCCCGCACTTGAAACACACGTTGAGCCCCGATTTGCACTCACCCGTATGCTCCTTCCCGCACTTGCCACACCTTTTGGGCCTCGAGCTTGATGACCCCACCCTTCGGTCATCCACTTTCATCCTTTTATTGTTCGGAGTAAAACCGCCACGCCCGAACCGTTTCCCATTCCAGTTTCGGTCACCACCACCAGTCTTCTTCACCTCCGCATCCGCTACCTCTCTCTCATCGTAGAGCCTCCCAGCCAAATCTACTGCCGACCTAAAAGTGCTTGGTCGTGCAGCAATCAAATGCCTACGAATATCGGCTGGCAGTCCCTGAATATACCGGTTAATCTTGCGAGATACCGGTGTCACTTGGTCTGGCACCAGCCTTGCCATTTCATTGAACTTGGCAGTGTATTGCTGGTGGTTCATGGTTCCCGCCTCGAGTTGCAGAAAACTCCCTCTCAATCTTATCCAGTTCCCTGTGAGGACAGAATTCCTCAATCACCAACTTCTTCAACTCGGGCCACTTCATCTTACTTATGGCCCTGCTTCCCTCAGCTTGGACAATATTGTCCCACCAACATAGTGCTGAGTCGGTAAAAGAGGGGTGGCAAATTTTACCTTCTGATCTTCCCGGCACTCACTGATCTCGAGTACCGCTTCCATTTCCCTTACCCAACGATGGGCAGCAGCAGCATTGCCATTTCCATCAAAAGTCGGGGGCCTGCACCTCTGGAATGCCCCGTAATTGCATCCCTTGGTCGTCACCCCAGCTACATCATCTTCCTCTTCATCAGACACTACTATCTCAGGGTCCGGTCGTCCCTCTCCTCCCTTGCTCTCCTTCTCAGTTGACCCTCTCCTGTCCTCCTTCTCCTTTCTCTCTTCATTCCTCACAGCACGAATAACATCAGTCACCACAGATGGCATGACTGCCTGCAGGACTTGGTGTACCTCATCAGCAATCGCCTCCCTAGCTGAGGCATTCAGGCTCGCATTCTCGGTTTCTTCATTCCGGTTAGGAACCTCAGGTTCACAGGAGTCGTCTTAGGAGCTTTAGTGCTGTTCCTAGTCGTACGCGGACGACCTCTACCTCTAGCAGCCTTAGAAGGTTTCTTCCCAGCCATCTCCTATGCACTATAAGATTCAAACACTAAAACAGTCATTCAAGGAACAGCTTAGTTTATGTCAAGTATAGTAAGTCCCTAATTACAGTGGCCAGTTGTGATTAGCCACTTACTTTACTCTTCACACCCCAAGCATTTCCTATTCTGACTACATCAGTATCTAAATCTACTAAGAACACATAAGTCACTTACAGCACACGCACATAAGTCTGGTTATCTTTTAAGAAAACAATACCTGATGGCACATGGCTACTCGGGCTGACATCCTTCTTTCCGTCCCATTCTCAGTTTAAGTTAAGGTTTATTTTGAAAATTTACCCGTTTCACTTAAACTTTAGCTCTGATACCAACTTGTAAGGCCCCGTTCCCGGGCACCTCACAGTTGGTCATTCACAGCGTAAAATATACATATCATAAGTTAAGCAGCGGAATTATGTTTAACAAAAACATCCATTCAATATAAAAATGTTGCTAAATAATACATTCTAGTTTTTAAGTTACAAAATATTTGATTGAATGAATTACAGAACAACAGTATCGTCAAAATAAAATGGATGTCAGTCTTCCCGCCAAGTAGCCACCCCTGTGTGCCATCACCAGCAACCTGTCACCTGCCAACTGGAAAATACATAAAAGTCAGCGTTGCTGAGTGAGTTCTAGTTTATAGTTAAAATACTTTACTTTTCGTTCAAAACCATTCCTCATTTGGCACAAGTGATCATACATCGTACGTACACATAGGTAATACTTTATTATCTGCATCATCGTTCAATTCGTACTTTTATCATTCCTCTTTAATTAAACTGTGAGTCTTTTGCAACACCAAGTCGCTCACCTCTGAGCCAATCACAAAGATTGACCCATATACTGTGAGTCTTTTGCAACACCAAGTCGCTCACCTCTGAGCCAATCATAAAGATTGACCCATATACTGTGAGTCTTTTGCAACACCAAGTCGCTCACCTCTGAGCCAATCACAAAGATTGACCCATATACTGTGAGTCTTTTGTGACACCAAGTCACTCACCTCTATATCAATCTCAAGGATTGATCCTGTGTGCATCCTTCGGGGGTAGCGAACCCGCATCACAGTTGAGCTAACACCTGCCAGGGGTGTGCACCTCCATTCATTTGCTTGCAAGACTTTCGTTCATTCGTTCACGTTCCATTCCTCTTATCATTAATCTTTCACTTTATTAATGATAATAATTATTGATCATGATCATTCCACATAGAACATACAGTATTATTATTACTAAGCATAATAATAATAATAATACAAATAATATTATTAATAATATTATTCATTCTCTTAATAATATTCCTAATCATAATATTTATAATATTAAGAAAAGGGATATTATTACATTCAAACATCATCATACATTCATCATCATACGTTCATCACCATACATTCATCATACCTTACTTAACAATATCTTAATAATATTGATAACTATAATGCACTAATAATAATATTAGTAACAATTAGGGTTAATCATACTCATCATTATATGCATGAGACATCATTATTTATTAACCCTAGTCAACCCTGGTCAAACCTCGAACTTCGGGCTTACTGGAAATTTCCTGAAAATTTCTAAGTGTTCTAGTCGTTTTAGCCCTGTTGGGCGTATAACCCTCTGGTCGTATGAGCACTATTAGTCGTATGAGTCCTGCTGGACTTTTCACTTAACACTTAGAATTATTCACTGGTCATACGACCTGGTCGTATGACCCCTGCTGGTCGTACCACTCTGGACTTAGAAACATATTCGGATCATACGACCACTGTTGGTCGTATGAGTCCACACTTAGAATTTTCATCATCATCATACGACCACTGTTGGTCGTATGAGTCCTGTGGGCCTCAGACTTAGAAATTTTTCACATAATCATACGACCACTATTGGTCGTATGAGTCCTATTGGCCTCATACTTAGAAAATATCACATGTTCATATGACCACTGTTGGTCGTATGAGTCCTATTGGGCTCAACACTTAGAAAAATATTCTGGTCATACGACCACACTGTTGGTCGTATGACCACTAGTGGACTTACCAACTTTTGCTGATTTATTCTAAGTCCCATTTTCAAACATATTGCAACCTGTTCCTGTGTCTAATCCATAAACCAAGTCCCAAACATCATAATGCCTAATTCTAAACATAAACATATGATTTTAGGCATAAACTAACATAAACATAAACATACGCACATTCCAACCATACGGGTATCAAACCCAAGTTTTATGAAAACATGTTACATGCATTTCCAGCCCCAAAACATTTAAAAACAGTAAGAACGGGGTCTAGAACTCACCTTAGTCGTCTTCTTCGAATTTACCCTCTTCAACCCGAACCTTCTCAGTCGTTTACACACCTAAAACACACACAGAGCAACCCGAACACACTAGTCACAACTTTGAATTCCTCAGATCTTTCTTCAAAATTCCGATTGTTTCTGCTCCTGCTACTTTCTCTCTCTAAAAATATCGAATGCAGTGAAATGCAGACAACGTGGGTGCCATACCACCTTTTGTACAAGGAATTAATAAAAAGTTTGCCAAATTGACACTTTTGGCCCTCAAACAAAAGTAACTTTTGTTTTTCTTTCCTTTCTCTTTCCATTTTATTCTTTTAATTTCTTTAATAAGAAATTACGGGTGTTACAATTGAACAACATAATTTAGAGTTAATCGAAAATTTTAAATCGAAACGTCTGGTCTCACTAGTTGCTTTTTTTTTATTTTATTAAATATTAATTGATTATTTTATTTTAATTAAATAATTACGGCGTTGAAAAAGACTAAATAACCATCATATTTAACGGAGATAACAGAGTTAGTTGAGTGGATGTAAATGACAACATTTGGTAAACTACAGTGACTAAAATGACAAAAAAGAAGTTTTTAAATTAAAATTGAAATAACAAATTCAACAAAAAAATCATGGACGAAAATAACATTTTACTCTTAATTATAAAACCTTCAATGAAAAATGGCATGGAAACCACAAAACAACTGCTTTTATTTTTATTTAAACTTGAAACAATAATTCATTACTACAATAAACATTCACTCACATACTTATCTGATTGATTTGAGCTCCGTTCCTCATTTCTTTTTTCCTAAGGCTATCGATGGCACTGATCGGAATTTAAATTTTTTTGAGATGATAGGTGACATGTGGCGTTGGTGGTTCGATTGCGAGTTTCACCGGAGAGGAAGATGGAGCGGTCAGAGGTGGTGGCTAGCGGTGATCGATGCTGGCCCTGGGTGGCCGACGATTATGGTGGGTGATGATGAACACTTGGACCACAACAGTGGTGGTTTGGTTGTGCTAACTGCTAAACCCTTTTGTGAAAAAGTCTACTACGTACCATCGGATCTTTCAAATGAAGGAAGAAAAAAAAAAGATTTTTGGCCTAAAGTGTGCCATGCACATGTATCAGAACAAGACAAACAACTTTTATAGTAAAGTTTAGATGTTAGTATCTATACTACCTTAATATACATTTGAGAGGGGCAGGAATGTAATTTCACCAAAATCTCTTAATTTTAAGAGATGTACAACTTGTGTTGCATATGGTACAAGCAGGAGACACACAAACAAATATCTGCAATTGAAAGAGGACACAAACAAATCTCTGCAAATTGAAAGACACACAAAAAGCAACTGGGTTTTGGTTTTATCAAAAAGAAGACACTGCTTCAATTGCTCTGCAATCAGGCAAAAGAAGAAGTCCTCAGATTATCTTTTCTTCTCCAGATCTGTACATGGCATGAAATACGCTTATTCTTGGGCATTGGTGCGATTCAAATGGGCGGGCAATTTCAAATGGCCGGACATTTCAAATGGGTGGGCAATTGTGTTTCATAAAGGCACACATCTCTGTATTTCTGATTCCACAAATGTTTTGAGTTGTAAGAGATTAGCACAACAGGTATTGCATTTCATTTTCGATTTTCATTTTCTTTTGAGTTGCAATCGTGTTCTTCTGTTGCTGTAATGCTTATGTCTCAAGAGTTTAGAATCAACCAATTTACGTTCTTAAATTGGGTTTGTAGGTTTACAAATCACGAACTTGAAGCAGATTAGTATTGGTTACCAATCATCGAGCACTATGAAGGCGAACAAACTGTAATCATCAAGGATGACGATCTCTTCAAATCCGCCAAAAACGGCGACGTTTCATTTTTTGAATCCCTCTCTCAACCGCAGTTGCTCCGTTCTCTCACTCTTCGTAACGAAGATGGCCGATCTCTACTTCAGGTTGTCGTTTCTTCAGGCCGCATAGAAGTTAATCGTTCTACTTTTTTACTTAGTGGTTTGCTAACAATATTGAAGTTATATGAATATGTAGGAAATTGAACGAATTAATTAGGAGTTTTTAGGAAATTGAACGAATTAACCTCTTTACTGTAGAAATGAAAGTTGAAGTTGAATTCTAAGGTGTTTAATTTGCAGTAGAACTCTTTACCAACTCGTGTTTGTATTTTTTTTAGGTTTGAACTTAAACTAATTCGGGTTTTAGGAAGAATGTGGTATGTTACTTGAATACTGTATGTGGATGTAGGCATTTTATGAATTTCTTCATGTGCGTATATTGAGTAATAAAATTGTAATGAGAGGATTGATTAAATGTATTCTAGGGTTTTTTCTGTTATTTTATGAACCAGTGCAACTTTGATTTAGGGTGCAGAATGTTGTAAAGGCTTTTTTATAATAATTATAGAGCACTGATTACATTGAATCAGGTGGTGAAGATACTTTCACCTTTTGATCAATCAGTTAGTGGGATCAACAGTGCTGATGAAGATGGTTGGGCACCATTGCATTCTGCTGCAAGCAGTGGAAATGTTGAGATTGTTAAGATTTTGCTAGACCGAGGTTGGAATGTGTACCGACTCGCTTAATAAGACTTTTGGCTCCATTTCTAACTCAGTGGTAGATGTTCTTAACAGTGGTAAAAGTAAGCTTGTTACATTGGTTAATTCAAAGTGTTTGCTTTGTTGAGTGAGATCTGTTTGAATTCCAAAAAATGGTTTCTTTTAATTGCAAACTGGATGATGAATATGAGGAACCCACATATGTTGAAGCATTATCATAACTTGAAGCCATCGCTATTGTCTGACCTAGCGCTGAGGTTGTTTTTATACATAAAATTTTGTTTCTATATTGATCAAAGTTTGATGTTATGCCAATGAGTAATTATTTGTATGTTTGGAACTATTTTGTTTGTTTTTATATGTGTGCGTTATATGTTTATTCAACTCTCATTATTTTCTTAATTTTTACTTGTGTAACAGTGGGAAGATGACTACTGGATGATGAATATGAGGAGTTAGCAGTGCTGTTAGTTGTATAAGGTGTGATTGGGAAATGAGTTGATCAGATGAATCTGGCTCACTCAGGATTCAAGGTTCTGGTTAGCAGAGTGTTAGATTCTTTAGATTAGTTTATTGGTTAGTTGCTGTTTGCTTATCAAGTTTTATTTTTATGCATCTAAGTGCATATGTAAAGAGCTTTATAACTATATCAAATAACTATATGAGTAAACTGAAAAGTGGATATTTGTTTCGGTTTGGTTGAAAGAAGGTGCTAAATTAGTATATTATGATAACAATCATAACATGCAATAACAATATACTCTCTTTTCAACACATTAAACTGGCCCATATTTGTGTTAATCAGCCAAAATAAATTATATATCAAACTATCTTATATGTTTCGTATATATGGGAGATAATCAATGATATGTTAGGCTTGAGAAGAAATGAAACATAATTGGAATTAATTTGAAATGTCCCCAAATGGAAATTGTTGAATTTGGAATACTTTTCTCGCCTTGAACTATTTTTTTATGTTCTTATTGTAGATGGATTTGATATCCCGACTTGATCATCCATACGTTGTGCAGTACAAAGATGCTTGGGTAGATAAGGTAATATGATAATTTTCAATTTATGATACATGAAATTCCCGTATACAAAATATTAAAGAGAGCAATCATTTTGCAAATGCAAAGAGGGAAATTGTATATGAAGATTATGGGTTTAGAACAATGATTTGTGAACTTTAACATTCATGATTCTACCCTTTTATGGCTGAGAATGCAGGTTCTTCTAGCTCTTTGAAAGTGTTGAATATGATCCCTGAAGCTGCCTTTGTTTGTTTGATCATATTGCATATCAACTCTTCTTTACTCTTCTCCGACCCACTTTTGTAAATCTTTTCAATATCCTTTTCTGTCATCAATGCAATCTCTTCTTAATGGCGGTCTCAAGGTAGCTCTTTTCGCTAAGCACAAGAGCAACATAAACAGGGATGCAGGACATACTGCTTGTTCTTAGCATAATGTTTAAACTTTCAACTGTCTGCAACAGCCTGAGTGAAATGCCATAGTGCATCTGTGATCAAGCATGCCACGGCTCAACTTTTAGCAGCTTAGTCATGCAGTCCCTGAACGGCTTGATGAAGCTTTTGTTCATGAAGTCGATGACATGATTAGTAGTTTCCAGATTCAGTCCCCAGCCGTTGATTTAGACAACCCATCGGAGATTGATCTAAAGGTGAATTATGGGTAGTTTGAGGTATTTGGAGAGTTGAAATCAGTGTGAATGATGATAATCTTGAAGCCTTTAGTGTGAAGAATGTTTGCTAACTGAAGCATGGGGTTTATGTGGCCTTGAAATGGTAAGGGAAACAGCACCAGCCAGCTGTTGTGTGACCGCGGTTCCACAGTTGCCACCGGTCCCTGATTAGTCATGGCTATCTTGGTGGGCTTTGCGTTTGGGTGTGTTATTTATTAACACAAATGTAAGTGCAATGGCCACTTGAAAGCTGTGAGATGGTTCTACATATAATGGAGCCCAAATACTGATACTCCATTGATTGTATAATTTATTGACCCAACAGAAAGCGGTCCAATAGCTCGATTTCATGGATAATCACCTACATTGTTAGAAAATGACAAACTACTTGAACTAATAAGCTTTAATGACCAAAAGTCAAGATAAAACAAATAATCAAAAAGTAATAAGAATTTTAAGAGTTTATAATTTTTGTTCTATTTTGCTAGTTTTGAACTTCGTTCGATTTTGTCGGGGCTGAAACTTGAAACCTTAATCGAGCTCTTAAGGTTTGTAATGATTCTTTATATCTTCTTCGTCCACCAAAAGCTGAAAAGGTACTCCTGTAGTAATTCAATGCATATTCTTGTACTTTTCATAGCTAATGTATCACTTAAACAACGATTCAAGGTATACTGCTGTTCTTTGCTACTTCTTTTGCAGAAATGTGTTTTATTAACTATAGAACTGTAGGCGTATGGTTGATTATTGGTTTGTTAATAGATGTTGTGGATTTCAGTTATCCTGATGATAGATTTGATCGTTATTGGAGGGGTATGGTGCAAACAATCCTACAGCGTCGCGAGGGAGAATGTGTCGATTGGTGGATTCTGGAACCTTCCTCCATTGAAGTTGTTTCAGACACGTTTTGGCGGCTGACAGACTGCAACCGTTGGAGATTCGGTGGCCTCTTGTGCCTCTGAAGAGCTTAGTTTACTACATTGCTTTATACTTTGCAGAAGACAGTGGGACGTCGTCAAGATCTTTGAACATTGAGATTAATAATGTTACATTTTATAGTGATTTGAGGGTTCCTCAATCTGGTGTTGTTTTTGTTTGCCAACCGGTGGCCGCTTGCAGGCCCTACGAAGATCGTACTAACTCCTGCTAATGGGTCAATTCTCGGGCCTTTGATTAATGGTGGAGAACTGTTTGAGGTGATTCCTGTTGGTGGGACAACTCATACTAGAGATGGTTTGATTCAAAACTTCGGTTGATAATACCATACTGTGATGACATGTTTTCGGTTCATAATTTTGACATTTTTATGTGAATTTTGATGTATTGTAGTGATCGATTTGCATGGTTTGAAGAACAGTTTTCAGAACCTCCATTTGATTGGAATGGTGATCCTTGTTTGGCAAAAGAAAACTCATGGACTGGAGTTACATGCTCCTCTGGATCTAATATTCGCGTGATTGGATTGTGAGTAGAGTGATTATGTAATAATCATATGATAATCAGAGTTTGTTATCTATGATATTGATTAATTGTGTTTCCTTTGCAGAAACCTTACAAGCATGGACCTTTCGGGATCTTTGTCGCCCACATTGCAAATTTGACTGCATTGAATGACATGTATGACACTTATATACTTCTAAAGCTTCTTGCTTATATAAAACAATAAACAATATGCAAATGTTTAAATTCTATAGAATTAGAACTTTTATTGACTGTTTGGTGGACTTGACAGATGGCTTGGGAACAATAGCTTGTCTGGATCTATTCCTGATCTCAGTAAATTAAGGATGTTGAAGACTGTGTAAGCTCTTCATTCTGTCACTCAACTTCTTTTTAATGTTAATATATAGCCTCAACTACAGAAGAAGATGGCACAATTAGTGGATCTATGTTTTGTTTATTCATCAAATGTCAGATCATTAAAATGGATAATATAAAGAGTAGCCATCAAGTATCTTTTGATATAAGATTGTCTTTTTAGGGTAGCAAATGAGAAAAAGAAGATTTTTAAAAGAAAAACTAATTGGGTTGGAAGTGATTTTTTTTAGGGGGGGGGAGGTGGGTAAGAAGTTAAAAGACAATGGAGCCCAGATACTGAATGTATTTGATGGCACCAATGAGTTTCTCTTACCTCTTTGTCTGTCTTCTTAAACAACATTTGGAGGACAATCATTTAATGTACCATTTCCATCATCTTTGGCAAGTATTTTATGGACTGCAGGAACTGTAAGTTCTAATCTGATAGTACTAGGAGTATTATACAGATGAAGTGAATGCTACAAAAAATGCTTCTTGTTGTGGATCAATGACCAATATTTTGATTATTTCATCATCTCTTTGATTGCTGTTTGATGTTATGTGAAATGTGTAGTCCTGATTTGTGTTTGATTATGTTTGTTTTTGTTAGTGAATCAGTGAGAAGTTCAAAAGATGTTTCGCGGTCTCCAAGCATGCAAACAGAGCTTGTGTTGCTTGCACTGCCAGCAATTGCAGGCCAAGCTATTGAACCTTTGGCACAACTTATGGAAACCGCTTATATTGGTTGGTAGACTAGGTAAAGCACAGTTCAAACGAGTTGTGTATATACTTTTTGTTCGCATATCAGATTTTTTCTCATCAATACTGACTTATATCAATGTGATACAGGACACCATATCGTGTATACGTTCAAGTTATAATACCAATATGTAGTTGTATGACAAAACAAATTATGCTGCGTAAAACAAATTATGTTGCATATTGTATTTAGTAATGTGTCTTAACTTGTTAGATATTTTTTGAAACTGAAATTCATTGATTCACATACAACTACGCAACTTAAGAAATAATTGTAAAGCAAAAACGTTAGTATTTCAGTATAATAATCGTCACCCCCCGCATCGCGCGGGTCTCCTACTAGTATGTATAATATATAAAACATACACTACAACATATTATGCATATTAAAGTTGGATAATTAAAAGTATATAAATATTACACAATAGTGATAGTGGTTTTAATATTTATATAATACTAATATGGTTTTTTAACCATTTTAGAAATGTTGATAGTTTATTAGATAAAGTTCAAATAAATAGGCTATTTAAATTAAAAAGTGTAAAAGTATTTTTAATCATCAATTATCTTAATTAGTGGTTGAGATCAAATTATAAGAAAATGTTTGTTAGAGAAATATTTTAAAAATTGTCACTTATGTTGCTTTTTTACTAGTTCCCCCTTTTCTTTAAACGCTCATGACTATTATACGATAGTATTTTTTTTATTTATAAAAATTACACCATGAAAACGGTCGTTTTTAATCTTTAAAACGAGTATATATTGGTATATAAAGATACTAATTATTTTATATTTTTAAGCTTATATTTTATCATTAGCTTTATCAAACCCGTGGGTTACACGGGTTGATACAAAATTATTAATATAATAAAATTTATAAATTATAAAATGATATTCTAATATATAATATGACTGAAATTTATGTATGAGAAATTACTATAAGTAATAAAACAGTTATATCAACTTTTAAAAATTGTTTTTTAATTTTTTTTCTAAAACAAATAAACATTTGTTCTACAACAAACTGTAAAAAATGTCACTTTTATAAATTTTCTTATTATAACTCCCAGATTTAGTTATTTTTTGTTTTAAAAATTAACTTTTTAAAAATACCAATTTTAAAATATTTCATATTTTTAAAAAAGTTTTATGCTTTAGAAAATTTATTATTTTATAAAATTTATTTATTTAGAATAACATTAATAATAGATCTCTTTCTAATTTATTAAATTTAAAAAATGGTAAATAATAGTATTAGTAATTAAGGTATTTATTTAATAGGAGAGAGAGCCGGAAAATTTTGATGAGGAAGATTGTGGTGTTGACACGTGTCATATCAAGATACCTTTTTATTAGAGTAGAAAGATTGTGTTTTTAGTACAGTTCATTGTTTTTTTTGTTAGTTGTGTTTTTTAAATACTATTGTGTTTTTCTAATAAGATGAATTTTAAAAAATGTAATGATAGAATAACATTATTGTACATCTCTATATGTAAAGCATAATAATAAATCAACAACTAATTAATCTAATACATTAAAATAGCCAAATAATATAATGTCTAATTGTTTTTAAAATGTCATTGTATTATCTTGAACACTATAAGTATTGAACATACATTGGTGAAATAATATTATGTGTACTTCTAAGTATAAACATAGTAAAGAAGTAAGCAATTATGTTATTTTACCAATGTATGTTTCAAAACCTATAGTGTTCAACATAACACAATCAAGATAAAAAAATCACAATGAGACATTATATTTGTCAACAAACACGAAGTCTATAGTATTAAACTAAAATCAAGCTACAAAGTTCCAAATACAAGAAAAACATATCAGGCTCTCAGACTGATTCATCAATGTGACAAATCATGAACTGAACAAGACGATAACCTCTCATCAACCGAATATAAACTCTCAAGAAACAAAAACATAATGGTTCAACATAGAAGAACAAAATGAGAGATGAACATAAAGAAGATGAACACCAACGACTTCTTCACACAATCAAATGAAATAGGGTTGACTGGAACCAAGTGATCTGTGAAGATGTTGAGAAGATCTTAGGATTAAAAACCATAGACAAAGAGTTACAAAGATGATGGATATTGTCTCTCTGTTGATCCATCATTTCTTCACTTTTAAGCCCCGAATAACTAATGAGAATACTTCATATTACCCAGGCTTATAGCATCACTTAAGCCCATTAGCAGCAGCTTCCTAAGCCCAATAAGCAGAGTAGCAGCCTCGTAAGCCCAATACTCTATTACCTCAACTAGAGGTGTAAACATGAACACACAACAATATACCAATGATTAGAATTTATATGATACGGTTTACGTCTAAATATTGAATCCAAAAAACATATGAATATGTTGATATCGAATTGAAAATATATGATTTTTGGTTGATATTGAATTGGAAAGTAACAATTATTTCAACAATATTATTTAATCATTATTTTTAATATATTAGATTAATTAGTTGTTAATTTATTATTGTATTTTGCATATTAGAGACGCCCAAAATGTTATCCATAATATATATTTTTTTAAATTCATCATTTCGGAAAACACAATAGTATTAAAAAACAAACTAACAAAAATACACAATAAACTGCACTAAAAACACATTACGATATATTAGTTTAAACAACGTAAAAAAGTTTATTATCTTTTTATATAACAATACTCTACTCATTTTAAAGATAAAAAAACATTCGTTTTTATGAATGTTAACAAACGTGGCTAATCTAAAATATTCTTATAATAAATTTTTCCCTAGATCTCAACCATTGATTAAGCACATTGTTAATTAAAATTACTTATTATACTTTTTATTTTAAAAGTTTTTTCATTTAAATATTTTCCAATAAATAAATCTTGAATCATAGACACCATCAATACTATAAAAATACATGTGTGACCATTAAACAGTCACGGCCCTTTAATTGTGATAGGTTTGTAGCTAATTTGTTTGTGACCAAAATCATTTAAGTTACTGTTATTATCATAACCAAATTTGCAACCAGAACTTGAGACTGAACCTGCCACTATCGTCGATCGCAAAAGTTACAAGGAAAAAGAACTTTTCCTTTTTTCTATTTACAGTTATATCTAAATACATAAATATAAATAGACTAGTAAGGAACCCGCGCGATGCGGCGGCGGCATCGACGATATTTACAATGCGATATTCGTTTTGTGAATACTTGTGCGGTTTTCAAAGTACAGATAAATAGAAACACACAATCTTGATTTATGTATCTGATATATTCATTTCAGTAAGCTTGCTCCCCTTAAGTCATCAACTCATGCCCCACAAGCTTATGAACCTGGTTTATGCAAAATTACACAAAATGTTAGTAAAGATTTCACCTTTTTATAAAAATTAATTAATTTAATTTGCAATATGAGGTCCCCAAAAACTAACTTATATTACTCCACTTAAAAACCGATAGCGATTATGGGGACTTGATAATTGAGGGTCTTCTACACAGGTATATACATTGATCAATTTCACCCCATTTATATGAAAGGGGAAAATTTTGACTGTATATTATTAATAACAGATCAAACCTGGACAATGGGTCAAATGGTCTAAGAGTCGCTTAAAGTATATACCCAAATAATCAGATGTTTACCAACCATAAGTTGCTTTTTGAGTCATTGCATTCAACATAGGTCATAACCATACAAATCCAAATTTTATTATCATTAGCTATTGCACAATTCAACTATAGCTCTATAGGTCATAACCGTACAAATCCAATTTTATAGGCCTGGTCTGAAAATAGTACCACAAATTCATGCGAAATGTAAATGATGCTCTGCTAATATATCACTTCCATCTAAAGTTTCCTAAAATCAAAAGAATATTAAATTTACAAAACTACAACAATTTTGGGAACCCTTGCTTCAAAACATCGGGGAGGGTACCCTATTTTTTATGTTTGAACTTTAAACCTTCAACTTCAAGACAATTTCCTAACATTCTGTCAAGCTGAAGCAGGATCTTTGGGTTGGACAATCTGTTCAAGAGCTTCTGGAAGATTCAACACGATCTCAGCAAATGCTGCAACGCCACAACCACCGAAGGGCATCAGTCACAAACTAATCAACATATGATTAATTAGCTAGTTAAAAGACATTTAAATTTGTTTCAACCGTTTAAGATGAAGGCATGAAGCACAACCAAACTGATCCATTAATAACTAAAATCTCTGATTATCTACTTATGAGAGAGAATATAACCTTCTGGCAAACTCAAGGTGCGCAATGCAGCTTCTGCGTAGAATAAACGCATGGGACCCGCATTGTTTCCAAACACTACTTTACCCTTTTTACCCTTGGTTGGGGACTTTTTTGAATGGCTCATTGACCATGCCACTACACTTATACCAGTTGGAAGTACAGACAATAGATCTGCATATCTAAGACTCACTGTTACCTTGCTGCAAGAATTAGCAACATCAGTTACACTAATATTAATCCTATATTGGTAATATATAAATGAATAACAAGAAAATACCAACCAATCAAAATCTTCTGTGAAGAATTCAATCATATGATACGGAAGACTATGATATAGTTCACCATCTGGTTACCATATAAGTCTTTAATGAGACGAACCTATAACATGGGAAAACAACATTAGAAAGGGTATCTTGGTCATCCCATATTTAAATACTTGCTAAATTATAAACACCTGTTCCCGTCTATCAACATATGCTTGCAATAGGTCTCCTATGTGATCAATGAATTTCTGAAATAAAGCACAATATTTAAACAAAATCATACAGACAACATGAACTGAGGAATGCTATTAGAATTACCATTGCATTTGAAGATAAAAGATCGTTTTCTGCTTCACGTAATGACAAAAAGAAAGGAACAGTGTGTTCAAGGACAGTCATCTTTTCAAGAAATGACTTGCTTTCAAGAACACAATGATATTGTTCACGTGGCTCACCTAAAACCCCATAAATTTAAAAATAAACATATTGTGCTACATAAATTTGCAACATAAGAAATGGAATCGGACAATTTACCAGCAAAATATGTATCATATTGTATGCAAATGCGTGCTCCTTCCAAACAACAAATTATCTGCTTATAAGAAATGTTGATGTTATCATATAGAGAGAGGTGTAAGGCCCACCTTTCTCAGTGAAGCCTCACAGTTGGTCATTCACAGCAAAACATCGAGTTAAAACCGTCATTTACTCATATGTGTATAAATATATATTGCAGCGGAAAATACTGTAAATTTCAATCCATTACAAATGAAATATGAACATTGTCTGTAATTCTTAAATCTATTTAAAGTCCTATTAATCTTTTCTTCATCAGGGATGCCAGTCTTCTAGTGCCAAGTAGCTTCAGTCCCATGCCTCTATTCCGTAGCTCTAACTCTTACCTGTCAACTGATATGCATACAAAAGTCAGCTTCGCTGAGTGAATTCTAGGTTTACTTTGCTAAATAACTTTCGTAAGAGGTATTAGCTTTATCAGTTGAAAATAGTTCTCGTCTATCAAGCATCAATACATACAGGCTATCACTTTATCGATACTTTATCATTGCTTTTCATTTCTCGTTATTTATTACTCTTCTTTATCCGTCAATTCTCTATCGCTATCGGTGCCTAGGCTCGCCTAGGACTTTACCGACACGCCAATTAAGGGCTTACAGTCGTACTCGATCGGGCCATTATTGTCATGCCAATTCAGGGCTTACAGACCTGCCTATTCGAGCATTACTTTATCCGGGTGAGGGCACAACAAATGCAACCCTCCTTTAGCCATCGCTTGCAAGTCTTTACTTTATCCCTTGCCTGCAGGACTTTACTTGCAAGACTTTACTTTATCCAGGTACATGTTATGGGCCTCATAACCTTTCTTTATGTTTCACTGTCATGTTTAAGTTATACATAATATACACAACACAATACATAATAAGAAGCAACTCTTAGTCTAAGCATTCACATTTCATCAATCATGAGATATAACCAGATAACTGACCCTCCGTGGGACAGCGGGGGTTCGGGGGCGGCAGCCCCTGATAGCGGGTTCTAGGGGCGGCAGCCCCTAGTGGGGTCCAAGGGGCAACGCCCCTGGCTGGGGCCGGGCTGCCAGGTCAGCGCGCCCGAAAATTATTTTGGACTATTTAAATAGCATATTTTTACTTTAGGAAATTTTACTTTTCTTGATAAAAGGTCTTAAAACCGTTCTCATAAAAGCATGTATTTAGTATGCATATCACCCCAAAACATTGAAAACGGGTAAAGGAGGGGTCTAGAACTCACCTGAACTCGTCCAAGTAGCTTAAATTCTAAGTCACTTAGGCTATAGCCTGAATACTCTAGCTGCACGAAAGTTAACATGCAAAAACGTCATTTTCTTCATAGTTTCGCCAATAGTTTCGCTGTAGCGAAACTGCAGTTTCGCCTGCAGTTTCGCTGGGCAGCACTTCTGCTAGTTTCGCTAGACAGATTCGCTGCCTTGAGCGCCCAACTTTCGTTGGAGTTTCCTACTTTCGAAATATCTACGGTCAGTCTAAGTACTTAGCGAACTTATCAGCGAAACTGTAGTTTCGCTGCAGAGAAACTGTAGTTTCGTTGGAAACCCCTCAGATTCGTTGTATAACTAAGCAGTTTCGCTGGATGAAATACTCAGTTTCGCTGGATCGGGGTCCAGTTTCGCTGGATGAATATAAACTCAGATCCAGCCCATTTTTAACCCAAAATCTTAACTTTTTACGTCCAAATCCTTGGTTTACCTTCCATGAACTCAAATCTAAGTTTTTTACACATTTTCATACTTAAAAATTCGACCTTTATGTGTTTCTTTAAACTTTTCAAAACCCCAAAACCCTAGAATCCGGTTTGATCTACAGAGGGCCTTAGAGGTCGATTCTTACCTTGTTTTGTTGCTCCTTCCTTGTGTTTTGATGCTCCAATCCACCAGAACTTCAATCCTTCAAACCTTCAAGCTCTAAATCTTGAATTTCTTCACTTTCTCTCTCTACTTTCTCTCTCTACGAATTTGGTGGCTAGGGTTTGAAATGGTGAAGATGGAGCTGTTCATGCATGTTTAAGGGTTGATTTGGGCCCTTAAACCCATTAAGCCTAGCCCATTAAGACTAATTTTATCCATAGCCCACTAATTTACCCCTTTATTTCTTAAATTAACCCTTAAAAGCCCATTATTATTAAGTGGCTTGTTTCGGGAAATTTCGGGGCGTTACAAGTCTCCCCCCCTTATTTAGGTTTCGTCCTCGAAACCTGACTCGTCATTAAACAGATCGGGGTATTGGCGTCTCATTTCCTCCTCGGATTCCCAGGTGGCATCCGACCCTTTTCGGTGTTTCCATTGCACCTTAACTGCTTGACTACTTTATTTCTCAATTGTTTCTCCTTCCGATCCAGTATAGCCACTGGTTGTTCTACATAGTTCTTTCTCGTCCACTTCGATGTCATCTAGAGGCACGACTACCTCGTCCGGTGCTAAACATTTCCTCAAGTGCGACACATGAAAGGTAGGGTAAATCCCACTTAATTCTTCTGGAAGGTCTAGCCTGTAGGCTACATCCCCAACTCGTGCTAGTACCTTAAATGGTCCAATAAACCTGGGACTCAGTTTCCCCCTCTTCCTAAATCGGATAATCCCCTTCCATGGCGACACTTTTAACATTACCATGTCACCCACGCTAAATTCTATTGGTCTCCTCCTTCTATCGGCGTATGACTTTTGTCTATCCTTTGCAGCCTTCATATACTCCTTGATTTTCTCCAGCTTTTCCGTTGTGGCTTCCACAACCTCTAGGCTTCCTAGCTCCTTCTGTCCGATATCACCCCAACAAATAGGAGTTCTGCACCGTCGACCGTACAATAACTCATATGGGGGCATCTTAATACTGGCGTGGTAGCTGTTGTTATAGGAGAACTCTGCTAGTGGCAGATGATCATCCCAATTACCGCCAAATTCGATGACGCATGCCCGAAGCATATCTTCTAGTGTCTGGATCGTTCTTTCCGATTGCCCATCGGTCTGTGGGTGGTATGCGGTACTAACATGCAACCTCGCGCCCATTTCTTCATTGAACCTTTTCCAAAACTTCGAGGTGAACCGCGTATCTCTATCTGAAACAATTGATACGGGCATACCATGTCGCGCCACGATTTCTCGGATAAACAGTTCAGCAAGCTTTTCTGAACTAATTGCTTCCTTGATTGGAAGGAAATGCGCACTCTTAGTTAGTCTGTCAACTATCACCCATATCGCGTCGTGGCCTTTTGCCGTGCGGGTAGCTTGGTGATGAAGTCCATGGTAACATGTTCCCACTTCCATTCTGGTACTTCTAATGGCTGAACATAACCATAAGGTCTTTGGTGCTCAGCCTTCACCTGTAGGCACGTGAGACATTTATTTACATACGTAACCACATCTCTCTTCATCCCGGGCCACCAATAATCTTTCTTCAAATCGTGGTACATCTTATTCGCGCCTGGGTGAATTGAGTAGCGGGTCTTGTGCGCTTCGTCCATAATCTTTTCCCACAAGTCACCATGCTTCGGAACCCATATCCTGCCATGGAAGGTCTTAACGCCCAGGGTGTTTTCTACCAATTCATCCACTTTTCCCACCATCCTTTCCTTTTTGATTTGCTGCTCTTTTAAAGCATCCATTTGAGCTTTGCTTATCATTCTCATAACATCTGGGGTCACTACTAGTTGGCACGCCTTCACCCGGATCGGTTCATATCCCTCCTTTCGGCTCAGGGCATCGGCTACCACGTTCGCCTTACCCGGGTGATAATGGATTTCACAGTCGTAATCCTTTATCAACTCCAACCACCTCCTCTGTCTCATATTCAGGTCCTTCTGCTCAAAGAAATATTTCAGACTTTTGTGGTCGGTAAATATGGCGCACTTAGTTCCATACAAATAGTGTCTCCAGATCTTCAATGCGAACACTACTGCGGCAAGTTCCAAATCGTGAACCGGATAGTTAACCTCTGTGTCCTTTAACTGTCTGGATGCGTAAGCTATAACCTTCCCTCTTTGCATCAACACACAGCCTAACCCGCAGTAAGAAGCATCGGAGTATACCGTTAGGTCTTCATCTCTCTCCGGTAGGGTTAGTATAGGAGCTTTGGTTAGTCTATCCTTCAATTCCTGGAACGCATCTTCCTGTTCATTTCCCCAGTCGAACACCACGTTCTTCCTCGTTAACCTTGTTAATGGGGAAGCTATCTTCGAGAAATCTTTGATGAACCTTCTATAATAACCAGCCAATCCCAAGAAACTACGGATTTCGGATGGCGTCCTCGGGGAATTCCATTGCGTAACTGCTTCAACTTTCATTGGATCAACCATCACTCCCTCGGAATTTATAACGTGCCCTAAAAACTGTACCTCCCGTAGCCAGAAGGCACATTTAGAGAACTTCGCATACAGTTTCTCCTTTCGTAAAGTTTCTAACACCTCCTTGATATGACAAGCATGATCTCCTTCGTTCTTTGAGTATATCAGGATATCGTCAATGAATACTATCACCGATCTGTCCAGCATCGGGCGGCACACGGTTCATTAAGTCCATGAATGCCGCAGGAGCATTGGTTAGCCCGAAAGACATAACCAGAAACTCGTAGTGGCCGTAGCGCGTTCGGAAGGCCGTCTTTGGGATATCTTGCTCCCTTACCTTCAGTTGGTGATATCCGGATCGGAGATCTATTCGGGAGAACCAACTTGCCCTTGCAACTGATCGAACAGATCATCTATTCGGGGTAGCGGGTATCGATTCTTCACGGTCAGCTTATTCAGCTCCCTGTAATCTATACACATCCTCATGCTGCCATCCTTCTTTTTCACAAACAGCACGGGGGCACCCCATGGGGAAATACTGGGCCTAATGAATCCCTTGTCAAGGAGTTCCTACAGTTGTGACATGAGCTCCTTCATCTCGGACGGAGCTAGGCGGTAGGGTGCTTTGGCAATGGGTTGGGCTCCTGACAGTAAGTCAATCTGAAACTCTATCTCTCTATCTGGTGGTACTCCGGGCAGATCCTCCGGGAATACGTCAGGAAAGTCCCGCACCACTGGCACATCGGACAACTCTTTCGCCTTATCTTTGACATCCTTGACATATGCTAGATAAGCTCCGCACCCTCGCCTCATACATTTCTCCGCCTTGATCATGGAAATGATCCTTGGAACCTTACAATCGTTATCACCGTAGATCGTAACCGAACTACCATCTGGAGCCGTTAATCGGATCATCTTCTGTTGGCATACTATGTTAGCATCGTGGGCAGCTAGCCAATCCATCCCTAGTACGACATCAAAACCTCCTAAGGGCATAACAAACAATCGTGCGGGAAAGTAATGGCCTCCTAGTTTAATGTGGCAGTCCTCTATCATCCTGACTATTCTAATGGACTTACCATCGGCTGTTTCTACTTCGAAGGCATCATCTATTTCCTTAGTTTGGACATCTAGTGTAGCATAGAAGGACACAGATACGAAACTCTTACTGGCACCACTATCAAAAATATGGAGGCGCAAACATCATTGACAAGGAACGTACCTGACACTACGTCTGGGTCCTTCGTTGCTTCCTTCTTGTTCATGGTGAAAGCCCTTGCCTTGACCTTGGCTTTCCATCATCGCCCTTGTCATCACCCCTGCTTTTGCCCGAGCTTCCCGGCTTGGCTTTCTTGCAATCCCTGCTGTAGTGCCCCGACTCATGGCAGTTAAAGCACTCGTTTACTTCCGGGCACTCCCTAGCCATGTGACCCGTTTTCCCACACCGGTAGCACCCATGGCTACCCAATCGGCACTCCCCGGGATGCCTCCTCCCACACTTCCCACAGTTCTTAACTTCCTCGACCCCCTTCACAACCATCTGTTTTGCATCCACCCTTGCTTTCTTGTTCCCCGGTTGGTGGCCACTACTTCCATATCTCTTCCCATTGTTATTCCAAGCCTTCTTCGTCTCACCCACTATCACCGGCCTGCGATGATCGTACAACCTTCCACTGAGGTCCACTGCTGACCTAAAAGTGCTAGGTCGAGCAGTGACCATGTCCCTACGAATGTCTAGAGGCAACCCTTGTATGTACCTCTTGATCCTTTTGGCTTCAGGAGTTACCAAATCAGGCACCAGACGTGCCATTTCATTGAATCTTGTAGTGTACTCCTGGTGAGTCATATTTCCAGCCTCCAGACTCACAAACTCTTGCTCGACCTTGTCAAGCTCTCTTTCCAGGCAGTACTCCTCTATCACCAACCTCTTCATCTCCGGCCATTTCATCCTCTCAATGGCCTCCTCTCCGTAAGACTCAGCAATGTTATCCCACCAACATAGTGCTGGATCCAAAAGGGAATGGGAAGCAAACTTCACCTTTTGGTTTTCACGACACTCGTGATCTTCAGTACGGCTTCCATTTCCCTAATCCAACGCTGAGCAGTGGCAGCGTTACCAGTACCATCAAATGTTGGGGGCTTACACCTCTGAAAATCCCCGTAGCTGCACCCCTTCGCCCTCTCTTCCACTTCAGGGCCATCATGGTTACCCAGACGATCTCCCTCGTCGCTCAACTCCTCAGTCTTGACTGCCCCTTTCTTATCAACTTTTTCTGAAGCCGTACTCTTCTTACTGTCGCCCTTAACCTGCTCCACAAATTCCGCAAGCAGAGCGGGCATCACTCCAGACAGGACCTGATGCACCTCTTGGGCAATAGCTTCCTTTACTGTCTCTTTCAGTTTGGCCTGATCAGGGGTAGACCCCTCGGCTCCCGTTTCTAACTCAATCTCCTCCTCCTTAATCGGTTCCTCAACCGGCTTTCTGGTGGACCTTTTTGTTGGCTTCACAGTTGCACTTGCAGTTTCCTTTGCCTTAGTCGGGGGCCTTCCCTAGTGCTTCTCCGGGTGACCATGGTTGGAACTTCTTTCTTAGGTGCCATTCGTTCTACTTCCTATAAGATTCAGAATGTTAATATGGTCTTTCAAGGCAAGTTCAGTTCACGACAAGTTTTGTAAATTTTAATAACAGTGGCCAGTTGCGATTAACTACTTACAGAACTCCTCATGCCATAAACTTTCCTATCCTGAACCACACTAACACTAGAACCTACTATACCTATTCTATGCACGTATAAGTCACATAAATTCAGATAGGTGTCACAAATAACTTTATCATACTCTATCTCGGCTCTTACTTAAATAAGAAGGCACTATCCCTCGGAATAATACCTACAACGTACTTTGTTACCTCTTGGCATGGAGCTTCTTGGACTGGCATCCTTGACACTTGGTCCCATTATCTGTTTAAGTTTAGGTTTACAAAAACAGTTTTCCCAAATCTCTTAAACATTGGCTCTGATACCAACTTGTAAGGCCCACCTTTCTCAGGGAAGCCTCACAGTTGGTCATTCACAGTAAAACATCGAGTTAAAACCGTCATTTACTCATATGTGTATAAATATATATTGCAGCGGAAAATACTGTAAATTTCAATCCATTACAAATGAAATATGAACATTGTCTGTAATTCTTAAAATCTATTTAAAGTCCTATTAATCTTTTCTTCATCAGGGATGCCAGTCTTCTAGTGCCAAGTAGCTTCAGTCCCATGCCTCTATTCCGTAGCTCTAACTCTTACCTGTCAACTGATATGCATACAAAAGTCAGCTTCGCTGAGTGAATTCTAGGTTTACTTTGCTAAATAACTTTCGTAAGAGGTATTAGCTTTATCAGTTGAAAATAGTTCTCGTCTATCAAGCATCAATTATATGGCCGGACCACACTCGCTAGGTGTAGTTTTCCTCATATACCCTCTTTGGGTGTTACATGCCGTTTTTATTATGATTGTTATTGTTATTGACTTTGTTATATCTTTGTGTGATATATATCTTTGTGATATATATCTTTATGTTGTATGCTTTATCTAATTCTTTATGTGATATATATCTGTGTGTTGTATGCTTAGTATTATGATTGTTATTGTTGTTGACTTTGTTAACGAGTCGGGGGTCTCTTCGGAAGCGGTCTCTCTATCTTTCTAGATAGAGGAAAGACATGCCACCATATACCCCTCCCAGACCCTGCTCTCCAGCGGGATACACTGGGTATGTTTGTTTGTTTGTTTGTCTATCAAGCATCAATACATACAGGCTATCACTTTATCGATACTTTATCATTGCTTTTCATTTCTCGTTATTTATACTCTTCTTTATCCGTCAATTCTCTGTCGCTATCGGTGCCTAGGCTCGCCTAGGACTTTACCGACACGCCAATTAAGGGCTTACAGTTGTACTCGATCGGGCCATTATTGTCATGCCAATTCAGGGCTTACAGACCTGCCTATTCGAGCATTACTTTATCCGGGTGAGGGCACAACAAATGCAACCCTCCTTTAGCCATCGCTTGCAAGTCTTTACTTTATCCCTTGCCTGCAGGACTTTACTTGCAAGACTTTACTTTATCCAGGTACATGTTATGGGCCTCATAACCTTTCTTTATGTTTCACTGTCATGTTTAAGTTATACATAATATAACACAACACAATACATAATAAGAAGCAAACTCTTAGTCTAAGCATTCACATTTCATCAATCATGAGAGATAAACCAGATAACTGACCCTCCATGGGACAGCGGGGGTTCGGGGGCGGCAGCCCCTGATAGCGGGGTTCTAGGGGCGGCAGCCCCTAGTGGGGTCCAAGGGGCAACGCCCCTGGCTGGGGCCGGGCTGCCAGGTCAGCGCGCCCGAAAATTATTTGGACTATTTAAATAGCATATTTTACTTTAGGAAATTTTACTTTTCTTGATAAAAGGTCTTAAAAACCGTTCTCATAAAAGCATGTATTTTAGTATGCATATCACCCCAAAACATTGAAAACGGGTAAAGGAGGGGTCTAGAACTCACCTGAACTCGTCCAAGTAGCTTAAATTCTAAGTCACTTAGGCTATAGCCTGAATACTCTAGCTGCACGAAAGTTAACATGCAAAAACGTCATTTTCTTCATAGTTTCGCCAATAGTTTCGCTGTAGCGAAACTGTAGTTTCGCCTGCAGTTTCGCTGGGCAGCACTTCTGCTAGTTTCGCTAGACAGATTTGCTGCCTTGAGCGCCCAACTTTCGTTGGAGTTTCCTACTTTCGAAATATCTACGGTCAGTCTAAGTACTTAGCGAACTTATCAGCGAAACTGTAGTTTCGCTGCAGAGAAACTGTAGTTTCGTTGGAAACCCCTCAGATTCGCTGTATAACTAAGCAGTTTCGCTGGATGAAATACGCAGTTTCGCTGGATCGGGGTCCAGTTTCGCTGGATGAATATAAACTCAGATCCAGCCCATTTTTAACCCAAAATCTTAACTTTTTACGTCCAAATCCTTGGTTTACCTTCCATGAACTCAAATCTAAGCTTTTTACACGTTTTCATACGTAAAAATTCGACCTTTATGTGTTTTTTAAACTTTTCAAAACCCCAAAACCCTAGAATTCGGGTTTGATCTACAGAGGGCCTTAGAGGTCGATTCTTACCTTGTTTTGTTGCTCCTTCCTTGTGTTTTGATGCTCCAATCCACCAGAACTTCAATCCTTCAAACCTTCAAGCTCTAAATCTTGAATTTCTTCACTTTCTCTCTCTACTTTCTCTCTCTACGAATTTGGTGGCTAGGGTTTGAAATGGTGAAGATGGAGCTGTTCATGCATGTTTAAGGGCTGATTAGGGCCCTTAAACCCATTAAGCCTAGCCCATTAAGACTAATTTTATCCATAGCCCACTAATTTACCCCTTTATTTCTTAAATTAACCCTTAAAAGCCCATTATTATTAAGTGGCTTGTTTCGGGAAATTTCGGGGCGTTACAGAGGGGCTTCCAGATGCCATTTAGGGAAAAACTATGTAATTAAACCAAAGTCTAATAATTAAGAACATAATGATAGCTTGGTTCCACATTGCAGAAAGAAATAGAAAATAAAAAGATACCTTGGTTCCAACTTTATATGTAATCTTGTCATGAAATTCAGGCATTGGAGGCATGCTTGCATCCACAGGAGTCATCATCGTCTTTCTCTCAGCCTCCATATGAACCTGATATAAAAATAAAAATATTGTAAGGGAGCTAACATAACAGACATGCAAAATTTCCTAAAGTATAGAGTTTAAAAGCTTTTTCTGTTGTCCTTATAAAAATCAATATCTAAAGAAAATAAATAACAAAAAGAAATCACACCCGCTCCCTTATAGTTGCTAACAACCCATCATTCCAATGCTCGCTGTCTAAACAAACCTCTAAGAATAAAGGAAATAATATTAGAATAACCTAATTTGTGACGACAAAACAATAAGGTACCTACCTTGTGTTTGAGAAGCACGTGCAGCTTCAAATTCCCTTTGTAGACGCTCGAAAATCATTTTATCAGAGTCCCTAATAATTTTTTATTAGAAAAAACATAAACTACCACTATGGTGCATGACGATGAAACAAAAATATAGGTCGCCTAAAGTACAAGTATAATTTGATGTTCCACATGATCAAATAATATTTCAATATAGGTGTAAAGTTGGAAGTAAAGATTAAATATTATATGCTAGAAAACTAAAATTCAGTACTTCTGAAAGTTAATACCTAGAAAGACGCTAAGTTAGTTCCCCATGCCTTTTAAGAACACTTGCAACTGCCAAAATAAAACAACTGTAATTCTTGAAGTCAAATAGTAACTTGATCTAAACAAGAAAAGTATAAGATGTACATCTGGCCCTTGTGCTCTCTAAATGTGTATCATCTTCCTGCATAAAATCTTGTTGTACAACCAAAAATATAACCAGAAGTTAGAACAACTATATTTTCAAATGCATCAAGTGAATAAAATCTAATGCATCATAAGTAGTCATGCTAGAACAAGTTAAAGAGAAAATTTGTTTAACAGCCTGTTAATTCTGTAGCTCAATAAACATTATGAGATTATTAAAAACACTTCAATCATGAAACATATGATGCAAGATTGATACCGTATATCACTAAAAAATAACAAAATGGACAAATGCTAAAAGAATGCAAATAGTTACCACTTCTCCCATTTATGATGAATCCTCACTTAAAACTTACTGCAACCAAACAAAAAAAATAGTTAACAAGCGAAACTAACAAGATATGTAAAGGTTAAACTTTAAAGAACAGTTAAAAATAGTAGAAACAGCCTGCAACTCCTACTGCAGTCAAGATCTAATACTTAATAACCCAATACTGATACTGAGGTCACCAAAACACATAATACCAACACACATGTGTATGTGTCTGTGTGTATAATTCAGCCTAACATAATCATATATTTATTTGGATATTCTTAGACAGAAAAATGGATGCACACCCACCCAGTCACAAATTAAGAGACTTCAACCCAAAACCAAAGGGCCGGAAATATTTAATTGGCACAAAGAGGGTGAAGGCTCAAGGGCTTATTTTGATATATAGGTTGATACTAACATTTCATATGTTCCCTCATGATTACAATATAAATAAGAATAAACAATTAGATACAATAGATGGATTGCATGTTGTGTGTGTAGCATAGAATGATGACTCCAGTGGCTCAAAGTAACCTTGAGGTTGGAAGTTCACGACTTGTATTGGGTAGTTGCGTGCGCAAGTTTTAAAATGTAAGGTCGCGCTGATATAAACCAACAGATACATAGTAATCAAAGGCGATAAATTTGAATTGTTTTTAGCAAATATAATGATAAATTTGAAAGAACAAAACGTAAGGAATCCAAAAACATCACGAATGTTAAAAACCTAAATCAAAACATGATAATCATGAACAAAACGTACCAGTTTCAGCTTCCCCTTTGGTCCTAATCATAGCAGCCCCTTCACGAACCCTACGCAACGCCTCACCCAAGTTCTGACACCCACACACAAACGGAATCCTGAAATTATGCTTATTAATATGGTTCATATCATCCGCCAGCGTCAAAACACAAACGGTTATACCATCATTTATGATTTGAAGGAGGGGAAATCGGTTGAAGTTCCAATTATGATTTCAAGTCTAGGTCATAATAGCCTTGCGCACGTATGTTCGCCGGAACACGCTCGAGGGCCATGACGGCGCAGGCGCTGGCCTCCTCGGCGACACGGGCTTGGTCGGCGTTGACGACGTCCATGATTACGCCGCCGCGGAGCAGGTTGGGCATCTACATATTTGATAAGTTTTTATGTTATAGCAGTTGGACCATGACCTATGAACTAAAAGAGTAAGAATAAAGGGTCATTTGATGCAAAGGCTCTAATGCACAAAGAATTAATTTTTCTAGATTGATACAAGTGACAGCAAAGTGACAGCAAAGTGACAGCAAAGTTAGCAAAAACATGTATAAATCCAACCAATGCATTGAGAAAGAAAGCTGTGAAAGTAAGAAAGTGTCCGATAACTTGCAAGAAAGTCAAAATTGGACTTTGAAATTGTGCACGCCAGTAATACAAGTAAAGAAGAACCTTGTGACAGCAACGTTAGCAAAAACGCGTATAATTCCAACCAATGCAGTTCTACTACGGAACCTGTAAGCAGGGTGGCAGATGATGTTATCACTTCTAAATTTATAGGAAGACCTGTTGAGCAAAAAGTCACAGAAATTGAAAATTCTATTGGCAACAGTATCACGGTTTCTAATAGTGATAGTATGAAGTAGGGGGATATGAATGGATCTTGCAGAGCTGAACTAAATAATTCATCAAATGGGGGCAATAATAATTTAGGCAATGATAAGCAACTAATTTGCTTGCAAAAAGGAAATCAAGATACTAAATGCCAGAAGCCACTAAAGGTTTATCGTCATAAGAGACGGTCAGCTCCAACAAATTCTATCAACTGCAAGGTGAACAGACTTAATTATGCTTTTAGTATGACGTTTTTATATCCTTTTTGTAATATTTTTTCAGTATAATTTTTACAAGTCCTGCCTATATGTTGGAAATAAAAACAAAATTATAGAAAAATTTGAATAATAGTAGTCACAATCACATAGGTGTGGGTAGAGGTTGAAATTTTGACCAATTTACTTATAAACGGGTCAATTCTAGTCATGAATGTATCTCTTATAGGTAAAACAAATGAGAAATTTAGTTTAAAAGGAAATTGGCCAAATGGGTCAAAACTTGCATAAAGTGTACTTCCTAAATCATCTACTTAAAGATTCAGAGATCATAAACAATATTTAACACACTAATAATTAGAATTTTTGTACAAGGAGTGTTTTGGTTCAAACTCAAGACGATCCGTCCTTTTGACAAATATACAGAAGCACTCATATCTGACTGTACCAGTTTTAAGTTATATATTATGTAACATAAGCTTTGGCTTTGTTGCAGGCAAATTTGAAGGATTTGAAGAATAATTCAACCATTAGTCAAAGTAAAGATGGAAGGGTTGATGGTGAAAATGGGGCTTGCATGATCCCAGCTAATGAGGATAGATCGCTCGCAGTGAATTATATGCTTGATGACTTTAATTCTACACTTGATGCAAAAAGATCTGAATTATCAGATGCTACCCTTCGAGCTCTTTTATATAAAAGACACAAACTGGTAGGCTTTTATACTAAAAGTTTACACTGTTTTGATTTACCCTACCACTTAACAACTATTAATAAGTGATGTGATACCATGCATCAATGTAGAGGTAGCACAATGGGTGGGTCGGGCAAGTTGGGTAACAGTTCAAAACGGGCTGGGCTGGGCCAGGATGGGATGACCCGAAACATTTTTTTTCCAATTTTTTTTAATAGTTCAAGTGAAAATATGGGCCAGGATGGGATGACCCGAAACATTTCTTTTGATTTATATGAACACTTCAGCCATTTATAAACTTAGTAGTTTATTGGAGATGGAAACTTAACCTGGCAGGACAATTCTTAGCAACAGAAAGCAAGGAATGTAAAATTTAATTATATCCATGAATGAAGAAATTAAATAAGGAAACAAGACCGCTCACAGCTCTTCCTAGAACTATATTATATAACCTTGCTGGACTTGCCCACATGAGAAGATTAGTTCATATTGATAATGGCGGTTTTCTTGGATCAGGCCAATGTTATTAGCAGCATCTAGATCATTTGCTTTTACTAATTCATATACATTCTTTTAAAAGGAAATGTACCTTGACGTCCTTTCCTCGCCGGACCCTCCCTTCTACAGCTATTATCCCAAAGATGCGCTCCGTATCTACCGGTCCACTTATGCCTGCACAAATCAATACTTTTCAATCTTTTTTCTTTTTCTTTTCTATAACAACAAACCAAAATTATTATTATTATTTCTTAAACAAATAACAAAAAAAGACAGAAGATGCTCGGGTTGTCTATCTACCAGTCCACTTCTACAGCTAGTTGTCTATCTAAAACTCTAAAATGCAATATAAAGGTACATGAAGCAAGGTAATCATGTGCACCCTAAATAATACTATTAATTCCTGTGTCATGATGATAATGCCACCCAAGTCATTTTAACTTGGAAACTTTTAAAGCGTAAAAATATTCTAATTTTAATAGGAAATTTTAATAAGGAGGTTGTTGCAAGTTTCAACACATAGACGGCAAGGAAGCGTTTGATTATACGTTAGAATCTTATATTGAAATTTTGTAAACAGCGGCAAAATAAGAAGATCATCACAATGCTGCATCTCTATGACTTATCAAACATTAATCAAACACAAAAACTTTTAAGGCTCACAAACCTCTAAAAATGTGATCTTGAGTTGATTAGACGGGCGGATCACAACGCTTAGAACTTCGGATCTGTATTAATTGCTAACCAGGTGAGACTGCAGAATCATATAGTAACATTCACATTTAGTTAAAAACAGGATAGTCAATTTAACAACAAATTTATGCATCTACACAATATATTCCTAAACTTTGCAAGAATGCATGAGTTTTAATAAAAGTGCCAAGAACGTACGTTTTCCAAAACACAGACTCGTACAAAGTGTTAGTATGTTCTGTGTGTTAGACATGGCAAAATCCACAACTTAGTTGGGTTAGGTTACAAGTAATCAAAGGTAATTTTCAATGTGGGTTGCACTTAAGAATGTGTGGTTAGAGTTATAAGTTCGAATCTGTTATTGTTTTAAGAATCATGGTAGATCTTACAAGTCAGTAGCCTAAAATCATGAAACCCACATATTTATTCAAGATTCACCAGCCTAAAATCATGAAACCCACAAATTGGATTACAAACACCATCTTCTTGCTTCCCAAACTAAATCAAGAAACCCACAAACAACATTTTCATTCACCAATTGCATTCAAATATAAACACAGAACATATAAATCAAAAGATTACACCATACCATCAATCGAGAGACTACCAATAAGAAATTGCACAGTGAACAGAAGAACAAGCGAGAAGAATCTTACCTCCAAGAAGTTGTAGTAGGTTGAAAAACAACTAAAAACCGGAAAGAAGCCAAAACCCATACTATTTTCGTGTTATGTAGGGTTTTGAGGAAGAAAAGCTTACCTATGACATTCTCGAAAGGGAGTCTTCAACTGCTGTATCTGTATCTCCGAAAGCAACTGTGGACAGCATCGCGCGGATTGTACATATGGTTCCAGCATCGCAATAGAGGAAGGTGATGGTGATGGTACCTTGTTCCCCGTTTCTCAAGAGATGGTACCTTGTTCCAGCATCGCGGATTGTACATATGGTTCCAGACTTCCAGCATCGCAATAGAGGAATGAGTTGTACCTTATGCAGGAAGAGATGTACATCTCTTAATTTTAAGAGATTTGGGTGAAAAGACTATTTTGCCCTCCTCAAATCAATATATATATAGTATAGATAAAAATAAAAATATAACATAAAAAAAACTTAAAAACCTATACATGTTTACAAAGTTATCATATTTCTTTCCCATCATATTAGGAAAAAAGAAGTTTTCCTTTTTTTCTATTTATTAGTTATCTAGCATACTTCTTATTCTATACTAATTGATTTACATTAGTCAGAGCTAAAATACACAAGATTTGTTACAGGCAGAGTTATAACTTTTTTTAAGGGATCACCGTACCAACTCCAAATGGTTTTGTCATTGAGCCCAAAACCCCATCTATTCTATTTAAATGAATTTGTTGCATGCTAAAATATACAAGATTAAGGATTATTGAGTCAATCATCACAACATATTATTGCCTTTGAATTCAACATACATATATAATAATTATATCAGAATATACATTAATATATTGTACTCATGACCAATCGTGTAATTTGTTTGCTCCATCTGGAAAGTTATCAGGATATTTTGTCAAATAAAACCCATCTTCTGTGACAATCCAATAGCAAACTTGTTCCTCGTCAAATTCCCTTCCATTTGAGCAATAGTCCTCACCTAGACCATAGTAATAAACATCAAAAAAAGCCGTCCTTGAATTCCAGTAGAAATGAGCATAGTACCGCGTCTTTAACAGGATATGTAGGCAAAAGTCCCAATATGTTTTCTGACCAGATGCAAGTGTATGGTTTCCAAGATCGTCATCAGCTGACTGTGGATGAACGGTAAAAGAATCTTGCATCTTGTTGGTGATATCAACGCTCCATAAAGGCATCACACAAAACTTAAACTTCTCTGGACCAACTGTTGGAGTATTAGATGCATTTGTTGTCATCACAAGGGAAAAGATTAAGAAAAACAAGCTCTTCATAGTGCTTAGTATGAGCAAACCAATAAGTATACAAACATGTACCAGGATAACTATATTATATATTAAAATGGTTAATGAATTTTCAAAATGATATATTGCAATAATGGTATGAGAATATTTTTTAGTATACATGTATTTGAATTTTCAAAATGATATATTGCAATAATGGTATGAGAATAAGTATACATGTATTTATAAGTTAAAAAGAGAAAAACATTAAATTTTTATATACAATATACAATGTATTTTGTGTAATTTAAATTATATCGTGTCATATTTTACTATTTATTGCGTATCATACTGTATCATATTGCATTAATTTATATCCTCTTATATTATATCTTATTGTTGATTATTCGTTTCATGTATTATTACGTATTTTAGATTATACGTATCGTATAATATCTTACTTTACAAGAAATAATATACATAATATCTTGAACAAAATAATAACATGTACAAATAAGTTGAACATAATAAAGATGGAACAAAACAAAATTCTCATATTTAGAACTAGACTAAAGGCCCATATAATACATGAGTTCAATCTGTAAAAATTAATTTTGATTAAAAAGGTTTGTAAGTCATAATATTGTTGTTAATACTTGGTATATTGATTTTTATGTTTTTTTTAACATCATCTATATCTAATATGTGACGCCCTAAACCCGGCAGGGCACCGGAGGCACGTCATGCAGTTGGATTAATATTTTAAACACAAATCAGAGCTTCCTACTTACAGCGGAAGACTTTAAACATATTATATATTAACCCAACTTTTAAAACATTTTACATATAATTGTATTTAATTATACATTACCCTATTTACAGTATTAACAAGCCCTATATTCTATGCCAGCAACTACTCCGGGATAGTGTCTTCGTTCAGCTCATACTTGCTTTCCGCTATTATTAGAGGATCTCTCCTTACCTAACACACACAACATACTCAAAATATCAGATAAACTGGTGAGTTTTAGTTTTCATTAAAACATTAACAACATCTTTACACACACAAAAGTTATGTTTATATTGACAATATTATAAATTCAACTTTTATCATTACTTTGTCCCACTGGACCTGTCCCACCGAACGTCGGTTGCCCACATCTAGCAACTACCAGTTCCCATACCTAGTAACGTCGGTTGCCCACATCCAGTAACTACCAGTTACTATACCCAGAAACATCGGTTGCCCACATCCAGCAACTACCAGATTCCCATACCCAGTAATGTCGGTTGCCCACATCCAGCAACTACCAGTTACTATCTCTCATCCAGTAACGTCGGTTGCCCACATCCAGCAACTACCAGTTACTATCTCTCATCCAGTAGGATGCCAATTAATCATCTAGGGTCGTCACCACAAGATGTTCACAAAGCTGAGTGATCGTCATCACTCCTATCAAACTGTACAGTTTATACACTCAGGCATCTTACCCTAACTGGCCTGTTGAGATTTACATCACATTACCATTTCAAAAACATTTCTTTTACTTATTGCCAATATTATCACATTCATTTACACCCCACACATCCTTTCTTTTAGCACCAGTTTTATCATATTTTTATTAATCATTACACCCCATCTGACCCATTGGAATCATTACCATCACGTAATGATTAACAATGTTCAGATGACCATCTTTTACACGCTACCTGACCCACTGAAATCATTACCATCACGTAATGATTAACAATGTTCAGGTAATCATTTATTACCCCCACTTTCCCCCTAACAGCTTTACAAACTGTTAAAAACATATCAACATCACTATTACAATTCTGGTACTAAAACATTCAATTCATTTATCATTGTATGTGTGCTAGCCCGAATGTTAAAACCAAACATTTGAAAAGGGCTTAGAACTCACCTTATCAACTTCCTCACCACAATCTACACAATCCACGTACACAAGATAACTAGTCTTTCCTCTAATCAAGGTATATCTAAAGTAATAAACCTTGATTCAGTAAACTTATTCTCAAACAGGGCCCTCATGCGATTGAACACTTATGCGAATGAGTACTCATGCGATTGGACCTATGCGGATGAATCATGCGACTGAACCTTCAGCCGTACGACTAGCCACTCATTCGCACGACTGAGTTCTCATTCGTACCCAGTGTTCATTCGTCCTCATTCGGCCTTCTAACCAGGCGACTGAGTTCCAATCGCACGACTGAACCTTCATTCGCACTCAGTCGCATGACTAGACTCTCATTCGTACGTCTGAGGCATGCGATTGAGCCCATTCGTCTGAAACGGATCAGCGGCTGTGTTTTTGACGTTTTTGATCCAAACCCACTCAAAATTTGAGTTTTAACCATCCAAATTATGTCATATTCAAAACAGATCATATACCCATCGTTTACAATGGTTTCGGACCATTATTTCATCAAAACTACACAAAAACTTGGATCCGAATTCTTGGATTTTAATTTAGAAAAGAAACAGACCAATTTACTGGTTTAAATAGGCTATTGGATCAAATTCACTCATACACACAGCTTATAACATATCAAAAATTGATTCGTGACATCCAAAACTTACCAAAACGGAGTTGCCTTAGTCAATTTTGTGAGAACAGGGTGTTTGGGTGTGAAGGGAACAAGAGATTGAAGATGATACAGATAAGAATCTGCCTTTAACCCTATGCACCGCCTTACTTATCCATTCCTACCACTTAACCGCCTCACTTCCAATCGCATGACTGAACCATTCGTATGACTGAATCGTGCGACTGAAGCTCATGCGCCTACTATTCGTACGACTGAGTCTCAATCGCACATAAGGAGTGCGACTGAAGTTCATTCGTATGCAAGTCATGCGACTAAACTCCAAAACATCAAACAAACTCAACTTAGTTAATTAATCATAACTATAATATAATTACAAGCCCGGATTTAGAAACCGGGTGTTACAACTCTCCCCCCCTTAAATAGGTTTCGTCCTCGAAACCGACTATTCAAACAACTGAGGATAATATCTCTTCATCTCATCTTCTGATTCCCAAGTGAAATCAGATCCCTTTCTATTCGACCACTGCACTTTAACTAACTAAATAGTTTTATTCCTCAGCCTTTTCACCTTTCTGTCTACTATAGCAGTAGGTTTCTCAACATAGTTCAACTTATCATCCACCTCTATATCATCTAAAGGTACATAAGCATTCTCATCGGCCAAACACTTGCGCAACTGTGACACGTGAAAGGTTGGGTGGATTCCTCGCAACTGATCAGGTAATTCTAGTTTATAAGCCACTTCCCCAATCCGTTCTATAATTCTAAACGGTCCTATAAAACGAGGACTTAACTTTCCCCTCTTTCTGAATCTGATAATTCCCTTCCAAGGAGATACTTTCAACATAACTCTATCTCCTACTTCAAACTCTATATGCCTTCGCCTTTTATCTTCATAAGATTTTTATCGATCCTGAGCCGCTTTAAACTGAGCTTTGATCTGATCCAGTTTCTCATTCGTAGCCTGTACAATTTCCAAACTGCCCAGCTCTTTCTGCCCAACTTCTCCCCAGCATATCGGACTCCTGCACTTTCTGCCGTATAACATCTCATAAGGGGCTCTCCTAATCGTAGAATGATAACTGTTATTGTAGGAGAATTCAACTAATGGCAGATGACTATCCCAGCTACCCCCGAAATCTATAACACAAGCTCGTAACATGTCTTCAACTGTTTGGATAGTCCTTTCAGTCAACCCATCAGTTTCTGGGTGAAAAGATGTGCTGTGTAATAAACGAGTACCCATATCTTCATGAAACTTTCTCCAAAACCTTGAAGTAAAACTCGTATCTCTATCTGACACAATAGATACTGGTACCCCATGACGAGCAATAATTTCTCGAATAAACAATTCTGCTAACTTCTCGGAGTTATACGTCTCCTTGATTGGTAAGATATGCCCGCTACGTGTCAATCTATCCACTATGACCCAAATGGTATCATAACCTTTAGCTGTACGTGGAAGCTTAGTTATGAAATCCATTATCAATTCCTCCCACTTCCATTTTGGGATCTCTAAAGGTTGAAGCTTACCATATGGTTTCTGATGCTCAGCTTTGACCTGAAGACACGTCAAACACCAATTTACGTACTGCATCACATTAACTTCATACCGGGCTACCAATATTCTTGTTTTAAATCTTTGTACATCTTATTAGCACCAAGATGTATAGAATATCTGGACTTATGAGCTTCATCTAACACCAAATCCCTCATCTTAATCGGAACCCATATACGACCACATTTTATCTTGACCCCAAAACTATTTTCTTCTAAATCTTTCGTTTGACCCTTCATTCGTTCTCGCTTCACGTTCTCTTCTTTCAATGCTTCTAATTGAGCTTCTCGTAACTGGTGCATAAAATTTGGGGTTATTACTAACTTATATGACTTAACTCGGATCGAAGGGTGTTCATTCTTTCTACTTAACGCGTCAGCAACCACATTTGCTTTACCGGATGGTAAAGTATTTCACAATCATAATCTTTCACCAACTCTAACCATCTCCACTGGCGCATGTTCAATTCCTTCTGATCAAAGAAATATTTCAAACTCTTATGATCCGTGTAAATCGTACATTTCGTCCCATATAAGTAATGCCTCCATATCTTCAAGGCAAATACCACTGCTGCCAATTCTAGATCATGTGTCGGATAATTCTTTTCATGTTCTTTCAATTGTCTGGAAGCATAAGCTATCACTCGTCCCCCTGCATCAATACACAACCTAAGCCTTGATAAGAAGCATCTGAATAAATTACCAAATCTTCATTTCCATCTGGCAACGCCAACACTGGTGATTGGGTTAATTTCTGCTTCAGTTCTTGAAATGCATTTTCTTGTTCTGGTCCCCAACGTATTATTCATTCTTCCTCGTCAGTTTCATTAACGGGGATGCGATTTTGGCAAAATCCTGAATAAACCTTCTATAATAACCAGCCAGACCCAAGAAACTGCGAACTTCAGATGGCGTCTTTGGAGGACTCCATTTCACTACTGTTTCAATCTTAGTAGGGTCTACTAAAATGCCTTCCGCATTGATTACACGTCCTAAAAATTGTACTTCCCGCAACCAAAACTCACACTTAGAAAACTTTGTGTAAAGTCTTTCTTTTCTTTATCTTTCCAACACTTCCCGAAGATGACAAGCATGATCTCCCTCATTCTTTGAGTAGATCAGTATATCATCTATAAACACAATTACTGATCTATCTAACATTGGCTTACACACTCTATTCATCAAATCCATGAAAGCAGCAGGTGCATTTGTTAACCCAAAGGACATAACCAAAAATTCATAGTGACCGTAACGGGTACGAAACGTCGTTTTAGGTATATCTTCCTCCTTAACTTTCAACTGATGGTAACCAGATCGGAGATCTATTTTAGAAAACCAACTGGCTCCCTGTAGCTGATCAAACAAATCATCTATTCGCGGGAGTGGATACTTGTTCTTTATCGTCAACTTGTTTAATTCTCTGTAGTCGATACACATACGCATACTCCCATCTTTCTTCTTCACAAACAATACTGGAGCACCCCACGGGGAAGAACTGGGTCTAATAAAACCTTTTTCTAACAAATCTTCAGTCTGCTTCATTAATTCCTTCAATTTCGATGGAGCTAATCTATAAGGTGACTTAGCAACTGGCTTAGCACCCGGAATCAAATCAATTCTAAACTCAACTTCACGATCTGGAGGAATACGCGGTAATTCTTCAGGGAACACATCTACAAAATCTCTAACCACAGGAATATCCTCAATCTTTCTTATAGGCTTTTGAGAATCGATCACATATACTAAATAAGATGCACACCCGCGGCTCATTAACTTATCAGCTTTCATCATGGATACTATTTTCACAGTTGACTCCTCTTTATCACCATATACATTAATCGTTTTCCCATTCGGTGCTCTTAACTGAATCAGCTTCTTATTACATACAATATGGGCTCCATGGTTTACCAACCAATCCATACCCAAAACTACATCAAACCCTCCTAACACCATAGGATATAGTTTAACAGGCAATCTATATCCTTCTAATTCAATATAAAACCATTAATCATACTACTAATCATCACAGATCTATCATTAGCAGTCTCAACTATAAAGGCTACCTCTAATGGTCGAATTTCACACGCAAGCATAGGACAAAAATCAACAGATACGAAACTTCCACTTGCACCAGAATCAAATAACACGTTAGCGGAATCCCATTAACTAGAAACGTACCTGAGACTACATCTGGCAGGGCTTTAGCCTCACTAGCTGACATAGAATAGGCTCGCCCCTTCGCCACACTTGACCCTTCTCCTGACCCTTTCATCGATCTAACCGGTTCAGGCCTTCTAACGATTAACTTGGACATTCACCACGAATATGTCCCGTTTCTCCACACTCATAACATTTACGAGGACTCTCACTGCATTTATTAGCATAATGCCCGAACTTTCCACATCTAAAACAAGTTCTACTACCAATCATACATTCACCCTGATGTAGCTTGCCACATTTCCCGCAACGTGGCAGCTCATTTCTGACATTCCTCGGAAATTGACCCCTTCCAAACCTACCTTTCTTTTGAAAACTTGGATTCTCAAATCTTCTTTGCACTACAGGTTCTTCACGCCTCCTTTTACTCCCATCAGGAGCAACATTACTACCATAAATTTCTTGATACATATCTGCAGCTAAGTTTACCGTCAACTGGTAACTACTCGGAGCAGATGATCTAACCAACTTTTTGACTTCTTGAGGAAACCCCTGAGTGTACCTTAAGATTTTTTTCTTCAGGAACCACCAAATCAGGCACCAACCGCGCCATCTCTTCAAACTTAGACGTGTATTCCCTATGGGACATATTACCTGCCTGAAACTGCAGGAAACTCATCTCTATACGATCCATCTCACCCTTTAGACAAAACTTATCCGACACTAACTTTCTAAATTCAGGCCATAACATTTTGTCAGTAGCCTCCTTACCTAACGTTTGGATAATTGTATCCCACCAATACAGAGCCTCACCTACAAACGAGTAGGCTGCAAACTTTACTTTCTGATCCTCCCTACATTCACTCAACTTAATCACGACCTCCATTTCACGAAGCCATTTATAAGTGGCTACCACATCCATAGCCCCAGAAAATCGTGGAGGATTACACTCTTTAAACTGACTATATGTAACTCCCTTTCTCTCGCTAGACCCTCAGCTTTATCAACATTCTACTTTCATCAGGTCTAGCTACATTCAAGGCTTTACGAACCTCCTCAGCAATTGCATCACGAAATTGTTGTCTCGTCATACTAAGCACCTCGGTGCTCTCATCAACATTTCTTTCCGAGGTTCCACCTTGCATTCTTTCACTCTCTCTATCAGCCATAACCTATTAAAACGAGATCAGGATTATTTGGTACTCGTATGTAAGTATATAACAAGAATACTATAAGTAAAGTAAATTATTAATAATGTTGGCCAAGTACTATTAATTGTTTACTTTACTTTTACTATTCTCGTTATTCCTTCTCATGATAGTCCCATCACCTTCTCTTGTTTTAATAAACTATTCTATCTAGCTATCCCTACTGGCATATCTTATTTTCTAGTTAAAGTCTAGTTATTATGACACTAGATCCCTTTAACTACTGCTCTAATACCAACCTGTGACGCCCTAAACCCGGCAGGGCACCGGAGGCACGTCATGCAGTTGGATTAATATTTTAAACACAAATCAGAACTTCCTACTTACAGCGAAAGACTTTAAACAATATTATATATTAACCCAACTTTTAAAAGATTTTACATATAATTGTATTTAATTATACATTGCCCTATTTACATTATTAACAAGCCCTATATTCTATGCCAGCAACTACTCCGGGATAGCGTCCTCGTTCAGCTCATACTTGCTTTCCTCTATTATTAGAGGATCCCTCCTTACCTAACACACACAACATACTCAAAACATCAGATAAACTGGTGAGTTCTAGTTTCATTAAAACATTAACAACATCTTTACACACACAAAAGTTATGTTTATATTGACAATATTATAAATTCAACTTTATCATTACTTTGTTCCACTGGACCTGTCCCACCGAACGTCGGTTGTCCACATCTAGCAACTACCAGTTCCCATACCTAGTAACGTCGGTTGCCCACATCCAGCAACTACCAGTTACTATACCCAGAAACATCGGTTGCCCACATCCAGCAACTACCAGTTTCCCATACCCAGTAACATTGGTTGCCCACATCCAGCAACTACCGGTTATTATCTCTCATCCAGTAACGTCGGTGGCGCACATCCAGCAACTACCAGTGTAAAAGTGGGGGTAATAAATGATTACCGGTAGTAACTGGTAGTTGCTGGATGTGGGCAACCGACATTACTGGATGAGAGATAGTAACTGGTAGTTGCTGGATGTGGGCAACCGACGTTACTGGGTATGTGAAACTGGTAGTTGCTGGATGTGGGCAACCGATGTTTCTGGGTATAGTAACTGGTAGTTGCTGGATGTGGGCAACCGACGTTACTAGGTATGGGAACTGGTAGTTGCTAGATGTGGGCAACCGACGCTCGGTGGGACAGGTCCAGTGGGACAAAGTAATGATAAAAGTTGAATTTATAATATTGTCAATATAAACATAACTTTTGTGTGTGTAAAGATGTTGTTAATGTTTTAATGAAAAATAGAACTCACCAGTTTATCTGATGTTTTGAGTATGTTGTGTGTGTTAGGTAAGGAGAGATCCTCTAATAATAGAGGAAAGCAAGTATGAGCTAAACGAGGACGCTATCCCGGAGTAGTTGCTGGCATAGAATATAGGGCTTGTTAATACTGTAAATAGGGCAATGTATAATTAAATACAATTATATGTAAAATGTTTTAAAAGTTGGGTTAATATATAATATTGTTTAAAGTCTTCCGCTGTAAGTAGGAAGCTCTGATTTGTGTTTAAAATATTAATCCAACTGCATGACGTGCCTCCGGTGCACTGCCAGGTTTAGGGCGTCACATAATATTACTAGGTTTTCTTTAGTAATGCTTATAAGTTTAAATAGTGCATAATTTGAAATGAAATAAACTTATAAATAAGAACTTTAAGAAAATTATATTGAACATGAGAACATCCATAAACATTCAAAAAACTTCTTTGCATACAAAGTTTGATGTTAGTTTATAATTTTACCATTGTTATCTAATATTAATAATTTTAATTCTTGTCTGCTTGTAACTCGAGATAATGCAACATAGAGTTAACCGTGTGTGAACACTAGTTGGTTAAAAAACAAACCAACTTTAGACAAAAAATTAATTACAAAATATCTTTAACAAAATTTATAGAATTAGAACAAATTAATTATATTTTAGGACTATTTTTTAACTGAATTTAATGAAACTATCAAAATAAGAATATATGAAATTAATTATTTAAATACTTTAAGCTACACGATATAACAAAAAATACTATGTGACGAGTGTGGGAAGAAAGTTTAAAATGCATAACAAAATGTAATGTGTTAATGTAATTATTCTGTTATTATATAACATATATATAAATATACAAACATTCATTTATTCTTAGTTTATTCTTAATTTATTATTAAATTTTGTTGACTTTTATGAGAATGCATAATATACATAGGCCATCAACCGTGTGGTAAACACCATTTAAAATTCAAACCTAGATGTAAAAACATATTATAAATGGAAAATCTAAAACTATAACATTGAATTGAAAAAATAGTATAACACAATATCAAATACAGTTAAAAATGTTAGAAATAGATATCATATATATAACACAGTCATTGCATGATATCGATTTCCTTTCTTCACCTAGAATGTTATATAATATACCATATTAGTACAAACTAAGCGTAAAATAAACTTTGGTAATTATGTTTATATTGTAATCTGCAATCATAGAGTATATTTATAATATAAGAACTTTCACATGACTATTTGTAGCATGTTTTATATTTTCCTTCTTGAAAATAAGCATGCATAAGTAATTACCAATTTATCACATCTACACTTGTATGTATCAAACATTTACAAGGCTATATGAAAGTACAAATAATATTTAATTGAAAACTAATTGTAGATTTAACACAAGTACACCTATTGTTATATATTGTTTTAACTACATCATATTTTGTGTAATTCGATACATAATTGATACATTAAACAAAAAAACAGAAAGCATAATTCTCAAAGAACGTAGAGTTATCAGGTTAGAATGAAAAAGCTAAATGTGTAATTGACACTTAATAATTTCCATTGAGTCACCATACCAAATAAATAATTTTTTCAACTTCAAACCCTTCTTACCAATATCTTCATCATCAACATCTTCATCTTTATTTTGTGCATTTTTTGTTTCTTCCGTTTTAACACTAATAGGATCCCAACCTACAAATAATAAAAAGGAATATTGGCAAAGCTTTTCTTAAGTTAACATTTGAACAACATAACATACAAATATAATATAATCCTAATCCAAATTTATGTCATAATCTAATCCAACCAAATAACGAAGATGTTAATATCTAGGAATATTTAAAAAATTTATTGGGATCATTCAACTTATAACTCAGGAATATTTAAAGTTTCCGTTGACCAAAAGCATAAATCAGTTTTATTTACATCAATTAAACAAACAAACAAACAAACAAACAAACCCAGTATATCCCACTCGAGAGCAGGGTCTGGGGAGGGTAGGTGTAGGCGAGTCTTTCCTCTATCTTGTTAGGTAGAGAGACCGCTTCCAAAGAGACCCCCGGCTCGATAGCAAAGGCCATACTGAAAACAAGACACATAGCATACCGTATACCAGAAATCCTACCACACAATAGCATACAGCATACAATAAATCCTACAACACATAATGTACAAAAAGCCATACCGATTGCAATACATCCTTCAAGTAAATCGTACGACACATAGCATACAGTATACAGTATACAATAAATCATACGACACATAGCATACATATATCATAGGAGCATGAATAATCACCCTTAAAGGGCAGATATGGACTACTTAGACATCAGGCCCCGCAACCAGACTTCAAATACCATTCCTGCCTATTGGTCGAACTAAAAGTCCTTAATTTTAATTCTACGCCTCCACTCACTCCTATCCTCGATCATGTGCTCAGAGAGGTGCAAGTGTATCATATCTCGCCTAATTACCTCATCCCAAGTCAATCTAGGCTATTTACATCAATTAAAACTAAATTAAAATTTCATGTTTTCATAAACAAAAACATAAATAAATTAAACTGATTTAAAAAACCAAAATACTAAAATTTATCTTGAAGTCGAAATCAAAATCCTTGAATCGTATGAACCACTGCTATTGTTGCAATCGAGATTTGTATATATGAGCATTGAATTGAGACTTTGAAAAGAGTTGTTGTGATTTAAAACTTGGGGTGTGAATTATATTAAATAGATCAATGAAGACGTAAAAGGATCGTTGAGTTGAACTTGAAACATAACTTGATATGGGATAAATTGAAACCATGATATGCTTATAAATTGAAAAGAATATAAAATGGTTCATCTTTCCATTTTAAAATCGATACCATGATTTGGGGAAATCAAAACCCTTAATTGATTATTGAGACCCTTGATTTGATAAAATATATAAAATCGTTTTGGAATAGAAGACACGTATGGGTTTATTCTCATTTTCATAGTACGAGTGGATTAGGAAACATTTAATTATTTGTTTAGTAGGGATAAAGTCAACTTATTCTTGGGTGGAAAAAACAATCAATTATAACTTGCAATCCGTTTCAGGGCTCTATTTTGAAACCATCACAAATGCCATTTGTAATAAGTTTTTTTTTTAAATAGGGTTAGTAGAAAACTTATTTAACAAAATAGGTGTTTTTAAAAATATTTATCAAAATAGTTTTTAGTGGAAAGTTAATTTTTTTCACTTATAATATGATTGGGTAAAAGTATTTATGCTTTTAATAATTTTATTTAAGTAAAGTTAAATGGATAAAATTTCAATAAAATAAAAGGAAAATATCACATATTAGTAACCAAGTTTTAAAAATGTTTTAATTTAATCATTCATGCATATTCTTTTAAATTAGACTATAAAACTATCAAATCAAGTCATCTTCGAATTTTGTTAAGTTACGAAAGTAATGGAGGAAAAAATGTGGAAATCGGAATTTTTAATATATGAAATTATATTAAAAATAAAAAAAGAAGTTAATTATATTTTTTCGTGACCATTCCATATCAATATCCAAAAGAAGAAAAAATATTTTTATTGAAGAAAAAAATATGATAAAAAACATGTTAAGACTTATAATTTGTCACACCCCGAAAATCGCAGCGGAAGGTCGCGTGACGTGGTGGTAACGAAAGTTGGAGTTATTCCAACAGTTATAGTCAAACGTTAACAATCAAACAGTTGACTACAACGGATTAGACCTTTACACGTTTTTAATCACTAGTGTGGACCCGCGCGCGTTGCGGCGCATCCGTCATCTAAAGTTAACAAAGGCGTCTGTATTCCTTCATTACAGATGGCGTAAGGAAACCTCCTGTTAATACTGTTTGGAGTACTATTAGAAAAGGAAAAGGGTAGGTCGTTTATCGTACCTGAAGTTTATGGTTAATGTTTTTTGTTTGGAATGAAGGGAAATGTTTTACTTAAGCATTGACATAAAAGTATGTTCAAACATTATTAAAACGATAGAGTTGAAGTTTTGATGCGGTTTTGTGTTCATGGTTTGTCGTATGCCTAGCACATCTCGATTATCTCCTCCGTGTGGGTCGTCCACCATTCGTCGTCCACCATTTCATGTACGCCGGTAGTGACAAACATGCGGACCTTATCATGGATTGTCATAAGGTTGGCTACGAACACACCTGTATAGGCAACAGGTGGGAAGTGTATCTCTGCAACCTGTTCTGTGTAGATGTCAAAGGTAACAATAGTTTTCTGGTGGACATTCCAAGAATTGTAGACTGTGAAGTAAACACTTTCACCGCATTGTGTTCCAGGGGACCAAAAGTAAGTAAGTTGGGCGTACTCAATGTTTGGGTTGAAATGTATGTTTTGCCAGCATGATGTTTCCCTTGAGTATATGTTAGTGTCAAATGTATGCAAAGTGCGACTGATGTGAAGGACCCTATAGTCATGCATCGAGTGCTTGTAGAAGCCAATTGTGTCATTAGAATCTAGGTAGATTCCCATCTGATCCGACGATGCTAGGTTGTTGTATCGAGTAGTAGTAGGGTTCCACAAGTACAACGCGTGGGTGTCGTGAACCCAAACACACAGCAGCCCATCCAAATGCGACAGAACAGAGATGTTCATAATATTACGAGTGAGTGGGCATGAAATAGATGTAGCTGTATCATGTTCGCCGTTCTCAAAGTTTGCTGCATGTACAACACCACGGAGGTGGTCAATCATGAGGATTCTTTGTTCACTTGGGAGTACTGGACGAGACACATGAACCATCTCAAACTCGGGTGTTGATAGTGAAGCGTACCACTGTTTGCAAACACACTTGCACCTTCCAACGGTTTCTACCGTCGCCCTGGCAAGTATTCCGAATATGATTGTGTCAGTGGGCAAGGAATCCATGATGGATTTTGTTGAGCGGTGTTTTGGGTACAACTCTGAGAAAAGGGGTGGAAAAATTAGCATTGAGTAAGCATTTATATGTACATACGCTAGTTACAATATGTTTCGCAGTTTTGTAAAGTCTTATCCGATGAAGTGTATTAAGTGAGATTGGATAAGCGTTGACAAAAAGCGGTACCACCACACAGTGCAAACACAGGAGCAACTAATGAGGGAAATAACAGTACACACTAATGTCTAGTAGACCCAGAGGTGAGAACTGCATGCGTTAATCAGCTTACATGCTTTCAAACGATAAAGAAATAAAACATATTACGGAAGGTACAGAAGATGATGTGGGAAATTATGTTGTTTCCTACTAATTTCAGACACTGTTGGCGCCCAAATTTAGCAAATGCAGGTGCAAAATGTGACACATAATGACATAGCAAATTGGGGTGTAAACCATTTGTTGACTTGAAAATAGTTTGTAACGGTTCATGCATAACATATTTTTCATCCCTACTAAAATAATAGCATGATAACACAATTAATGAAATTTGAGTTATGTATCAAAGTAGGGCCTGAAATGTTAGTGTTGGAAAGAAGCCTAATCTTGCTAAAATCAAATGGCCTATGTTGATTTAGTTTAGTTGAAGGAGAATTGGTATTGGATCGTGCACAAATTATTGTTGGACCCGTCTAAAGTAAAAGGATGATAACATAATTAATAAAACTTTAGTTGTATATGAAAGCAGCAGGTGCAAGATTTAAACTTATAAATTCAAAGAACATTAATAGAGTGGTCAAATTCAGTCCATCTATATGGCATTTCAGTTTGTGTGGTCATTTAGACATGTAGATTTCATCAATACTTTTATACATCGAATTAATTAATTGGTTTTGGCAGAGGTGTGGGTTTAGAAAACACTTAGGCTATTACCTACACTTGCCTCAAGTTAGCCGTCACGCTCATTTCTAAAGGAAGTAGAAACAGGTAAATCAACAAAATCTACATACCAAATTGCTAGCAAAGTAAGTGGGGGAAAACCCCTGCTGTTGCTAAAATGAAATGAACCTACAAGTCTGGCATTTGTAAAGGACGAATGGTAATCTGGTGATCAGTTTAAAGGCGAACAAATAGAAGGGCATGAACAACCTCACTACTACGTTGGGAACCCATGAGCTAAAATGATGTATGAAGAAACCGAATTTTAAAGATAGGAATAAATACCGGAAGCTGGTTGAAGTGTTTACAGAAACTGGGTGAAAGGATGAAACACGATTCACTTTTCCGTACTAAGGAAACCTTTTTGTAGACTGCGCAGCCTTTTATCTAAAAATGCAGTGTCAATCCAACAGAATTCAAGTCAAGAAACAACTAAAACAAACAGCAAACCATGATTACCATTTGAGACAATTGAAATGATCAGACCATTAAAACAAATATGAAACGCAGGACATGAACGTCTGTATAAAGTTTTCAGTCTTGTGTGCACAAATTCAGTGTCAATCAACCAACATTCCAATGACCAGACAATAAAGCAAACAGCAAAGCATAATTACCATTGGAGAGAAGTGAGGTTGAAACCCAGGACCTAAAACCCGGTATGTAGAAACCGAGAGTCAACCTCACCAATAAATAAGTACGTGGGCAAGTTGGACGCCAGCAATATCTGATTTATGAAGTCTAAGGTGTTCATCAATTTAAAGGCGGGGTGCAACAACATTCAAATGATCAGAAAATCCAAACTAACACCAAACCATAATTACCATAGCAGACACTGTAGTAATAAGCCAGTGATAGTGGCAAAATCTAAAGTGTATATGTTTGAATATTCTTAATATACATGATCATTATTGGAGAATGTAAGTTTAATGTGTGAAGCAACAGAAGAGGCTATGACCATCTTCTTTATCTAACACCATTGACAATCCTAAAAGATGATTTCTGCATCAATTAGCTAATATGAGCATCGCCCAAATCACTTAGTTCTATTTTTGCATCCCAGCTGGCTTGCTACATCCTTGGTAATCATCAGAGGGCTCAAGTTAAGGTTAGGCTTGGTAGAATAAATGAGTTCAATTGGCTTGACGAAACTAAATATATAGAACCAGTGCACTTCAATTGCAATTTATGAAATATGTAGATACCTACATAATATAGCAGAAACTTCAACTTAGGTTGATTAGTTTGAGCTGAGTTTTTGCAAGATTTAAAAACATGTCAACTTGTATGAAACTCTTCGCACATGGTCTAAACGATATTAAAACCATCAAATAAGCTATGCAGTGATAGTAATAATAGTTATGATGATAAAAATTAATTTACTTTCCAACTTTATTGTGAATTCAAGACATAGTTTAAATTATGTAATGATTGGCATTACATAAATTAAATCTTCTACATTATACATACATCCCCAAGAAGACAATAATACTGCTATGAATTCACTTTATTAAGTTATGTACATAAATTAAATTATCATGTATCTGTGAAAATTAAAAACTTCAGTATACAACAAAGAAAACTAATTTCTCTCATTTCATGCTCACTTTAGAATGTTGTAGGTCATGACTTGGTCGAATGTTTGATCATTCAAAACATATAAATGTGAAACAAAAGCTAGTGCAATTTGATTTTGCACACAGGTTCAAAATCAACAATTTCAATTTCCTACAAATGTATTATTATTTGATGATGACATCTTTTGAATTCCTTTCAACTTCATTCTCATCATGATAACAAGACAACAAAGGAAAGAACACCATAAATGATGCAAAGTTTGTTGCTTTAATTGAAATCCAAAACTTTGTATCTTTGAATGAAAGGACGAATCTGGTTGTGGTAAAGAATTCAGTGTGAATGAAACCAAATTCGAATGAACAGACAATAGAAACAAACACCAAACCATAATTAGCATTGGAGACAATTGGAATTATCAGACCCTTAAAACAAAGAGGAAACGCATAATGTAAAGGTTTATATAAACTGTCAACCCTTTTATGAAGAAATTCAGTTTCAATTCAAAGAGATACCAAAGCGTGATTGCGTAAGTTGAAATTGAACATGTCTAGTACGAAACGGAAACATCAACAAAAACAGCAAAGCGTATGTACCTAACTTAAAATTGAACATGGCTAGAAGGAAATAGAAACATAACCTTCAAATGAAGCCGGAGTATTGGTGAACTTTCAAATTAAGGCGGAAGATTTGGGAGAATTTGCAGCCGATGGGTTGTCCTGATCGTCAGGCAAAGGGGAGACACAATTGAAAGCATCAGAGAACTCAAACAAATAACAAACACTAATCACCTAACCTGACATTGAAGATGTGTAGGAGGAAATAAAAACATCACCTGGAAATGAAGCCGGAGGATTGCCGGCCGAGTGACCGTCATCCGGTGGAGATACTCCCCTGCTGTATAAATACGGGTGGGTAGGTTGGAGGAAGAGATGGCTGAATGTATGTAACGCCCGCGTGGTGGTGGCGACATTGATGGTGACGGATCGTAGCGCAGGGCGGAATGGAAAAGAATGGTAACGGACGGCTTATGGTAACGGATGGCGGAAGAAGCCGGGAAGAGGAGAAGGCGACGGCGAGATTGCAGATGAAGGGGCGCGTCTTACGATGGTGAGGAAATTACAATTGTAGACATCCAATATGTATTATATAGTATTAGAGATAACATAGTGAAGTTCAAGTATTAATAACAACCGTCTTGTTCAGTCAAACGACAACATTTATTTATTTCAGAATTTCCACTACAGGTAGTCAACTGACACGTTTGACCCTCCAAAGACTCATTCCGTTAACTCTCAACAGAGCTTACCTATAACCCTGAAAAGCATGAGAAAATACTAGGTCAACAAAAAGTTGGTGAGCATTCGTGTTTTTAAAACTTTAAACAATCAGTTTTTTTTTCTTCAAAACCATTTATGATGTAACGAGATAATATACCCATCATAGACTAGCTAGGTCCTATGATAACAATAGTCCATAATCAAGCCAAGAAACACGTCGTTGCCCCACAACAGTCCAAACATATAAACTCCCTCGCCACATATCCTGACCAGCGTGACTGGTCACGAGAGCGGGCCCTTCTAACCTGATAGATCTACCAATATAGTCTGTGGCCTCCCCGAGGTTAATGATTATGGGGGGATTTAGGGGCTCAGCAATATGTACGCATATAACTGACCCAACTTATACCGTCATAAATATATTATCCTCGTTTTACCCTTCATGTAAATAAAAACAGTTTACCATGCTTTTCCCCTAAAACAGTTTAAATAAAACAATATTTAATAAAATGGGGCCGAAGTACTCACCTTCGTACGTGATCACTAACCGATCAGAAATGTCTTGCACTGATCTATCCAGATCCTAGACGTGGAAGACTTAATTAACATTTGACAAAGCATGTTTATGAAAATGTTTGTTCACCCAACTTATTCCCTGGTTGATAAACAAATATATTGTAACACCCGTATTTTTAGGAAATAAAAGAATAAAAGAGAAAGAAAAGGATGGAAATAAAAGCCAACCCAAAGATGAGGGGTCAAAAGTGTCAAATGGATAAAAAAGTAATAAAGTGGGTGAAAAAGGTGGAATGGTCTCCCATTATTGCCTGCCACAACATTTCATTCGACAGTTTAGAGAGAGAAAGAGCAGAAGCTCTTGGATATTTGAAGAACAAGAAGAAGCAGTCAAATTTAAGGTAAGATTTAGTGTTTTTGAGTTGTTCTTGGCTAGAACTAGCCTCGGTTATATGCTTATGCGTGTTCATGTGTGCTCGAGTGTGTGTTTTAGACACATCTAGGTGTCCGGATCCTTGGAAAAGCCCAAGTTGAGGAGTTTGAACTTGGAAGCAGCAAAGGTGAGTTCTAGGTCCCTTTTTTACTCGTTTTTAAAATGTTTTGGGGCTGGAAATGCATGTAAGTATGTTTTTATAAGTTTGGGTATAATACCCGTATGATATGAATGTATGTATGTTTATGTTTATGTTAGATTCATGCCTAGAATCATGTGTATATGTTTAGTACTAGGCAATCTGATGTTTGGGAATTTGAAATATGAATTAGTCATATGAGCAGGTTACTAAAACGACTAACAAGCCCAAATAGTAGTGATATGTCTGAAATTTGGACTTAGAATAAATAAGTATAAGTTGATGAGTCCAATAGTGCTCATGAGTCTGAATTTTGACTTAGAAAAACTAAGTGCAGGGTAATAAGTCCAATAGTGCTCATAAGTCTAACAGTGCACATATGCCCGAAAATAAGTTAAGTATAAGGTGATAAGTCCAATAGTGCTCATAAGTCTAACAGTGCACATATGCCCGAAAATAAGTTAAGTATAAGGTGATAAGTCCAATAGTGCTCATAAGTCTAACAGTGCACATATGCCCGTAAATAAGTTAAGTATAAGATGAAAAGTCTGAACAGTGGTCGTATGACCAGAGAATTTTTCTAAGTGTAGGGTGAAAAGTCCAGTAGTGCTCATACTCCCAGCAGTGCTCATACGCCCAACAGTGCTCATGCTTCCAACAGTGCTCATGTGTCCAACACTTAGAATTTTTTTTCAGAAATTTTCTGAAAATCTGGATTTCGGGGATTTGACCGAGGTTGACCAAGGGCCATTTAATGATGATGTTTTGTGCACACGATGATGATTATGATTAACCCTTATTATTACTGATATTATTATCAGTGTATTATTATTGTTAACAATATTATTAATAAAATATTGTTAAGTATGGTATGATGCTATGTATAATGATGAATGTGAATGATGATGTTTGAATGTAATAATACCCCTTTCTTAATATTATAATTAATATTATGATTAGGGCTATTATTAAGATTGTGAATAATATTATTAATAATATTATTAGTATTATTATTAGTAATATGCTTATTAATAATAATACTGTATGACTCTATGTGGAATGATCATGATCAAGAATTATTATCATTAATAAGTGAGAAAAGTTAATGATAAAGAGAAGTGGAACGTAAATGAATGAACGAAAGTCTTGCATGGTCTAAGGGGCACGAGATGGAATTGACGGTTAAGAAGTCTTGGAAATGGTGCTTGGTTCTAGTAACTAGGCCTATTACGAGCCTTATGGTAGATTATGGACAGTGAGCCATAGTTACCTTAAGAATAACGGGGCAGTGTCTTTGTGACCTGTCACGGGATAGTTGTTACAGTAGGAGTGGTGACGATCACTCACGGGGTTAACGTGACCCCGGATGAGACGTTGTCGGCCTATGGACAGAGAGCCATATGGGGGCAACCAGGTTGTCGGCCTATGGACAGAGAGCCATATGGGGGCAACCAGGTGTCGGTCTATGGACCGAGAGCCATAGGGGCACCAGGTGTCGGTCTATGGACTGAGAGCCATAGTGGCACTAGACGGATACGATATGCTTTGTCGGCTCATGGGTTGGAACCATGAGGGCAGAGAAGAGAGGTGACCCTTAGAGATTTGCATGCTTGACAAATGTTTAAAAGTTAAAGAACGAATGATGAAGATAATAATGAAATTACCTACGTGTACGTACGATGTGTGATCACATATGCATAACAAACGTTTTGGAATGAAAAGTAAAGTATTTTAATTACAAAACTAGAACTCACTCAGCAACGCTGACTTTTATGTATTTTCCAGTTGACAGGTAACAGGTTGCTGAGGATGGCACACGGGGATGGCTACTTGGCGGGCAAGACTGGCACCCATTTATGTTTTGACAACAGTGTTTAAAATGAATGAATGGATTTTTGTTAAAACTAATTCCGCTGCTTTAATTTATAATATATGAATGTTTATGCTGTGAATGACCGACTGTGAGGTGCCCGGGAAGGGGGCCTTACAAGTTGGTATCAGAGCTAAAGTTTAAGTGAAACGGGTAAATTTTCAAAATAAACCTTAACTTGAACTGAAAATGGGAAAAGAAGAGGGATGTCAGCCCGAGTAGCCATGTGCCATCAGGTATTTTCTTAAAAGATTAAATAGTATTATGTGCGCATGTAATGCGGTTTATGTGTACTGTTAGACTCAGATACTAATGTAGTCAGGACAGGTAATGCTCGGGGTATGAAGAGTAAAGTAAGTGGCTAATCACAACTGGCCACTGTAATTAGGGACTTACTATACTTGACATAAACTGAGCTATTTCCTTGAATGACCGTGTTGGTATTTGAACCTTTCAGTGTGTGTCAAAAGATGGCTAGCAGTAGATCTTCTAAGGTTTTGCCAGATGGGGGTCGTGGTAAACGTGGTGTTGAACCGCGTGTCACGAGAAGCATGGCTAAGGCGGCTGAAAGGGCACTCGAAGAGCCTGAGGCCCCTCACCTGGAGGGCAGTGATGATGACACTAGTTTGAGGATCGCCATGAAAGAGGCTGTTGTGGAGGGAATCCAACAGGCCTTACAGGCAATTCTGCCATCCATGGTGACTGAGGTAATTAGAGCGGTGAAAGAGACGACTGCTATTGAAGAAAGCACGAAGAATAGCAACGACAAGAACTGGAACGGAAAGCGGGTTGAACGTGACAGCGCCACCCTCAGCAAAAAGGTTGTAAGGACGGAGGACCGGCGTGCAGCTTCGTCTGGTGCGAGGACGAGGAAGTGTGGTAAGTGTGCCAAAGAACACCTCGGGGAATGTAGATTGGGGACCAATATCTGTTTCCGATGTGGGAAGCACGGTCATGTGGCCAGAGAGTGTGGAGTGGTACGGTGCTACAACTGCAGTGGAAGAGGTCACATAAGCAGGGATTGCATGATGCCAAGGACTGAGGGCGCAGGGCCTTCACGATAATGCTGGAGCAGGCTAGGACAAGCCCCGATATAGTGTCAGGTATGTGTCTAGTAATTCAAACTCTGTCATCCGTGTTGTTTGATTTCAGAGCTAGAAAGAGTTTTGTTTCTATTGTTTTCTATGCTAAGTTGCTAACTAGGAGTAGAAGTATTGGTAAGCTCTTTGGTATAGAAACCGCCATAGGTAAGTCTTTTAGGATTTCCGAAACGATAGGAGACTGCACCATCGAATTAGAAGGTCATAAGATTTGCTGCCAAATTACATGTGATGTCCCTAGGTAGAGTTGATGTAATACTAGGGATGGATTGGTTAGCAACCTATGAAGCGAGTATAGTGTGTCGTAAGAAAATGATTAGACTGACGGCGCCTGACGGAAGTCCGGTGACAATATATGGCGATCGGGTTACTACGATTCCGAAGGTGATTTCGATGGCGGTGGCGGGAAAGTGCATGAGGCGTGGATGTAGTGCTTATTTGGCCTACGTAAAAGATGTGGACACATCAACACCCCAATTGTTCGATGTACCGATTGGCTCCGACGGAGATGAAGGAGTTGATGGAGCAGCTGCAAGAGTTGCTTGACAAGGGCTTTATTAGACCGAGTATCTCTCCTTGGGGTGCTCCGGTCTTATTTGTTAAGAAGAAGGACGGTAGCATGAGAATGTGTATAGACTACCGTGAATTGAACAAGTTGACAATAAAGAATCGGTATCCGTTACCGAGAATCGATGACTTGTTCGACCAGCTCCAGGGTGCCAGTTGGTTTTCGAGGATAGACCTTCGATCTGGCTACCACCAGTTGAAGGTGAAGGAGCAGGACATTCCTAAAACAGCTTTTCGTACGCGTTATGGACACTATAAGTTTCTCGTTATGTCATTTGGTCTAACTAACGCGCCAGCGGCTTTTATGGATTTGATGAACCGAGTGTGTCGGCCAATGTTAGATAAATCAGTGATTGTGTTCATCGATGATATCTTGATTTATTCGAGGAGCGAGGAAGAGCATGCCGGTCATATTCGGGAAGTGTTGGAGACTTTGAGAAGGGAGAAACTGTATGCTAAGTTCTCCAAATGTGCTTTCTGGATACGCGGGGTGCAATTTCTGGGTCACGTGGTAAATGCAGAGGGAATCATGGTGGACCCAGCAAAGGTTGAGGCTGTGATGCAATGGAAATCACCAAAGACGCCATCCGAGATTCGTAGCTTCTTGGGATTTGCGGGCTATTACAGGAGATTTATTCAGGACTTCTCCAGGATAGCCTCACCTTTGACAAAATTGACCCGTAAGGACGTGAAATTCGTATGGGGTCAAGAGCAGGAGACTGCCTTTGAGGAGTTGAAGACAAGACTAACACAAGCTCTTGTTTTGACATTGCCCGAGGGGAATGAAGACTAAGTGGTCTATTCATATGCATCTTATTCCGGGCTAGGTTGCGTGTTGATGCAACGTGGAAGGGTGATAGCCTATGCATCTCGACAACTGAAGACCCACGAAGTCAACTATCCCACACACGATCTAGAATTAGCCGCGGTGGTTCTTGCGTTGAAGATTTGGTGGCATTACCTATACGGGACGAAGTGCACCATCTTCACGGACCACAAAAGCTTGAAGTACTTCTTCGAGCAGAAGGACCTAAACATGAGGCAGAGGCGGTGGTTGGAGCTGATAAAGGATTATGAATGTGAGATCCATTACCACCCGGGCAAGGCCAACGTGGTGGCCGATGCCCTTAGCCGAAAAGAAAGGCCTGAGCCGATCCGGGTAAAGGCATATCAGCTAATTATGACCTCAGATGTAATGACTCAGGTTAAGGAGTTTCAAGACGAGGCTTTGAAAGAAGATCGTCTTAACTCCGAAAGGATGAGAGGTCTAGTGACGGAGTTGGGTGAGAACACTCTAGGTGTTAAGACCCGATTTGGGCGAATGTGGATTCCTCGATACGGGGATCTACGTGAAAAGATCATGGATGAGGCCCATAAGACCCGATACTCCATTCACTCTGGTGCTACCAAAATGTACCACGATATGAAGAAAGACTATTGGTGGCCGGGTATGAAACGCGACGTAGTGGAGTACGTAAGTAAGTGCTTGACTTGCTTACAAGTGAAGGCGGAACACCAGAAGCCCTACGGGAAGATCCAACCGTTGGATATACCCGAGTGGAAGTGGGAGCACATCACCATGGACTTCATCACGAAGTTACCACGTACCCCTAAAGGGTATGATGCTATATGGGTGATAGTTGACCGCTTGACAAAGAGTGCCCACTTCCTACCGATCTGCGAAACGTACTCATCTGAAAGATTGGCGGATCTGTTCATCAAGGAAATTGTAGCTCATCATGGTGTACCGGTGTCTATTGTGTCTGATCGTGACACCCGGTTTACCTCCAAGTTTTGGAAGAGGTTTCATGATGCAATGGGGACAAGGCTACACATTAGCACGGCATATCACCCCCAGACAGACGGTCAGTCTGAGAGGACGATCCAGACACTCGAAGACATGCTTCGAGCGTGCGTGATCGATTTTGGAGGAAGTTGGGACGATCACCTGCCGTTAGCAAAAATCTCGTACAATAACAGTTATCATGCCAGCATTGGCATGCCGCCCTACGAGATGTTGTACGGTAGGAAATGTAGGACGCCCGTACGTTGGGGAGACATTGGGCAGAAGGAACTGGATGGTGTCGAGGTAGTTGAAGCAACGACAGAGAAATTGGAAAGGATCAAAGCCTTCATGAAGGCGGCGAAAGATAGGCAAAAGTCGTATGCTGACAAGAGGCGAAGGCCAATAGAGTTCAAGGTTGGAGACCGAGTCATGTTGAAGGTCTCACCCTGGAAAGGGATTATCCGATTCAAGAAACGAGGTAAGCTAAGCCCGAGATACATAGGACCTTTCCGGATTGTCGCACGAGTAGGAGAGGTAGCCTATCGACTTGAACTGCCAGATGAGTTAAGTGGAATTCATCCCACGTTCCATGTATCTCATCTAAGAAAGTGCCTAGCTGATGAAGATATGATTGTCCCACTGGAGGACATTGAAGTTGATGAGAGGCTCAACTACGTGGAGCAACCAGTGGCAATCATTGATCGTAAAGAAAAGAAGTTAAGAAATAAAGTGGTTCCTCTTGTGTGGGTACAGTGGAAGCACAGGAAGGGATCAGAATCTACGTGGGAGACGGAAGAGGAAATGAGTCAGCATTATCCTCATCTGTTTGAGGAATAACAGGTTTCGGGGACGAAACCTATATAAGGGGGGTGGACTTGTAACACCCGTATTTTTAGGAAATAAAAGAATAAAAGAGAAAGAAAAGGATGGAAATAAAAGCCAACCCAAAGATGAGGGTCAAAAGTGTCAAATGGATAAAAAAGTAATAAAGTGGGTGAAAAAGGTGGAATGGTCTCCCATTATTGCCTGCCACAACATTTCATTCGACAGTTTAGAGAGAGAAAGAGCAGAAGCTCTTGGATATTTGAAGAACAAGAAAAAGCAGTCAAATTTAAGGTAAGATTTAGTGTTTTTGAGTTGTTCTTGGCTAGAACTAGCCTCGGTTATATGCTTATGCGTGTTCATGTGTGCTCGAGTGTGTGTTTTAGACACATCTAGGTGTCCGGATCCTTGGAAAAGCCCAAGTTGAGGAGTTTGAACTTGGAAGCAGCAAAGGTGAGTTCTAGGTCCCTTTTTTACTCGTTTTTAAAATGTTTTGGGGCTGGAAATGCATGTAAGTATGTTTTATAAGTTTGGGTATAATACCCGTATGATATGAATGTATGTATGTTTATGTTTATGTTAGATTCATGCCTAGAATCATGTGTATATGTTTAGTACTAGGCAATCTGATGTTTGGGAATTTGAAATATGAATTAGTCATATGAGCAGGTTACTAAAACGACTAACAAGCCCAAATAGTAGTGATATGTCTGAAATTTGGACTTAGAATAAATAAGTATAAGTTGATGAGTCCAATAGTGCTCATGAGTCTGAATTTGACTTAGAAAAACTAAGTGCAGGGTAATAAGTCCAATAGTGCTCATAAGTCTAACAGTGCACATATGCCCGAAAATAAGTTAAGTATAAGGTGATAAGTCCAATAGTGCTCATAAGTCTAACAGTGCACATATGCCCGAAATAAGTTAAGTATAAGGTGATAAGTCCAATAGTGCTCATAAGTCTAACAGTGCACATATGCCCGTAAATAAGTTAAGTATAAGATGAAAAGTCTGAACAGTGGTCGTATGACCAGAGAATTTTTCTAAGTGTAGGGTGAAAAGTCCAGCAGTGCTCATACTCCCAGCAGTGCTCATACGCCCAACAGTGCTCATGCTTCCAACAGTGCTCATGTGTCCAACACTTAGAATTTTTTTTCAGAAATTTTCTGAAAATCTGGATTTCGGGGATTTGACCGAGGTTGACCAAGGGCCATTTAATGATGATGTTTTGTGCACACGATGATGATTATGATTAACCCTTATCATTACTGATATTATTATCAGTGTATTATTATTGTTAACAATATTATTAATAAAATATTGTTAAGTATGGTATGATGCTATGTATAATGATGAATGTGAATGATGATGTTTGAATGTAATAATACCCCTTTCTTAATATTATAATTAATATTATGATTAGGGCTATTATTAAGATTGTGAATAATATTATTAATAATATTATTAGTATTATTATTAGTAATATGCTTATTAATAATAATACTGTATGACTCTATGTGGAATGATCATGATCAAGAATTATTATCATTAATAAGTGAGAAAAGTTAATGATAAAGAGAAGTGGAACGTAAATGAATGAACGAAAGTCTTGCATGGTCTAAGGGGCACGAGATGGAATTGACGGTTAAGAAGTCTTGGAAATGGTGCTTGGTTCTAGTAACTAGGCCTATTACGAGCCTTATGGTAGATTATGGACAGTGAGCCATAGTTACCTTAAGAATAACGGGGCAGTGTCTTTGTGACCTGTCACGGGATAGTTGTTACAGTAGGAGTGGTGACGATCACTCACGGGGTTAACGTGACCCCAGATGAGACGTTGTCGGCCTATGGACAGAGAGCCATATGGGGGCAACCAGGTTGTCGGCCTATGGACAGAGAGCCATATGGGGGCAACCAGGTGTCGGTCTATGGACCGAGAGCCATAGGGGCACCAGGTGTCGGTCTATGGACTGAGAGCCATAGTGGCACTAGACGGATACGATATGCTTTGTCGGCTCATGGGTTGGAACCATGAGGGCAGAGAAGAGAGGTGACCCTTAGAGATTTGCATGCTTGACAAATGTTTAAAAGTTAAAGAACCAATGATGAAGATAATAATGAAATTACTTACGTGTACGTACGATGTGTGATCACATATGCATAACGAACGTTTTGGAATGAAAAGTAAAGTATTTTAATTACAAACTAGAACTCACTCAGCAACGCTGACTTTTATGTATTTTCTAGTTGACAGGTAACAGGTTGCTGAGGATGGCACACGGGGATGACTACTTGGCGGGCAAGACTGGCACCCATTTATGTTTTGACAACAGTGTTTAAAATGAATGAATGGATTTTTGTTAAACTAATTCCGCTGCTTTAATTTATAATATATGAATGTTTATGCTGTGAATGACCGACTGTGAGGTGCCCGGGAAGGGGGCCTTACATATATGCTATTATTAAAATGATGAACTAATTATACTTTTATTTGGCTTAACAAGCCATCTAGCGTGTTACTTCACACATTGCGAGTTTATTGGATTTTCATATTATTTCTTCCGTCTTTATTTAGATATTTTGTTCGTCCAAATTATTTGATTTTCATCTACAACTTTTATAAGTATAACTTCGTTGAGTTTTTATATTAGTAACACCAATGTTAGTTTTACATAATTATAGAACATTTGAAAACTTGTCAAATATATTCATACACGTTTGTTTAATAGCCATTATAATAATATTCTTTGTAAAAGTCCAATATATATAATATGTATATATATATATATGTTTTGTTAATAAAAGTCCATTTTACATATTTAAGTAATTATATATATAATTATTTTCCTTCAATCAAATTTATTATAAAATTCAAGATTCCTATAATTATAATATCTAATATTTCAATCTAACTTTATTACAATATCCAATAATTATATAATACATGTTATATTTTAATTTATATGATTTTTTAATTAAATATCAAGTTAGTTATATTTATGAGTGTGTCCGTATTTTATCTCATTTAGTTACATTTTATAAATATCATAAATGTATTTTATCATAACCTTTATATTTAGTAGTCACACTCATCCCACTCGTTTATCACAATATACGAATATTAAACACTCGATTTATACCTTTCGCGTCCGGTTCGCATATACGAATCTTCTTGAAAACCCACATGTAATGAGAACCGTATACACCATTTTGTTCGTTTTTCCATCACAAACATTTCTTCAGTCTCGGATCGTCCATGCAACCCAAAAACGTTACGATTCCTCGGTCGAATCTCTGGGGAAATGAACAAGTTTTGGGACAACCACTTTTCAGGCAGAAAGTTCCGACCAGCCATTTTTGTGGACGGAAAATCATATCTCTGAGTATTATTATTAAAAACTGACCGTCAGATGTTAAGATGGGTATGTTAGGTATAACATATCCAAAAACTACAAACATTCAACGGTCAGATCTTCAGGAATCGTCCCATCTCTGATAGTGCGCATGCACATCATTTCCTGGACAGAACATAAAACTCGATTTTGTACATGCAGCAAACTTTGAGATTCAGGGAAATCGGAGCTTACCATCTCCTTCGTAGCGTCGAGAAATGGTTGTATGGTGAAAACGGGCTTCGACGGTCGCCGGACCGCCGCTCGCCGCCGCCGGACCGCCGCCGGACCACCACCGGAGGGTGGCCGGAATTTCAGCTCCCTCTCTCTCTCTCTACTCACACACTTAGGTGTGTGTAAGGTGTGAAGAGAATGAAAAGGAGTGGGGTATATATAGTGGTTAAATTTAATACCGGTAATGTCTGTTGCTCCGTGTCGGCTGGTATCGCGTACAAATCTGACTGATATCACACTTTATTTTTGTTTTCTTTTGAAAATTTATGACTTATAAATGTATCGGATACACTCGGAAGATTTGTTTCGTCTAATATTATGTATTCGGTGACAAACCGGCTCGGTGCGCGTTAATATCGCGTATTTCACACGTTTAACCGTTTGAGCGTTTTCTCGCACCGAATGTGAATATTATAATTTTATTACTTATATAAAATAATAATAAGTGTGTAATAATAGTTTGTTCATAAATTTAAGCATGCGAATCGCTTGAACTAACAACGTTAACGTATGTGTGTTTTATGTGGTTTTATCGATTTTGCACGCGCCATAGTCGTTAGGCGCTCGGATAGAGTTTCAGAATGATTGTCCAATTAGAATAATAATATTCCACAGACATGAAACTAGAAGTTTCGTTTTCCGATAGGAATTGGTTATCCATCGCGTTAACCGTTTATCAGTCTGAATATTCATCTGCGAGGCTCAATGATCATCTTTATGACTTGGGATTATCAAATCGGGATTTAGGTGAACCTAAATTCCCTATTGGGCCTTAATGGGCCTTGTGTGTCCATTTTGTTGGGCTACACTTTAGTTACCGAATTTTGAGGGTTGTTACATTCTCCCCTCCTTTTAGAAATTTCGTCCTCGAAATTAGTTGAAGAAAATTTTGAATGATCTAGTTACTCAATCACTTGGTGACATATTATAAGAGATCATAGAAGTCGGGTGGTTAAAATCATTGGTAAGAGAGGTTAGGAGTTTCAATTCTTGAGTTTGTACGCTCTACTTCAGTAGAATTTAAGGAGTTTATGATGATCTACGCTTTTCTTATGGATCATACCTCATTCAGGCTTCAGCATCGCACAATTTTTAAACCGAAAAAGGGATCGATTGATGAGTCCATTAGATAGATCACTCAAAGAGTTCGAATATGTCGGTGTCTTATCGTTATGATTAACCAAATGCCTTGACTGAGTGTATCCCTATAAGAGAGGGTTAGAGAGTACCATAGTTGTGAAACACAACTACAACTCAATCTAAGTCTTAAGTCTGCCAATCAAGCTTTATCTAGTCCAATTCAAATCGAATTTTGCTAGACTAAATAGGTGTGCATCGATATCTAATGCAGAATTCTTAAATTACTAGTGGGTGTGGCCGATTATGTCTTTCGGTACTGGCAGCATTTGTTTGATTACACCTTATTCCTATGGTAGTCGCTGCTACCCTTGGCTTTTAGTATAATTTCTTTCATTTGAATCAAGATTTTCTTGTTAACATCGCGTTAGTCAAGAATATAGTCAAGTTATCCTAGTTGGATCGTAAGGGTTTAAGTAAGTGCTATAACACGTTCCAGCTTTAACCTTATTTCAGGATACCTTCATCTCGACTTACGAATTATCGATTTGCTATACCAACGTACGAAGTAACGTGGTTTACAGATTCAAATTCAACCGTAGAATTTAGTGTCAAAGCCTTAGCTCTAAAGGTTAGAAAATAGATTTGATGGAAATGACATCAGTTTGCGTGTGATCTTACATTTTTCCCATCGTAGGGGGTTTAACATGCTTTCCGTATTAGTACTAAGTTTCAAGAATTATATCTTAGACTAAGATGATAAGTATGAAAGACATAAACATGATCATAGTCAGGGTTGCATTTAAAATCTACTAACATGAGAAAGGACTCTTTCCAAAGCGTGGTCATCATAAGGAATGAATGTCCGAGGTCACTAATCACGAGTCATAAGGTTATTGGTGAAACAACGTCAATATTTCACGAATTTTATGGAGGTTCGTTTGTTGAAGCCAACTTTCTCTCGATCAGTTAGGATAGAATACAAATAAAACTTTCTCTAGAAACTTCAATCTCAATCACTTCTGAGGATGGCGTTCAGTTCATCCCTGAGTATGAAATCATGCTCGAATATCCGTATGATTTATCGTTCATAGAGTAAGCACGAGATGGACTTTGCATCTAGAGATCTAGTGTTCGCCAAAACTAAGGCACTCACTTATTTCAATCTAACATACTACCGCTAATGTCGCATGATTAGAGAATACTATCTCAAGGCTTAAATTAAGAAGTTGCACATCGCTTGTATGTAAGGCCACCTTTCTCAGGGAATCCTCACAGTTGGTCATTCACAGCAAAACATTGATTTTAAAGCAGTCATTTACTCATATGTGTATAAATATATATCGCAGCGGAAAATACTGTAAATTTCGATCCATTACAAATGAAATATAAACATTGTCCTTAATTCTTAAAAACTATTTAAAGTCCTCTTGATCTTTTCTGCGTCAGGGATACCAGTCTTCTAGTGCCAAGAAGCTTCAGTCCCATGCTTCTATCCCATAGCTCTAACCCTCACCTGTCAACTGATATGCATACAAAAGTCAGCTTCGCTGAGTGAATTCTAGGTTTACTTTGTTAAATAACTTTTGTAAACGATATTAGCTTTATCAGTTGAAAATAATCATTGTCTATCAAATTATCAATACACACAGGCTATCGCTTTATCAATACTTTATCATTTCTTGTTATTTATTTCTCTTCTTTATCCGTCAATTCTCTGTCACTATCGGTGCCTAGGCTCGCCTAGGACTTTACCGACACGCCAATTAAGGACTTAATGTCGTACTCGATCAGGCCATTATTGTCATGCCAGTTCAGGGCTTACAGACCTGCCTGTTCGAGCATTACTTTATCCACTTTATCCGGGTGAGGGCACAACAAATGCAACCCTCCTTAGCCATTGCTTGCAAGTCTTTACTTTATCCCTTGCCTGCAGGACTTTACTTGCAAGACTTTACTTTATCCAAGTACACGTTATGGGCCCAATAACTTTTCTTTACGTTTCACTTTCATGTTTAAGTTATACATAATATAACACATCACATTACAAGGCAATTCATTTCTACTAGATCACATCACAATGAGGGAAATACACTATCAATCATTATAAAACCCCATTTCCCATATAAGATAGTATGTAAAACTTTACTTTAAAAGAACTGATCATAAAAAGTATGTATCTTAGTATGCATACCGCCCCAAAACGTTTAAAGCATGTATAAAATAGGGGATCTAAAACACACCTGAACTCGTCTAAGTAGCTTAAATTCTAAGTCACTTAGGCTGTAGCCTGAATACTCTAGCTGCACGAAAGTTAATATGCAAAAACGTCATTTTCTTCATAGTTTCGCCCATAGTTTCGCTACAGCGAAACTTACAGTTTCGCTACCAGTTTCGCTGGGCAGCACTTCTGCTTTTTTCGCTAGACAGATTCGCTACCTTGAGCGCCCAACTTTCGTTGGAATTTCCTAGTTTCGCAATGTCTATGGGTCAGCCTAAGTTTTAGCGAGATTACCGGCGAAACTGTAGTTTCGCTGAAGCGAAACTGTAGTTTCGCTGGAAGTCTCCTAGTCTCGCTGAATGTGTGCACAGTTTCACTGGATGAGTTCCCAGTTTCGCTGGATCGGGGTCGAGTTTCGCTGGATGAATATAAACTAAGAACCAGCCCGTCTTTAACCCAAAATCTTAACTTTTTACGTCCAAATCCTTGGTTTACCTTCCATGAAACCAGATCTAACCTTTTTACACGTTTTCATACGTAAAAATTTGACCTTTATATGTTTCTTTGAACTTTTCAAAACCCCAAAACCCTAGAATCCGGGTTTGATCTACAGAAGGCCTTAGAGGTCGATTCTTACCTTGTTTTGTTGCTCTTTTCTTAAGTTTTGATGCTCCAATCAACCAGATCTTCACTCTTCCACCTTTGAATCTCCAAAACTTGAGTTTTCTTCCACTTTCTCTCTCTATGAATTTGGTGGCTAGGGTTGGAATGATGGAATGGATCTGATCATGCATGGTTTAAGGGCTGATTAAGGGCCCTTAAACCCATCAAACCTAGCCCATTAAGGCTAAGTTGGTCCATAGCCCACTAATTTACCCCTTTATTTCTTAAATTAACCCTTAAAAGCCCATTATTATTAAATGGCTTGTTTCGGGAAATTTCGGGGCGTTACAAGTCTCCCCCCCTTATTCAGGTTTCGTCCTCGAAACCTGCCTCGTCGTTAAATAGATCGGGGTATTGTCGTCTCATTTCCTCCTTGGATTCCCAGGTGGCATCCGACCCCTTTTGATGTTTCCATTGCACCTTGACTTGCTTGACTACTTTATTTCTCAATTGTTTCTCCTTCCGGTCCAGTATAGCCACCGGTTGCTGTACATAGTTCAGCTTCTCGTCCACTTCGATGTCATCTAGAGGCACGACTACCTCGTCCGGTGCTAAACATTTCCTCAAAGGCGACACATGAAAGGTAGGGTGAATCCCACTCAATTCTTCTGGAAGGTCTAGCCTGTAGGCTACATCCCCAACTCGTGCTAGTACCTCAAATGGTCCGATAAACCTGGGACTCAGTTTCCCCCTCTTCCTAAATCGGATAATCCCTTTCCATGGCGACACTTTTAACATTACCCTGTCACCCACGCTAAATTCTATTGGTCTCCTTCTTCTATCGGCGTATGACTTCTGTCTATCCTTTGCAGCCTTCATATACGCCTTGATTTTCTCCAACTTTTCCGTGGTGGCTTTCACGACTTCCAAGCTCCCTAGCTCCTTCTGACCGACATCACCCCAACAAATAGGAGTTCTGGACCGTCGACAGTATAATAACTCGTATGGGGGCATTTAATACTGGCGTGGTAGCTGTTGTTATAAGAGAACTCTGCTAGTGGCAAATGATCATCCCAGTTACTGCCAAATTCGATAACACATGCCCGAAGCATATCCTCTAGTGTCTGGATCGTTCTTTCCGATTGCCCATCGGTCTAAGGATGGTATGCGGTACTAACATGTAACCTCGCGCCCATTTCTTCATTGAACCTTTTCCAAAACTTTGAGGTGAACCGCGTATCTCTATCTGAAACAATCGATACGGGCATACCATGCCGCGCCACAATTTCTCGGATAAACAGTTCGGCAAGCTTTTCTGAACTAATTGCTTCCTTGATTGGAAGGAAATGCGCACTCTTAGTCAGTCTATCAACTATCACCCATATCGCGTCGTGGCCTTTTGTCGTGCGTGGTAATTTAGTGATGAAGTCCATGGTAACATGTTCCCACTTCCATTCTGGCACTTCTAATGGCTGAATATAACCATAAGGTCTTTGGTGCTCAGCCTTCACTTGTAGGCACGTTAGACATTTGTTTACATATGCAACCACATCTCTCTTCATCCCAGGCCACCAATAGTCTTTCTTCAAGTCGTGGTACATCTTATTTGCTCCTGGGTGTATTGAGTAGCGGGTCTTGTGCGCTTCATCCATAATCCTTTCTCGCAAGTCGCCATGCCTCGGAACCCATATCCTGCCGTGAAAGGTCTTAACACCCAAGATGTTCTCTACCAGTTCATCCACCTTTCCCACCATCCTTTCCTTCTTTATTTGTTGCTCTTTTAAAGCGTCCATTTGAGCTTCGCTTATCATCCTCATAACATCTAGGGTCACTACTAGTTGGCACGCCTTCACCCGGATTGGTTCATATCCCTCCTTCCGGCTCAGGGCATCGGCTACCACATTTGCCTTACCGGGTGATAATGGATTTCACAGTCGTAATCCTTTATTAGTTCCAACCACCTCCTCTGTCTTATATTTAGGTCCTTCTGCTCAAAGAAATATTTCAGACTTTTGTGGTCGGTAAATATGGCGCACTTAGTTCCATACAAATAGTGTCTCCATATCTTCAATGCGAACACTACTGCGGCAAGTTCCAAATCGTGAACCGGGTAATTAACCTCCATGTCCTTTAGCTGTCTGGATGCGTAAGCTATAACCTTTCCTCTTTGCATCAACACACAGCCTAACCCGCAGTAACAAGCATCGGAGTATACCGTTTGGTCTTCATCTCCTTCCGGTAGGGTTAGCACAGGAGCTTTGGTCAGTCTATCCTTCAACTCCTGAAACGCATCTTCCTGTTCTTTTCCCCAGTCGAACACCACGTTCTTCCTCGTTAACCTTGTTAATGGGGAAGCTATCTTCGAGAAATCTTTGATGAACCTTCTATAATAGCCAGCCAATACCAAGAAACTACGGATTTCGGATGGCGTCTTTGGGGAATTCCATTGTGTAAATGCCTCGACTTTTGCTGGATCAACCATAACTCCCTCGGAATTAATAATGTGCCCTAAAAACTGCACCTCCTGTAGCCAGAAGGCACATTTAGAGAACTTCGCATACAGTTTCTCCTTTCGTAAAGTCTCTAACACCTCCTTAATATGACAAGCGTGGTCTCCTTCGTTCTTTGAGTATATCAAAATATCGTCAATGAAGACTATCACTGATCGGTCCAACATCGGGCGACACACGCGATTTATTAAGTCCATGAATGCCGCAGGAGCATTGGTTAGTCCGAAAGACATAACCAGAAACTCATAGTGGCCATAGCGCGTTCGGAAGGCCGTCTTCGGGATGTCTTGCTCCCTCACCTTCAATTGATGATATCCGGATCGGAGATCTATTTGGGAGAACCAGCTTGCCCCTTGCAATTGATCAAACAGATCATCTATCTGGGGTAGAGGGTATCGATTCTTCACAGTCAGCTTGTTCAACTCCCTATAATCTATACACATCCACATGCTGCCATCCTTCTTCTTTACAAACAACACAGGAGCAGCCCAAGGAGAAATGTTGGGCCTAATGAATCCTTTGTCAAGGAGTTCTTGCAGTTGTGACATGAGCTCCTTCATCTCGAACGGAGCTAGGCGGTAGGGTGCTTTGGCAATGGGTTGGGCTCCTGACAGTAAGTCAATCTAAAACTCTATCTCTCTATCTGGTGGTACTCCGGGCAGATCCTCCGGGAATACGTCAGGAAAGTCCCGCACCACTGTTACATCGGACAACTCTTTTGCTTTATCTTTAACATCCTTGACATACGCTAGATAAGCTCCTCACGCTCGCCTCATACATTTCTCTGCCTTGATCATGGAAATGATCCTTGGAACCTTACAATCGTTATCACCGTAGATCGTAACCGGACTACCATCTGGAGCCGTTAATCGGATCATCTTTTGCTGGCATACTATCTTAGCATCATGAGCAGCTAACCAATCCATCCCTAGTACGACATCGAAACCTCCTAAGGGCATGGCAAACAATTGTGCGGGGAAGTAATGACCTCCTAGTTTAATGTGGCACTCTGACTATTCTAATGGACTTACCATCGGCCGTTTCTACTTCGAAGGCATCATCTATTTCCTTAGTTTGGACATCTAGTGTAGCACAGAAGGGTATAGATACAAAACTCTTACTTGCACCACTATCAAACAATATGGAGGCACAAACATTATTCACAAGGAACGTACCTGACACTACGTCCGGGTCTTTCCTTGCCTCCTTCTTGTTCATGGTGAAAGTCCTTGCCTTGACCTTGGGCTTTCCATCATCCCCTTTGTCATTATCCTTGCTTTTTCCCGAGTTTCCTGGCTTAGCTTTCTTGCAATCCCTGCTGTAGTGCCCCGTCTCATGGCAGTTAAAGCACTCGTTCACTTCCGGGCACTCTCTAGCCATGTGACCCGTTTTCCCGCACCGGTAGCACCCAGGGCTACCCATTCGGCACTCTCCGGGATGCCTCCTCCCACACTTTCCACATTCCTTAACTTCCCCAACCCCCTTCATAATCGCTTGTTTTGCATCCACTCTTGCTTTCTTGCCTCCCGGTTGGTAGATACCACTTCCATACCTCTTCCCATTATTATTTCAAACTTTCCTCGTCTCACCCACCGTCACTGGCCTGCGGTGATCGTACAACCTTCCACTGAGGTCCACTGCTGACCTAAAAGTACTAGGTCGGGCAGTGACCATGTCCCTACGAATGTCCAGAGGCAACCCTTGTATGTACCTCTTGATCCTCTTGGATTCGGGAGTCACCAAGTCAGGCACCAAACGGGCCATTTCATTGAATTTCGTAGTGTATTCCTGATGTGTCATATTTCCAGCCTCCAAACTCACAAACTCTTGCTCAATCTTGTTGTGACATCCATCACCGAAGGTCCGTCATTTAGCGTGTTTGATTTAACCTTGTTATCAGTCATTTATCGTTTTGATAAACCAACTACGTGGATACCATAATTGCTTTGCTTAGTTAACCTTATATGCGTGTTATCGTTGCTTGACTTGTCGTTATCTTAAGACGTTTCTCCAAGATTTGCCCCGTTAACACTAAACACGTCATTTTTATATTAAAATAACGGTCACGAATAAAAATCATTTTTAACTTATAAATAACATTAATAACATTTTATCATCAATAAAACAAGATTAATAAAATAACGTTTTTAAACCGAAACAAAAGTTGGGAACCCGGGGGCAAAGTGCGGGGACTAAACTTGACATTTTGAGAAACTAGGCTGGGTATAAATACCCATTTCCCAGCCATTTTCTTCACTTCATCTTCATCTTCATCGATCTTCTTCTTCCTCTCCCTTTCTACACCAATCTAGCACCAAAATTCATCACGTTTGTTGCGTTTTCGTCGTCAAATCTTGGTTATCATCGTGAATACTCACTCCTAGCAGGTAGATAACCTCGTTTGACCCGTTTCTTGCTCGATTTCACTTCTGCGTTTTCTAGGGTTTCGGGTGCTCGGGTTCATCCGAGCACATGAGGTCGTGTGGGCTTGTGTGTTGTGTTCCAGTGTGTGATTCACGTCTAGACATGTTAGAATATGAGTTCTGGAAGTTTTGGTGGTGTAAAACTCGTGTTCGGGCAGCCTTTCCTGCAGTCGCGACCTGCTGCACAGGGCGACTGGGCCTTCCGGCCGACTGAGCCGTGCGACTGGGGTGAGTCGTGCGACTGGGTTAGGCGTATGAGTGTGTCACGCGCGAGCCGTGCGATTGAGCCGTGCGACTAAAATCGTACGACTGGGTGCTGTGCGATTGAATGCGTGTGCGAATGAGTCTGTGCGAACGAATGGGTCATGCGATTGAGTTAGTGCGAATGAGAATGTGTGCGATTGTGTGTGAGTCGTACGACTGAAAGTCCAGTCGCACGAATGAAAGTTCAATCGCACGAATGAAGCTGATTCGTGCGATGAAGGTCCAATCGTGTGTATGGAGGTCGAGTCGTATGACTAAGTCTTGCATGGTACGACTGAATGCTTAGTCGCATGAATGAAGGTTCAACCGTACGAAAGTAGCTAATTCGTGCGACTGAAAGTCCACTCGTGCGAACGGAGTGTCAGTCGAGCGTCCGGTCCTATTGTATGACTAATGATGTGTGTGTGCGTATGGATCCCCTCTTCGGAGATCTCACGACGATAATGTAATATTAATAAAGTGTCATAGCTTAACCACAAAGATTAAAGTCAACGCTATTAATAGGCACATACTATTTAAAATAACCTAGTCTGAGAAGTGTATGTCTGCTTGTGTGTGTACCACCCACGACCGAGCCGAAACTGCCCGAGCCTATTGATATCATCTTATGCATTATGATCATTATTAATGCTTGTCAGTAACTGTCAATAGGTGTTTGACTGTTCATAGCATCCTACCGTTGGAATCTTTCATCATACGTGCCTATCATCCGTTCTGTGAGTTTCGTGGCCCCTTTTACACTTATAAAACCTTTTCGAATGTTTTCTACTTGGGGGAAAAGAATGCTCACTTATTTACTTAATTTCAGGCACCTTCCTTAGTGGAAGTTGGCTGCTACTTATAGGAGTAACTTACCTTGCTAAACTTGTTGATTGATACTAAGGTTTAATGGATGTCATGTAACTGGTTTTTGTATCATTCTATGTATATCGTGGATGTGGTGGGAATGCTGCGGAGGACCCTATACATAAGCATCCCCGGTATACTAAGAATGTGCTCAAACCGGGTTACATGGTGATCCTGACTGTTTGCTGGTATATGATCTTGAACTATGTGCTATGTTACCCTATGTATGTTACTTAGGGGTTTTACACTACCATGCACTACTACTTGATGTTATGTGTTGATTTATGCTACTTGTGGATGCCATTGACCTTGGATGCTCTCGGCTGTGTGGTTCTTCTGTGTGGTTCTTCTGTGTGGTTCTTCTAAGCCGATCATCCATTACAACCACTAATCCCGGTGATTGGGACCTAAAGATTGGTTTGGTTGTAACCTATACGTATGCGCTGTGTGGGTCTTGCTACGTCATGTTTAACTTGACACGTATGCGCTGTGTGGATCTTGCTACGTCAAGTTAAACTTATTATGCTATGTAAAACCCTTTTTATATAACCATTAATCCCGGTAATGGGACCTAAGGATTGGTTTGGTTATAAACTATACGTACGCGCTGTGTGGATCTTGCGACGTCTTAATAAACTATTTAAACTTTGGAAATCTTTCTTTACAGCCATCAATTCCCGTGAGGAACCGAACATTAGGTTTGGCTGTAGCTAATTATAACTGGTACAACCGCCTATACATAAGTATAGTTGCGGTGGCTCTTATTAAACTACTGGTTCATCTTAACAACTTTTATTACTTAAAACCTGCGAAGCTCACCAACAATTATGTTGACCTTGTCGAGCATTTCTTTTCAGGTGATCAGGGTAATTGAAGATCTAGGAGTGTTGCCTTTTAGAGGAGACCCTAGGATGTATTTTGTGTTTATTACTTTTGTAAAGCTTGAACATGATCTTTTGTATACTTGTACCCGAGTTGTGGGAATATTACATTACAAGCTAATATCAATGTTTATGTGATCATTTATGTTGTGCTTATGACTATGTTGTCGTGAACATTGATTATACACGACACAAGTCTCCATTTGTGTTCGGTTGTCGTCATGACACGCTTGTCATCATATTTTTATTGCTACTCTATCATATACCATGTGTTATGACGATCCCGTCTAGCTCACATTCCCTGTGTTTCCGCTATCAGCGGGGGTGTGACAGACTGGTATCAGAGCCATTGGTTATAGAGAATTAGGCAATTACACTTGACCTAGACTATAACCTAGGAACCTTCATGTAGATTGCATGCTTAAGCTTGTGTGCATTTATATATCTCGTGTATGTGTTCCTCCTTCGTGTTTGATTATCCTTCCGTTATGTGATCTCTTACTTTGTGCTTGAGCCCTTGTGCTCGACCCCTATGGGATGCTTCCTATTGGATCTTCCGTTCCCTCTGTGCGCCGAGTTATCATAACCAAATTCGGGAATCGAGACCCGAAGAGATCCTCATAGATCATACATCGCGCTTGACCTCATATACTGAGAGACCGACCCAAGGAGGCCATGTCTGAGTCCTCCCAAGGACGCGAGATAGACAACCTCCGCTAGACTATACGTGATTACATGTTTGGCTCTCAGTTGACTTGATGGATTATTATGGATATGAGGTGAAGGAAGGTCGGATGTCATGTAACCGGATTAGGCATCATTCTCGGTACATCGTGGGTGTGGTGGGAACGCTGCGGGGAACCCTATATATAAACACCACCGGTATACCGAGAATATGCTTAAAATGGCTGCATGGTGATCTTGACCGACTGGAACACGAATCATTGGAAATTTGATAAGTAAAGTACTTATGCATCTTAAGGTGACTAAAGCTTATATGTTGCCTCTTGTATGAATAGAATATGCCGCCTCGAAGATCTACCCGCAGCAACAGTAGCGGAAGTGAAGCCCCGAGGGGCAGAGGCAGAGGCAGGGGTAGACCTCCAACAGCAAATGAAGGCCCTTTTGGCAATAACCAAGGGACTGGAAATGCTGAAATGGCAGCCTTGATTACTCAACAATTGACTGCCCTGATTCCAACTATTGTAGCTCAGGTGAGCGACGCATTGCAACAACAAAACCACCCCCACGGGGACGGTGGTAATGAGAATGAGGATAATGGGAACCCGACTGGGAATGAAAGCAACCAAGAGACCGGAAATGGTGGTACAGCCGGTAACGAAACTGGGGTTGCTAACGCCAAACGGGGCTGTTCTTACAAGGAGTTTGTGGCCTGTAAGCCCAGGGATTTCGATGGTAAGGGTGGGGCGATAGCTCTGATTAGATGGCTGGAGAAAATGGAGGCGGTGATCGACATCAGTGAATGCCTCGACAGCCAGCGGATCAAGTATGTTACGTGCTCACTGCAAGGCCGAGCACTAACCTGGTGGAACACCCAGGTTCAAGCTAGGGGAAGGGAATCTGCGATGCAGATGACCTGGGATGAATTCAAGGCTTTGATTACCGAGGAATACTGCCCTCTCAACGAGATGCAGAAGCTTGAGCATGAGTTCTGGAATCATGCTATGGTGGGGGCAGGGCACGCAGCTTATACTGACCGATTCCACGAGCTGACTAGGCTAGTTCCACACTTAGTCACTCCGGAATCTAAGAGGATAGAAAGATACATTTGGGGACTCGCGCCCCAAATCCGGGCAATGGTAACTGCAGCTACTCCTCCAACAATCCAGAGTGCTATTCTGAAAGTGGGCGCTCTCACTGATGAGATGATAAGAACAGGGGTACTGGGTAAGGGAGCAGAGAAAAGGAAGGAAACTGGGGAATCGAGCCGGTCCGGTACAGGAAAGTTTGATAAGAGGGCCAAGTTGACCAGAAACTTTGTGGCCGTGACTCAAGGAAAGAAGGAATATGCTGGCCGCACCCGAAATGTGACAGGTGCACTCTTCATCATCCTCCAGCAATGTCGTGCCGGGTGTGTTTGAACTGCAAACGCCCGGGGCATCAAGCAAGAGACTGTAGAGTAGCACCAAACCTGGTGGCACCCATCAACGCGGTTAACCCCGCTGGGAATGCCAGGGCTTGCTACGAGTGTGAAGCCCTCGATCACTTCAGAAACATGTACCCCCGACTGAATAGGGCACCGGGTCAGCAGGGAAACAACCAGCAGCATATACTGGCCATAGCGGGTGCTCAAGGCCAAGGAAACCAAGTTAATGCTGCACGGGGACGCGCCTTCGTCATTGGAGCTAATGATGCCCGTCAAGATCCGAACGTTGTCACGGGTACACACTTACTCAATAACCACTTCGCATCTGTACTGTTTGATACTGGGGCAGATAATAGTTTTATATCATCTGAGTTTGTGCAAATGCTTGATTTGAGTGCCAGTAGACTAGAAACTAGTTACTCCGTAGAAATGGCAAATGGTAGGGTTGAACAGGCAGAGGAAATTATTAAGGACTGCACCTTAATGTTGGAAGACCAGGTCTTCAGCATAGATTTGATACCTTTTGAGTTGGGGAGCTTCGACGTAATAGTGGGGATGGATTGGTTGTCTAAGCATGGAGCCGAGATTGTTTGCCGAGATAAAGTAGTGCGGATTCCCATGTCAGACGGGAAGGTACTCAAAATACAAGGGGAGCGACCGGGAAAGAACTTGAAGCTCATTTCTTGCATGAAAGCCCGCCGAAGTCTACGGAAGCAGTGTTACACCTTTCTGGCTCACGTGGTAGAAAAGAAGGAAGAAGAGACGAAATTGGCAGACATCCCGATTGTACGGGATTACCCGGAGGTGTTCCCTGATGATTTGTCTGGATTGCCTCCTCCACGACAGGTGGAATTTCATATAGAGCTGGTTCCTGGAGCTACACCGGTAGCTAAGACACCGTATCGGTTAGCACCCTCAGAGATGCAAGAGTTATCCAGCCAACTACAGGAACTACTGGAGAAGGGTTTCATTCGACCGAGTCATTCACCGTGGGGAGCACCGGTGTTATTTGTCAAGAAGAAGGATGGGTCGTTCCGTATGTGTATCGACTACAGGGAATTGAACAAATTGACCGTGAAGAATCGGTATCCTCTTCCCAGAATCGACGACATGTTCGATCAATTGCAAGGAGCCTCGTATTTCTCTAAGATCGAACTTCGATCTGGTTATCATCAACTAAGAGTATTCGAGGACGATATTCCAAAAACAGCATTTAGAACTCGTTACGGGCACTATGAGTTCTTGGTCATGCCATTCGGATTGACCAACGCACCAGCTGTCTTTATGGATTTAATGAATCGGGTGTGCAAGCCTTATCTCGATAAGTTCATGATTGTATTCATAGACGACATACTCATCTACTCCCGTTCGAAAGAGGATCACGAAAAACACCTCCAAGCGATTCTAGAACTGTTAAAGGAAGAGAAACTTTTTGCCAAGCTCTCAAAGTGTGAATTCTGGCTTCGAGAAGTGAAATTCTTGGGTCATGTAGTTAACGAAAATGGAATTCATGTGGATCCCGGTAAGATTGAAGCTGTGAAGAAGTGGGATACTCCCCAAACACCCTCAGAAATACGGCAATTCTTGGGATTGGCCGGATACTATCGTCGTTTCATTGCCAATTTCTCCAAGATTGCCCAACCGTTAACTATGTTGACTCAGAAAGACAAGAAGTTCGATTGGGGGAAAGCACAAGAACAGGCGTTCCAAACATTGAAGGAGAAGTTGTGCAATGCACCGATATTGTCCCTCCCAGACGGAACTGATGATTTTGTGGTGTACTGTGATGCTTCACATCAAGGTTTGGGATGTGTGCTAATGCAAAGAGATAAGGTAATTGCCTATGCATCGCGACAACTAAAGGTGCATGAAAAGAACTACACAACTCATGACTTGGAGTTGGGCGCTGTAGTATTTGCACTCAAGATATGGAGGCATTATCTATATGGGACCAAATGCATCATCTACACAGACCATAAGAGCCTTCAACACATCATGAATCAGAAAGAACTTAACATGCGACAGCGACGCTGGGTAGAGCTACTTAGCGACTACGATTGTGAAATCCGGTATCATCCGGGGAAAGCTAACGTGGTAGCTGATGCTTTAAGCCGCAAAGAATGCGTGAAACCATTACGTGCTCGAGCGCTAGGTTTGACTATTCAAACCAATTTAAAGGCTCAGATTCAAATTGCACAAAACGAGGCTTTGAAAGAAGAGAACCTTGCGGGGGAAGAATTCCGAGGACTGGATAAACAAATGACTCGCAAGGATGACGGCGTACATTACTTCGTGATCGTATATGGGTCCCCAGATGGGGAGGTGTACGTACACTAGTCTTGGATGAAGCACACAAGACTCGATACTCTGTTCATCCTGGTGCAGACAAGATGTACCACGATCTGAAGGAGTTGTACTGGTGGCCAGGCATGAAGAAAGATATTGCTATATATGTGAGCAAATGCTTGACTTGTTCAAAGGTCAAGGCTGAACATCAGAAACCATCGGGATTATTGCAACAGCCTGAAATTCCCGAGTGGAAATGGGAGAATATCACTATGGATTTTATTACCAAACTCCCGAGAACGCCAAGCGGACACGACACGATATGGGTCGTGGTGGATAGAATGACAAAATCCGCTCACTTCTTGCCTATCCGAGAAGACTACAAGATGGATAAGCTGGCAAGGGTGTACATCAAAGAGGTCGTGACACGGCACGGGGTGCTGGTGTCAATCATATCCGACCGAGACAGTCGATTCACTTCACGCTTTTGGCAGACGTTACAGAAAGCGATGGGCACTCGATTAGACATGAGTACAGCCTATCACCCCCAGACAGACGGCCAAAGTGAACGAACTATACAAACATTGGAAGACATGCTTAGAGCTTGTGTGATCGATTTTGGTGGTAACTGGGACACTCATTTACCATTGATTGAGTTCTCTTACAACAACAGCTACCATACTAGTATTGGCTGTGCACCATTTGAAGCGTTGTATGGCCGAAAATGTAGATCGCCAGTTTGTTGGGCTGAAGTTGGTGAAAGTCAGCTTACGGGCCCAGAGATCATTCAAGAAACCACCGATAAGATCTTCCAAATCAAATACAGACTCAAAGCTGCTAGAGACCGCCAAAATAGCTATGCCGACAACCGTCGGAAGCCGCTAGAGTTTAACGTTAGGGATCGAGTGTTGCTTAAGGTCTCTCCGTGGAAAGGGGTTGTACGGTTTGGAAAGAAAGGGAAGTTAGCCCCAAGATATGTTGGACCATTCGAGGTCATAGAAAGAATCGGTCCGGTGGCGTACCGATTACGGTTGCCACAAGAGCTTAACAGTGTACATGATACTTTCCATGTATCGAACCTCAAGAAGTGCTTAGCTGACGAATCACTTCATGTACCTATTGAGGATATAAAGATTGATGAAAGCCTCCATTTTATGGAGGAACCTGTTGAGGTCATGGACCGAAAGGTCAAAAAGTTGAGGCGCAGCAAGATACCTATCGTTCGTATAAGATGGAATTCCAAACGAGGGCCAGAGTTTACATGGGAACGTGAAGATCAGATGAGACTCAAATATCCATATCTATTCGAGGATGACGCCCTTAGACCTAGCACCAGTTGAATTTCGGGACGAAATTCCCTCAACTGGGGGATACTGATACATCCGTCACCGAAGGTCCGTCATTTAGCGTGTTTGATTTAACCTTGTTATCAGTCATTCATCATTTTGATAAACCAACTACGTGGATACCATAATTGCTTTGCTTAGTTAACCTTATATGCGTGTTATCGTTGCTTGACTTGTCGTTATCTTAAGACGTTTCTCCAAGATTTGCCCCGTTAACACTAAACACGTCGTTTTTATATTAAAATAACGGTCACGAATAAAAATCATTTTTAACTTATAAATAACATTATAACATTTTATCATCAATAAAACAAGACTAATAAATAACGTTTTTAAACCGAAACAAAAGTTGGGAACCCGGGGGCAAAGTGCGGGGACTAAACTTGACATTTTGAGAAACTAGGCTGGGTATAAATACCCATTTCCCAGCCATTTTCTTCACTTTATCTTCATCTTCATCGATCTTCTTCTTCCTCTCCCTTTCTACACCAATCTAGCACCAAAATTCATCACGTTTGTTGCGTTTTCGTCGTCAAATCTTGGTTATCATCATGAATACTCACTCCTAGCAGGTAGATAACCTCGTTTGACCCGTTTCTTGCTCGATTTCACTTCTGCGTTTTCTAGGGTTTCGGGTGCTCGGGTTCATCCGAGCACATTAGGTCGTGTGGGCTTGTGTGTTGTGTTCCAGTGTGTGATTCACGTCTAGACATGTTAGAATATGAGTTCTGGAAGTTTTGGTGGTGTAAAACTCGTGTTCGGGCAGCCGAAGGCCGCCCTGCACTTTCCTGCAGTCGCGACCTGCTGCACAGGGCGACTGGGCCTTCCGGCCGACTGAGCCGTGCGACTGGGGTGAGTCGTGTGACTGGGTTAGGCGTATGAGTGTGTCACGTGACTGAGTCGTGCGATTGGGAAAATCGTACGACTAGGTTATGCGACTGGGTCTGTGCGATTGAATGCGTGTGCGAATGAGTCTGTGCGAACGAATGAGTCATGCGATTGAGTCAGTGCGAATGAGAATGTGTGCGATTGTGTGTGAGTCGTACGACTGAAAGTCCAGTCGCACGAATGAAAGTTCAATCGCACGAATGAAGCTGATTCGTGCGATTGAAGGTCCAATCGTGTGTATGGAGGTCGAGTCGTATGACTAAGTCTTGCATGGTACGACTGAATGCTTAGTCGCATGAATGAAGGTTCAACCGTACGAAAGTAGCTAATTCGTGCGACTGAAAGTCCACTCGTGCGAACGGAGTGTCAGTCGAGCGTCCGGTCCTATTGTATGACTAATGATGTGTGTGTGCGTATGGATCCCCTCTTCGGAGATCTCACGACGATAATGTAATATTAATAAAGTGTCATAGCTTGACCACAAAGATTAAAGTCAACGCTATTAATAGGCACATACTATTTAAAATAACCTAGTCTGAGAAGTGTATGTCTGCTTGTATGTGTACCACCCACGACCGAGCCGAAACTGCCCGAGCCTATTGATATCATCTTATGCATTATGATCATTATTAATGCTTGTCAGTAACTGTCAATAGGTGTTTGACTGTTCATAGCATCCTACCGTTGGAATCTTTCATCATACGTGCCTATCATCCGTTCTGTGAGTTTCGTGGCCCCTTTTACACTTATAAAACCTTTTCGAATGTTTTCTACTTGGGGGAAAAGAATGCTCACTTATTTACTTAATTTCAGGCACCTTCCTTAGTGGAAGTTGGCTGCTACTTATAGGAGTAACTTACCTTGCTAAACTTGTTGATTGATACTAAGGTTTAATGGATGTCATGTAACTGGTTTTGGTATCATTCTATGTATATCGTGGATGTGGTGGGAATGCTGCGGAGGACCCTATACATAAGCATCCCCGGTATACTAAGAATGTGCTCAAACCGGGTTACATGGTGATCCTTACTGTTTGCTGCTATATGATCTTGAACTATGTGCTATGTTACCCTATGTATGTTACTTAGGGGTTTTACACTACCATGCACTACTACTTGATGTTATGTGTTGATTTATGCTACTTGTGGATGTCATTGACCTTGGATGCTCTCGGCTGTGTGGTTCTTCTGTGTGGTTCTTCTGTGTGGTTCTTCTAAGCCGATCATCCATTACAACCACTAATCCCGGTGATTGGAACCTAAAGATTGGTTTGGTTGTAACCTATACGTATGCGCTGTGTGGGTCTTGCTACGTCATGTTTAACTTGACACGTATACGCTGTGTGGATCTTGCTACGTCAAGTTAAACTTATTATGCTATGTAAAACCCTTTTTATATAACCATTAATCCCGGTAATGGGACCTAAGGATTGGTTTGGTTATAAACTATACGTACGCGCTGTGTGGATCTTGCGACGTCTTAATAAACTGTTTAAACTTTGGAAATCTTTCTTTACAGCCATCAATTCCCGTGAGGAACCGAACATTAGGTTTGGCTGTAGCTAATTATAACTGGTACAACCGCCTATACATAAGTATAGTTGCGGTGGCTCTTATTAAACTACTGGTTCATCTTAACAACTTTTATTACTTAAAACCTGCGAAGCTCACCAACAATTATGTTGACCTTGTCGAGCATTTCTTTTCAGGTGATCAGGGTAATTGAAGATCTAGGAGTGCTGCCTTTTAGAGGAGACCCTAGGATGTATTTTGTGTTTATTACTTTTGTAAAGCTTGAACATGATCTTTTGTATACTTGTACCCGAGTTGTGGGAATATTACATTACAAGCTAATATCAATGTTTATGTGATCATTTATGTTGTGCTTATGACTATGCTGTCGTGAACATTGATTATACACGACACAAGTCTCCATTTGTGTTCGGTTGTCGTCATGACACGCTTGTCATCATATTTTTATTGCTACTCTATCATATACCATGTGTTATGACGATCCCGTCTAGCTCACATTCCCCGTGTTTCCGCTATCAGCGGGGGTGTGACACTTGTCAAGCTCTCTTTCTGGGCAATACTACTCTATCACCAACCTCTTCATCTCCGGCCACTTCATCCTCTCAATAGCCTCCTCCCCGTAAGACTCAACGATGTTATCCCACCAACACAGTGCTGGGTCCAAGAGGGAATGGGAAGCAAACTTCACCTTTTGGCTTTCCCGGCACTCGCTGATCTTCAGTACGGCCTCCATTTCCCTGATCCAACGCTGGGCAGTAGCAGCGTTACCAGTGCCATCAAACGTTGGGGGCTTACACCTCTGAAAATCCCCGTAGCTGCACCCCTTCGCCCTCTCTTCCACCTCGGAACCGTCATGGTTACCCAGACGATCTTCCTCGTCGCTCAACTCCTCAGTCTTGACCGCTCCTTTCTTATCAACCTTCTCTGAAGCCGTACTCTTCTTACTGTCACCCTTAACCTGCTCCATAAATTCCGCAAGTAGAGCGGGCATCATTCCAGATAGGACCTGGTGCACCTCTTGGGCAATAGCTTCCTTTACTGTTTCCTTCAGTTTTGCCTGATCAGTGGTAGGCCTATCGGCTCCCGTTTCTAAATCAACCTCCTCCTTAACTGGTTTGTCAACCGGCTTCCTGGTTGACCTTTTGGTCGGTTTCGCAGTTTCACCTACAGTTTCTTTCACATTAAGAGGGGGCCTTCCCCTAGTGCTCCTCCGGGTAATCATAGTTGGAACTGCTTTCTTTGGTGCCATTCTTTCTACCTCCTATAAGATTCAGAATGTTAACATGGTCTTTCAAGGCAAGTTCAGTTCACGACAACTTTTGTAAATTTTTAATAACAGTGGCCAGTTGTGATTAACTACTTACAGAACTTCTCGTGCCCTAAACCTTCCTATCCTGAACCATACTAACACTAGAACCTACTATACCTATTCTATGCACGTGTAAGTCACATAAATTCAAATAGGCATCACAGATAACATTATCATACCTTACCTCGACTCTAACTTCAATAAGAAGGCACTACCCACTAGAATGATACTTATAGCATACTTTGTTACCTCTTGGCATGGAGCTTCTTGGACTGGCATCCTTGACACTTGGTCCCATTATCTGTTTAAGTTTAGGTTTATAAATAATTTTCCCAAATCTCTTAAACATTGGCTCTGATACCAACTTGTAAGGCCCACCTTTCTCAGGGAATCCTCACAGTTGGTCATTCACAGCAAAACATTGATTTTAAAGCAGTCATTTACTCATATGTGTATAAGTATATATCGCAGCAGAAAATACTGTAAATTTCGATCCATTACAAATGAAATATAACATTGTCCTTAATTCTTAAAAACTATTTAAAGTCCTCTTGATCTTTTCTGCGTCAGGGATACCAGTCTTCTAGTGCCAAGAAACTTCAGTCCCATGCTTCTATCCCATAGCTCTAACCCTCACCTGTCAACTGATATGCATACAAAAGTCAGCTTCGCTGAGTGAATTCTAGGTTTACTTTGCTAAATAACTTTTGTAAACGATATTAGCTTTATCAGTTGAAAATAATCATTGTCTATCAAATTATCAATACACATAGGCTATCGCTTTATCAATACTTTATCATTATTTCTCTTCTTTATCCGTCAATTCTCTGTCACTATCGGTGCCTAGGCTCGCCTAGGACTTTACCGACACGCCAATTAAGGACTTACTGTCGTACTCGATCAGGCCATTATTGTCATGCCAGTTCAGGGCTTACAGACCTGCCTGTTCGAGCATTACTTTATCCACTTTATCCGGATGAGGGCACAACAAATGCAACCCTCCTTTAGCCATTGCTTGCAAGTCTTTACTTTATCCCTTGCCTGCAGGACTTTACTTGCAAGACTTTACTTTATCCAGGTACACGTTATGGGCCCAATAACTTTTCTTTACGTTTCACTTTCATGTTTAAGTTATACATAATATAACACATCACATTACAAGGCAATTCATTTCTACTAGATCACATCACAATGAGGGAAATACACTATCAATTCATTATAAAACCCCATTTCCCATATAAGATAGTATGTAAAACTTTACTTTAAAAGAACTGATCATAAAAGTATGTATCTTAGTATGCATACCGCCCCAAAACATTTAAAGCATGTATAAAATAGGGGATCTAGAACTCACCTGAACTCGTCCAAGTAGCTTAAATTCTAAGTCACTTAAGCTATAGCCTAAATACTCTAGCTGCACGAAAGTTAATATGCAAAAACGTCATTTTCTTCATAGTTTCGCCCACAGTTTCGCTACAACGAAACTTACAGTTTCGCTACCAGTTTCGCTGGGCAGCACTTCTGCTAGTTTCGCTAGACAGATTCGCAGCCTTGAGCGCCCAACTTTCGTTGGAATTTCCTAGTTTCGCAATGTCTATGGGTCAGCCTAAGTTTTAGCGAGATTACCGGCGAAACTGTAGTTTCGCTGAAGCGAAACTGTAGTTTCGCTGGAAGTCTCCTAGTCTCGCTGAATGTGTACACAGTTTCGCTGGATGAGTTCCCAGTTTCACTGGATGAGTTCTCAGTTTCGCTGGATCAGGGTCTAGTTTCACTGGATGAATATAAACTAAGAACCAGCCCGTTTTAACCCAAATCTTAACTTTTTACGTCCAAATCCTTGGTTTACCTTCCATGAAACCAGATCTAACCTTTTTACATGTTTTCATACGTAAAAATTTGACCTTTATGTGTTTCTTTGAACTTTTCAAAACCCCAAAACCCTAGAATCCGGGTTTGATCTACAGAAGGCCTTAGAGGTCGATTCTTACCTTGTTTTGTTGCTCTTTCCTTAAGTTTTGATGCTCTAATCAACCAGATCTTCACTCTTCCACCTTTGAATCTCCAAAACTTGAGTTTTCTTCCACTTTCTCTCTTTATGAATTTGGTGGCTAGGGTTGGAATGATGGAATGGATCTGATCATGCATGGTTTAAGGGCTGATTAAGGGCCCTTAAACCCATCAAACCTAGCCCATTAAGGCTAATTCGGTCCGTAGCCCACTAATTTACCCCTTTATTTCTTAAATTAACCCTTAAAAGCCCATTATTATTAAATATCTTGTTTCAGGAAATTTCGGGGCGTTACATTGTAGTCAGAAGAAGTTAGTTTGGAGTGAATACAGAGTCACAAGACTACAATCGTGAAATTGGTAATAATTAATGAAAGAAGGAAAATGACTTCTTTCAGAAAGAACTAATTTGTGACATTCGTCACTTTCAAGTCCGTTAATTAACTTAAAAGTTCGTTAACTCTCCTGGTGCATTTATTATTTTACGTATTTAATTCGTTTTCGAAATCGAATCTCTTCGTATATCTGTTTCGTGTCAACCCTAGTATTATAATAATCAAAAATTTGTCAAATATTAAATAATAATGATTAATAAAATTTATTTATTATTAGTATAACTACTACTAATATTAAAATTATTATTATTATTACTAATAATATTATTTTTATTATTATAATTAATAGTTTAGGGTTTAAATTGTAATTTAACTAAACTTAAGAGATTAATTAAATGAAAGTTGAGGGGGCGAGAATGTAAATATCATTATTATATATAATATTCTTTGTGAGTCAACCCTAAATCAGACAACAAAACGCACATCACCACCGCCGTGAATCCTACGCCGTTTGCACCACCGTTCCGCCACCGTACGCCGCCGTTGGTTGCCGTCGCACCACCGTTTAGCCGTTTCGTAGGTATCCGGTCGTTTCGAACCTCGTTTTATTCTGTTCGTGACGTTTCGTTTCGGTTTTCGTCTCGGTTTGAATCGGTTCGTTGTGGGTTGTTTCGTAAGCCTTCGTGTGTGCGTATGTATGTATTTTGTGCGTATGTATATGTATATGTTGTATATGCGTGTGTGTGTGTCGAGAGGCAAAAACACAGCAGCCGAAGGCTGCTGTGTGCGTGAATGTATACGCTGTTTGTATGTATATATGCTGCGTATGTATATATATGTGTGTTTTGCGTAGGAACGACAAACACAGCAGCCTTTGGCTGCTGTGTGCGCGATGTATATGTGTGTATGTATGTGTCGGAATATATGTATATATGCGTGAATTGTGTGTGTGCAGTGTGTGTGCGTGAGGTGCAGTGTGTGCGTGCGTGAAGTGTGTTTGTCGAGAAACAAACATGTTGGTACACATGTCCCCAGTTCTAGTCTAGTGAGCTAAAATGTAATAAATTTCTATCTTGTTACACATATGTAATGTTAAATCAATCTAATGAGAATCTCTTCTTTATATGGTTGTTGATTATATAATGTTATATCTACTTATTTTATTAGTTGTTACACGCCTAATATGACCATGTTATATAGGTTTACAGTTGTGAGACACAGTTCTGAATCATTAAAGGTTCATGAATGTGTTTGACTAAACATCTCTTTCAGTCGCCCGACTGGACCATGCGAATGGTCCAATGCACGGTTGAACAAAGAGGCTGAGTCATCGGACGGTTGAGTCATCAGTCTGACTCAAGCGTACGAATGAATCAGTCGTATTACTCAATCGCACGACTGAGTCAGTCGCAAAACTCAGTCGCACGAATGAGATCTGTAACCTATAAATACCACTTAATTCGTGGAAAAACAGGACACTTCGAATACTAGAAACCCTAATCGCCCCAGAACGTGTTGTTCGACCATTCCAACTTCATAGAGCGTTTCAGATCATTCCGAGTCAATTCGTAACGTTTTCTAATCGTTAGGATTGATCTTGAATTCGTTCTCACTGATTGGATCGCCAATCAAATAGGATTCCGCACTATTTGATTCGGTACAACGAAGAATCAGTTAGTACTCCGTACGTACACGGTCCTAACAAGTGGTATCAGAGCATTGGCTCTTGATTCTTCGTTGATTCAATCGTTTTTGTGAAAAAGTCTACGTTTTTACGCAAAAAGATTCATTCTTTTGGCTAAAAATCGAGTCTTTACGTTTGCATGTTCTGAAAAGTCAGTGTTTTTCGAGTTTCAGCCGTCTAGGGTGCAAAGAATTGCGTTCTAGGTCAAAAGTGTTCAAAATTGCGTTTTCAGCCGACCCAGTCGCACGATTATCTTAATCGTACGACTGAACTCATTCGCCCCGGTCTTTCGCCCGTTTGAGTCATTCGCTAGTCCATTCGCCCGGTTGAGTCAATCGCAGTGTCAATTGCCCGATTGAGTCAATCGCCCTCTCCAGTCGCACATCTGAGTCGTACTTTCTGTTCAGTCGTCTAAGTCTCTCAGTCGTCTGTTTCAATCGTACGTTTGAGTCCAATCGCATACACCCCATTCGTACAGCAGTTTAACTCTCAAGTTAAGTTAATTCAAAGATGGACTCAGAAAATTATGCCATGTCAGCTGGAAGGATTCACGAATTCAGAATTTGTTGTTACTGGAAAATGAGATAGGGAACCATAACAAGCCACCTAAACTATTGACAATAGAGGACTTTCCACAATGGCGACAACGTTTTGAAATCTATCTTAATGGTGTAGACACTAACTTATGGAACTCTATTGAGGTGGGTTATAAAATACCAGTAGGGGCTGATGGTGTTCCTTTGACTTTGAGTGGACTCTCCGATACACAAAAGGTTGCCTACAATGCAGAGAAGAAGGCTTATGCTATTTTGACTCGGTCCATTCCCAAGCCTATCTTTCATCAATACTCAGAGCACAAACAAAGTAAAAAACTGATGGAAGTCCTTGAAAAGAGGTATGAAGGAAATTCTAACTTAAGGCACTGAAAGGCAAAGCTTTGAAGAAGGAGTTTGATAACTTCTCGGCAATTGGGAATGAAAGCTTAGATGAGATCATCGATCGTTTCTACCATCTGATGAGTGAACTTAACACTCATGGTGTTAAGACGTCAATGGAAGACAAGGTTTTAAGCTTGGCAGATGGTCTACCTGCAAAGTGGGATTCATTCATTTCTACTCTGCGATACAACTCAGTTTTAGACACCCTGGATATCAATGACTTTATTCTAAAACTGAAAGAGGAGGAAGTGCGACAAAAATACAAGGCTAAGAAGGGTTCTTATGCTCAAGACCCCTCACTCTACAATGTTCTTCCACGTCCACCCCTGCTGCAAAGTCTTCAGGTGCTCCCCTGCAAACAGCCTTTGTGTCCAATGCATCTCAACTTCTGACCAAGGCTCATCATCTGCAAATGAGTCTCTTGGTGCATCTTGTGTTAGTCAAAGTCCTATTGTTACTCAGTCTGCAAAGTTGACAACAGAAAATCTGGGAAAGGTAACAGTCGAGGTTGCTAAAGAGCACATGGATCTATTGGCTGCTGTTGTGCACTCATATGATGGTTTGGTGGCGGGGAAGATTGGTAATTGCCACCTTGCCGATGAAGATTATGAACAAGTAGATGAGATGAGCTGGAAAGAATGGACATCATGTGGGCTCTTGCAAGCGCTGTCCGAAGAGCAAAGAAATTTGTGAAGAAAACAGGGCAGAATCTCGTGGCTACTAAAGATACAACCTTTGGTTTTGACAAGTCTAAAGTCACGTGCTTCAATTGTGGAGAAAGGGCCATTTTAAAAGGGAGTGTTCAAAGCCTAAGAAGACTGGGAATGGGAATCCTTTTTCTTCGTTCAACAGGCAAGATAGAGACAAGAAACCAGCATCCACGGGAAGTGATTCTAAAGCTATGGTAGCACAAGGAGATGAGGACAAGACTGGTCCTTTAGATTCGTGTCTGATGAAGCTAACATAGCATCCGTGGAAGACTTGAACGAAGACTCGGCAAGTGAAGGCGAAAGCTCAGCCGAAGTTGATACTGCTGAATTGGAAGAGACGTTTGATGCTGTTGATGAATCGTCAGAATGAGTTGAATTCAGAATCTGAAGCTCAAGCTACGTCTCAGAATGCTTTCATGGCTGGCACATCGACCTCCACACAGGTAAAATCTAAAGATGAACTATTTAATGAACATGTTTGTGTCGAATGTGAGAAATTTAGAGAAAGCATTGATCTAAAGTTTGCTAGGTTATTAGATCACAATGATAACTTAGTAAATGACTTAAAACTGTGCTCAGAAGCTATCGTGTCTTAAAACAAAATGAGAGCAGTTATAAAGAGAAGTTAGATGCGTTGCAGAAACAACTAAAGGAAACTGAAGTTGTTGTCTTTAACCAAGAAAATGACATTAAATTCTACTTAAAGACCATTGAAGAAACTAAAAAGGAAAAAGCAGTCTTACAGGTAGAAAATGAGTCATTGCAACAAAAACTACATAGTCTCGCGAGTTCTTCGCACATTTTGAAAAACTTGGTTAAAGAACGCAACAATGGGGAGGGATTGGGTTACAAGGTAGTTCCACCACCACATGAAATCCTTTTGAACACAAAACAACGTCCAATTAATAATAATCAAATTAAGGATCATGTGGTGACAACTCCTTTGGTGAGTGATCCGGACACTGCAGTTCAGTCTGCTTCTTCGGATGATAATCAGAAACTCTCAGCATCAAGAACAAGAAGGTCAATGTTGAGAAACAGGTGGAAACAAATGTACAAACAACTCTTGGTTTGGAATCAAAGTCAAATATTACACAAACCAAGATTTCTAAATCCACTCAAGCTAAACCAGTTAAAGGGATAATGCTCAACCTCAACGACAAATTAATCAAATGTTAAACAAGTTAAATTTGTTAAAGAGGGTACATATTCAAAGATTGAGACCAAAAGACCCATTCCTGAGGTTTACTCACCGCCCCACAAGAGATCTCCTAGTCCTGATGAATGGAGATCCTGCTATACTTGTGGTCAGCGAGGTCATATTTCAACCAATTGTCCACGCTATCAGACACCAAGAATTAAAGTTGAGTTAACCGACAAAGTCAAAGTAGATTCAAAACAGCGATCTAAGACCCCGGTGAGATCGAAAACACCCATTAGGCATAAAACACCTTCTAAGTCGTTTTCGTCCCCCCACGTGAAAGACAACACAGACAAGTCCCCGACAGGTCTGTGACACCGGCAAGAAAAACTGTTTCTGAATCTAAACCATATACTCAAACTGTTAATCAGTCTAAAGTTTATCATAAACAATCCTTTCACAGGGATGGTTTATGGAAAGCAAAGACATCTGGTGTATCTGACAGCCAGGACAATCTGAAAGTTGACATTCCACCTACTGATAAAGGACAGTGGGTTGAATTCATGATGGTTGATTCCTCTGGGAAACCCAAGCCAGTCAAGGCTTGGGTCCCCCTCCTTAACTGATTGTTTTCAATTATGTGCAGGTTGTCCGCTACAGTGCTTCATCAAATACATGGATTGTGGATAGCGGAGCTTCCAGGCACATGACAGGAAACAAGTCTCTTCTTTTCAATGTCAAACAAATTAAAGGGGGACACGTTTCATTTGCTGGAAATAAAGGAGGATACATTACCGCTCAGGGCGAAGTAGGTAATGAGAAGGTAAAGTTTGATAAAGTAAATTTTGTTCAACAACTGGAAAACAATTTACTTTCAGTGTCTCAGATATGTGACAAGGGCTTCAAAGTTATGTTTGACAACCGAAAATGTTACATACTGAAAAAGGAGATGGAAATTCCAGAGAAGCAGGTTTTGATGTCTGCATCCAGGTACAATGATCTATATGTCTTGGATATGTCTAATGCTTCTACCTCTGAATCTACAGCACAATGTTTCCTCTCAAAAGCTACAGAGAAGGACTCCATCTCATGGCATAGAAGGATGGGACACATAAATCAAAGGAAGATGAATCATCTGATTCACAACAACCTAGTTGAGGGAGTTACAGTCAAGAACTTCCAACTTCCTGATTTTTGTGTCTCTTGCAAGAAGGGAAAGCAGACCAGGAAATCTCACAAGACCAAGCACGTCAACACAATTGAGATGCCCTTGGAGCTGCTACACATGGATCTATTTGGTCCTGTAAGCACGAAGAGTATAGCAGGAGACTGGTACTGCTTTGTAGTCACTGATGACTACTCAAGATTCACCTGGGTGATGTTTCTGAAAGCTAAATCAGAAACGTTGAATCATTCAAGGTGCTCGTCACGACTTTGGAGTCACTCTACAAACTGAAGGTAGGAGAATTCGTTCTGACAATGGCACAGAGTTCAAGAATCAGTGGATGGATGCTTTCTGCAAGGAGAAGGGTATTGTTCACCAGTTCACCTCAGCATACACGCCACAGATGAATGGAGTTGCAGAACGAAAGAATCGGAGCTTAATTGAGACTGCGCGAACCATGTTAGCTGATTCAAAGCTCCCAGTTCAGTTCTGGAATGAGGCAGTTGCAAATGCCTGCTACACACTTATCGTGTGTTAGTAGTCAAAAGGCATGGTAAGACTTGCTACGAGCTACTTCAGAAAAGAAAGCCAAATTTGGAGTATCTGGAACCATTTGGAGCTCCATGTACATTACTGAAGAAGACTCAGGATGGCAAGTTCAGCGAAAAAGCAGATCAGGGAATATTCTTAGGATACAGCATCCCAGACAAGCGAGTTTACAATAATTCGACGGGTCAGGTAGAGGTGTGGTGCAATGTGGATGTTCAGAGATTCACCACACCTCCTGCTGGAAAAGGACCATCATCATTCTTTGATTATGATGGCTTTTTCAAATCCTTCAATCTTCCACAGCTTGATTCAGAGGATGATGCTGCTACCCAGATGATGTATGATGTTCTTAACTCACCAAATCTGGATTCAAGCAACATCACACCTACTGCTGGTGCCTCAAGCTCTTCGACTCCTGCTCATGATGAGAGTGATGATTCATCAGATGATGAAGAAGCTCCTGCTTCTAACACTGAGCAAACAGCTAATCAACACAGTGAATCATCAGCTGCTATACCAGCTGCAGGAAATCCGGATACTGAACCAGTAGTCACCAATATGGATACTGAGGTTGTGGTTCCTACCACACCAGTGACTAGGATCAGTGTGAATCATCCCCCCTCGTCTATCATAGGGGACATTCAATCCGGTGTGCAAACAAGAAATCAGCTGTACTCTGCTGATTATGCTGCAGTCATGGAAAAGGGTTATGTCAATGACGGGGCTTTCTCATGTTTTGTTCACAAATCGAGCCTAAATATGTCTGTGACGCCCTGAAAGATGAGGCCTGGGTCAATGCTATGCAAGAAGAGCTACTCCAGTTCAAGAAACTTGGAGTCTGGACACTAGTTGACAGGCCGAAAGGAGTTAAGGTGATTGGTACCAAATGGGTACTAAAATGCAAGAAGGATGACCAAGGTGTTGTGATCAGAAACAAGGCACGCTTGGTTGTTCAAGGCTTCAGACAAGTCGAAGGCATCGACTACAATGAAGTCTTTGCTCCCGTAGCTAGAATGGAAGCTATTCGTATCTTTCTAGCCTACGCCTCTTACATGAAAATCAAAGTTTATCAACTGGATGTTAAGAGTGCATTCTTGCATGGGGAATCCGTGAAGAAGTTTATGTCAGTCAACCCGAAGGATTCGAAGATCCTTATCATCGGGACAGAGTCTACAAGTTAGACAAGGCTCTGTATGGGCTACATCAGGCTCCTCGAGCTTGGTATGAAAAGCTCTCCACCCACCTGCTGAAGCATGGTTTTCGCAGGGTGTGATTGACTGTACATTGTTCATCAAAGAAAAAGATGGTGACTTGCTTCTGGTGCAGATCTATGTGGATGATATCATCTTTGGATCTAGAAATGAAGCGTTATGCAAAGATTTCGAATCTGTGATGAAGGCAGAGTTTGAAATGAGTGCAATGGGAGAGATGAAGTTCTTCCTGGGATTACAGTGGATCAAACACCTACTGGTATTTTCTTACATCATCCAAATATGTCGGCGACATTCTCAGTCGATTTGACATGGAAAATGCGTCTGCTGCCGGTACCCTCTCGCCAAATCTCGCCATGATGTGGCTCCTGATGAGAATGGGGATTTGGTGGATGCCACTATGTATCGTGGGATGATTGGATCTCTCATGTATCTCACTGCCTCGCGTCCAGATATCATGTATGCAACATGTCTATGTTCTAGATATCAAGCGAAGCCAAAAGTGAATCATCTGATTGGGGTAAAAAGGATTTTCCGTTATCTGAAGGGTACTCCAACACTGGTTTGTGGTATCCTCATGACGATGACTTCGAGCTTACTGCGTACAGCGATTCAGATTATGGTGGCTGCAAGATGAATTTCAAATCGACGTCAGCAGGGTGTCATTCTTTGGAAGACGGTTAGTCACGTGGCAATGCAAGAAGCAGACCTCGGTTGCCTTATCAACCTGTGAAGCTGAATACGTTGCTGCTGCAAGTTGCTGCTCTCAAATCATCTGGATTCAACAGCAAATGCGCGACTACGGTTTGAAATTTTCTAACACTCCTATTTATGTTGATAATTCTGCTGCCATAGCTGTCACTAAAAATCCTGTTCAACACCCAAAAACTAAACACATCGGATTAAATATCATTTCATACGCGATTGCTATGAAAAACAATTAATCGATGTGATTAAAATTAACACGGATTTTCAGCGCGCTGACCTCTACACCAAACCGTTTGATAAACCAAGATTTTTATATCTGCTAGAGGTCAACGGCGTTAAAAAAAAGTGATGTGATTGCTGAAGAAGCAGATTCATAGTCCGACTTGTGTCTTTAGTTTATTTCTTTCTTTCTTTCATTTTTTTTTTTTTATTTTTTTAATTTCCATGTCATATAAATCCAAAAACACAAAAGATTTTCTGTTTTAGAATTTTAGGGGGAGATTTATTTCATATTCATTTACTTATTAAAAAAAAAAAAAAAAAAAAGGGGGGAAGATAAGTTAAGCTGAAAAGGCATAGACAAATAGACTGAAATGCGACTCGAGAAAACTGGAAAGTGATAGCACACAGGCACCGAGTTACTTGGAATATCAAATTGGTTTTTCGGTTCTAAACATAAAATCATAAGTCAGAGAAGTCTAAGTCTAACAAAATGGGAATATGATAGAAGCTTTGACTGGTATTTAATTACTTGGAGAAAGTAGATCTAGGGTTGTGTAAGTACACAATACGATGTGTCAGTAGATTCAACACAATAGACCATTAGACATCATCAGTGAACAGGCTTAAACTAAATTTATTCAACCAGTTGTGTGTTCCCATGGTATCCCTGGTCTGCACAATCAATCAATGTCCAATAAGGGGTGAGGAGCAAGCTAATGCCACAAATGTGAGCAAAGACCTGCAAAACAGAGCAAAAGATGACAAATGTCATTAAAATAATGTATATGCAAATATGCTGCTCTAAGAAGATAAATAGGTATTGCGCCTCTCTGCTGTGCGATGGCACTGACCTGAGGCTAAGCATAACCTATTTGTTCTAAGAATTCATTGTTGTTTGCGCCTCTCTGCTGTGCGATGGCACTGACCTGAGGTTCTGCTCTCTTTGACAATTTTTAGAACCAAATCTTCTAAGTCCTAGACCGCTCAAAATCTCCTGAGGATGATTGATTACCATATACCTGTGGAATACACAAATACGGTTTGACCTAATTCATCAATTAATCGCTGATGTGTGTCAAACGTCTGTGTATGGATTTAAGTGGACAAACATACTGACAATCGTCGTGGCTGCATCGCCTGATGTTCAAAATCAATAAGAATTACATATTAGTTCAAACATGATTCCCAGTTAGATATTAGAAGTCTTCGATAAGTGAAAAACTGTGCAATCATTATCATGCAAAGTGTAATAAGCACTAAATGTTCCAAGTGATGGTGTATATGCCTGTCTGATTCCACGAGAGTCCATTCCGGATAAACTGTTAATGCTAACAAGCTATACAAGCCTGCCCTATCAAAATCACAAAAATAGGTCTTTCTATTCATAGGTTAAGTTTTGTTTAGTCCTAGTATAATGTGTCATGTCGGACTGTGTATTTGCTATCTGTTAAACATCACTGAAAATGCTTAATGTCTATTTAAACAACTTGTTTCTGAAAGGTTAAAGGATCACGTCTGAGGTGATCAGGTGGATAAATGGATCACGTCTGAGGTGATCGGTGGTTAAATGGATCATGTCTGAGATGATCAATGCACATAATGTTTTATCCATTGGTAAATAAACTAAGTGTTGGTTCATACCTTAAAATTGGCACAAGGATAGACCAATCGTTCGACTGAATCTGATATGACCCAGTCGGCCGAATGGGGTGTACGATTGAATACAATCGTAAGATTGGACCATGCGAATGAACCCAATCGGCCGGTTGAATGTGCCCGACTAGGTCAAACGTGCGAATGAGGTATGCGAATGAAACACATCGAACGATTGGAGGTGACCGACTGAAATTGTCGTTTGGATGAACTTCAATCGGCCGAATGGAGATGAACGATTGGGTAGATGGCACGACTGAGACTCAGTCGTCCGACTATCCAACGACTAGACTCAGTCGGCCGACTAACAAGGCGACTAGACTCAGTCGCCCGACTGGATTTTGCCCTAGTAAAAAACAGACCAAATCATAATCAGTCGTCACTCTCCCAAATCGCCCCCTCTATTCGCCGACCTAAGGAACCGCTGTCGAAATTTTCTTTGATTCATATCTGCTTTTGTTTACGTGTTCTAACACTCATTGGTGATTATACAGGTACTACTCAAGTGTTTCATCGATAACACTGATAAATGATGTCCAAAATCTCTCGAATTCAGACCAAACAGTAACCGAAGCATAATGAACAAATAGGCTGTCCAACTAGCTTAAACGTTCGAATAGAAGTTAGAACATGATTTATCGGTAGTTTCGAGTGTAATGAGCAAAATTTCGACGTTTAACTTCAAGTATAGCTCAAAACACGAATTTGAATGGACAAACTGTCGAGTATGCGACTGGACACACTGATGAACTCCAATCGCCCGACTGAGAAGACGATTAGTCTCAGTCGCCCGACTGAGTTGAACGAATGAATCAAACGCACGACTATGCTCATTCGCTTGACTTAGTCGCCCGTATGAATAAATTCACCTTTCAAGACTCATTCGTTCCACTCAGTCGCACGGCTATGTTCATTCGGTTGCTCAGTCGCCCGACTAACCAAAGTGGGAAACTCATTGATTTTGTTTACTCTCTTCTACGTGTACTAACGTAAACTTACATTGTGTTACAGATGGCGAGTCGATGGGTTATGAGCACGAAGCACAACATTTGTGCTCATTTGGACTTGACCTCTAGGAATGCCGCTGACTTTTCTGGCATTATCACATTTCTGAGAAGATCGAGGATATACAGAGCCATCTCAGCACAGTGTACACCATACAGGTCGATGCAGCAGTCGTTTTGGGAACACGCTGTGGTAGACAGATCCAGGGAGCCCTATACTATTAAAGCACCGTTCTTGGGCAGCTATAGAGATAACAGAGGAGGACTTAAGGACAGTCCTAGAGTAGGAAATGATGGTGACTGTCCTGTTCGTTTACATCCAATGACAGTCAGAGGGTGCTTCCTGAGGGCTAAGTATACTGGGGACATAAACTCAGGGATGCTCAACAAGAGCAATCTCTGCCCCCAGTTCAAATACCTAGCCCCGTCTTGCTCAGGTGTATTGCCTCACGAAAAGGAGGCTTCGACGAGCTCTCAGAGCAAATGCAGAATGCCTACGTTGCTTGGTGCTGAACCACCCTTTCAGCTTCTCCAGAATGATCTTCACTTACTTAGTGGAGAACATAGAATTAAGGGAGAGAAGGCTTCTGCATGTATCCTCGCTTCCTGCAAATGATCTTTGACCAAAAGCTACCTATGTTGCCGAAGCAGAAGGAGGATGCAGTTGTGCTAGAGGTGATGGATGACACCACCTTAGGCAGAATGAAGGTTTACCGGGGAAAGCAGGTCAAGCCCCCGGTAAGACGTTTGTTGGGCATCTGGCCCGTGAAGACTATGTGGCGCCAGCTAGGAGAAAGTGGCGTCACGAAGATAGTGACTCTGATGTAGAGCATGTGGCTCTACCCTCCGATGACTCCGATGATGATGACCAAGGATCTGGTCAGGGTGGAGATGGTCAAGGAAGACCTGAGACAGCTCCAATCCACCCTGACTTCATGCAGGAGGAGGAGGACTCAGACGAGGCACCACTAACCCGGACAGTGGGTAGTCGGGTAGTGGCAACCGAGGAAGGTCTGCGGGCGGTTGGTGGTCGCCCAGGAGAGACTGGGAGCTCTGTTGCTGACCCATCATATAACCCAGTCTCTCCCAGCAGCCAGGGGGAGCCTCCGGTCAAGAGGGACTCGGAGGAAACACATGGCTCGTCCTCATGGGACGAAAGCCAAACGCAGGAGGATCACTCTTGTTTCTACCTCCCCTGCAACTACCACTTCCACAACACCTACCCAAACCACCCAAACCACTCATACCTCTCAATCCACCATATCCCAAACACCCCAAACCACCACCACCTCTATACCTCCACGTAATACTCCCACATCCACCACCACCACTGTACCACCATTTACAGCCTTTACCTCTAACCCCATATTCACCACAGCCACCACCACCACCACCACTCAACAACAGGCCCCTCACCGTTCCCATCCAGCTCATTCATCCCACCAGTTTCTGTTGTAGAACAGCTTGCTGCCCTAAACAGCATGGTGGTTAAGCTGATGGCGTCTGATGTGGAAAACGGCTCAGTTACAGCAGCTGAGAGAGTTAAGTTCCTCTCAAACTGCTGAGATTCATCAGCTACGCGAGCAGATTTCTTCCCAAGCCCAGGTGATCACCTCACAGACAGATCAGATCACTGGGTTACTTCAACATGAGGCAGAGACAGATGCTAAGTTGGGAAAGCTGGAGGCGGCTCACAAAACTCTGTTGCTTAAGTTAAAAGGCACTCAGAGTGAGCCCCTCAAGATAGGAGAAGGGGATGATGATGGTGATGATAGTGATGATGAAGATAAGGATGAGGAGACGATGATGAAGATGATGAGGATGATACGATGATGATGATGGTAGTGATGAAAGCAATGATGGTGATGAGAAGAAGAGAGATGGTGAAAGTAAAGGAGGAGAAACTTCCGGAGATAGAAGCGAAAGTGCAGCAGGCGAAAGGCGCTCTAAAAGCGACATGATCAAGGCCCCTCTTCGTCTACTCCAACTGAAGATCCACCGGAGATACAAGGCAAAGTTCAAGACTAGACGTTTATTTATTTTGCTGAAACTTTGTACTTGAAATTATGTATTCTAGTCTGTTATATATAAAATTTGTGGATATAAATCATCTTTGGTTATGTGATCAATGTATACTTACTTGCAATATATTTGATTTTGTAACAGGATCAACCACACAAGTCGATGAGCATGATGTTATGCCCCTTCGTCAGATTGAGACCAAGTTGACTATGATTCTTGATCTTCAAGGGATAGTGCAACGGTCTGTGGGTTACTCAGCTGAAGAAGGGAAATCATTCACGACTTGACAGATGAACAGATTGCAGAACTGTTCAGTCTGAATCCGGATGAGTTGGTAAAAGATGCTCCCGCAGTCGATGTAGTCAGCGATGAAGAACTTCAAGATGTCGACGAGGTGGAGATTGAGGACGTAACGGCTGATCATTATCCCCAATACACTAATGCCGAAGGCGAAGTGCTTCCAGATGTGGGGGAAACTTTGACAGCAATATATTTGATAAAGTGGAAGAGATGACAGCAGCTAAGGCAGCTGCAGAAGAGATTCCTCAGGCAGATGAAGCTGATCGTGCAACCAAGAAGGAGGAATGGATTGCCTGCCTTGAGGAAATGAAGAAACAGCGTGGGCCTCCAAAGTCAAATGCCTACACCAAGCTTTACAAGATTAAAAAGCATCAGAAGGTGTCAGGAAAGATTATCAGCTGGGCATACTTTGATGATCTCAAAGTATATGCAGTGAAGAGAGAGAAGGGAATCGAATATTTCAGATTTCCTCATGATTTGAAAACTCTCCCAGGGTTTGAGCTTAATCGTCTAGCCAACTTGAACCTCCTATATGCTGTTCCAGGAAAGATATCAGGATGGTTTGAGCAGGCACTAAAGAAAGAGTACCATACTAGGTGGGTCAACTTTAAACCTCAACAGCCAAGAAGGTTATTTCATAGGACTGAGGTTGACCCCACCTCAGGAAGACCAAAAGTGGTCTTGAGATGGCACCCTCCGCGCACGATGTCGCGTATTCCATTGAGGGAGATGCCTCAGAATTTGCACCCCATTTCAAATGGTGGTATTATGACTGGCGAACTGGTGAAGCCGTCATAGTTTTGGAGAAAGAAGGAACGGTCGAGACGATAAGAGTGTTTGATCCGATGTGGTTAACCAACTTGTCTGAGTCTGATGTCTATATCTTATTCAAGTGGCCACTGTTCTTTGATACACAGGATATTGTGCAAGCACTGCAATTCCAACATGTTATACGTATCTGCTTCGCATTGAATATTCATTCTGGGATCTCAAGAGAGGAAAGGGTGAAACGATATGAAGAGTTCAAGAAAGAAGTAAAAGTCTAGATAGAACTAGGTCCAAGGGGGAGTTTGTTGGTACACATGTCCCAGTTCTAGTCTAGTGAGCTAAAATGTAATAAATTTCTATCTTGTTACACATATGTAATGTTAAATCAATCTAATGAGAATCTCTTCTTTATATGGTTGTTGATTATATAATGTTATATCTACTTATTTTATTAGTTGTTACACGCCTAATATGACCATGTTATATAGGTTTACAGTTGTGAGACACAGTTCTGAATCATTAAAGGTTCATGAATGTGTTTGACTAAACATCTCTTTCAGTCGCCCGACTGGACCATGCGAATGGTCCAATCGCACGGTTGAACAAAGAGGCTGAGTCAATCGGACGGTTGAGTCATCAGTCTGACTCAAGCGTACGAATGAATCAGTCGTATTACTCAATCGCACGACTGAGTCAGTCGCAAAACTCAGTCGCACGAATGAGATCTGTAACCTATAAATACCACTTAATTCGTGGAAAAACAGGACACTTCGAATACTAGAAACCCTAATCGCCCCAGAACGTGTTGTTCGACCATTCCAACTTCATAGAGCGTTTCAGATCATTCCGAGTCAATTCGTAATGTTTTCTAATCGTTAGGATTGATCTTGAATTCGTTCTCACTGATTGGATCGCCAATCAAATAGGATTCCGCACTATTTGATTCGGTACAACGAAGAATCAGTTAGTACTCCGTACGTACACGGTCCTAACAAGACAGCAGCGAAGGCTGCTGTGTGTGTGTGTGTATGTATATGGCTGTGATGTATGTATATGTGATGTGTGTATGCGTGCGGGTGAAGGGGCACAAACACAGCAGCCGAAGGCTGCTGTATATGGATACATGTATGTATATGTGTATACGTAACGTATATATGTGTGTGAGAGTATGTGTCGAGTATGTATGTATGTATACCTGGCTGTGTGTGCGTGCGTATGTTGATGTATATGCACATATGTGTGCGTGGAGTAGTGTGTATGTAAAGGTGTATGTGCTTGCTTATACGTGTTATTGTTGTTCGTATGTATGTATATATAGGTTGGATGTGTGCAATGATGTGTGTACATATATGCAACAGTGTGTTGTGTGGATTGTGTATGCGTGAGGTGTGTGTTAGAGAGTATATATGTGTCTGTGTACGTGATGTATGTGTATGTATGTGTATTACCGTGTATATATATATATTATAGTGTGTGTGTGTGTATGTAACCGTGTATGCATATATTACTATTATTATTAATTATTCTTATTTTATTATTAATAAAAATAACCTTATTATTATTACTAACAATAAATTAGCATTATTATTACATGGTGTGTTGGTTGTATATCAAATTGTGTGCGTGTCGCGCGTTAAACCCGAACCGACCCGAAACCGACCGAACGTACTCCTTTTCTCATAGAACGTGTTTAAGTTCTAATCATAATTATTATATGTGTTTGAACGTTCATTGCTCGCATTCTTTGAAGTGTTTGTTCTATTTATTTCATCACACTAATTAAAGGTGAGTTTCGCGGTCCCGTTTTCGTATTAACCATTTACAAATTAAGGGGGAAAAGTATGCTCACCCTTTTTATGCTGTGAACATATTCAATTATTTGGGATGTTGTGTTTACATGTTTGCAAGTAATTATCTGTACATGCATGAGTTGTCTTTGTGGTTCTGTTTCACAACTATTTAAACTCCGTGTTGGAGCCGACGGACAGGTATTGATAGTACTATTGGGTTGACACCCCATCCTAGGGTTGGTATACTAGTTAATTACCAACTATGGCCAGTACGGGTCTAGGATGAATATGTTCCGACAAATTCTTTGTGTACGTCATAGGTTTAGTTGTGATGCTCATGTGATATTACTTGCTTATAATTGTATGCACGCATGTCCTACTACACTATTACACAGCATCAAGTATTGTTATTATTTAAACCTGTGAACTCACCAACAATATGTTGACCTTTTGAGCATATCTTTTCAGGTAATAATCATTGAGGATTGCTAGGGATGCTGCCTTAGTAAAGACCTTAAGTTTTATCTTTTGAGCTGGATGCCTTCTTTTATTTCATTTAACATTTGACTGTGTTATACATTTGATTACTCTATCCCGGTTGTGGGACTTATACTTAGTTGTTTTGTATGACTATGTTTGTCATGGAACTGACTAACCATGACACAAGTCTCCATTTGTGTCCGGTGACGTCATGACACGTTGTCTTTCATTAATTATTGCATCTCTATTAATTAACAATGTGTTATGACGATCCCGTCCGTTACATCATCGTGTTTCCGCTATAAGCGGGGGTGTGACAGATTGGTATCAGAGCACTGGTTATAGAGAATTAGGCAATTCACTCGACCTAGACTATAAACTAAGAACCTTTATGTAGGATGCATACTAGGGTTTGTGTGCATTGATATTACATGTATGATCTTCATGATGCGGTTGTATGCTTATTACTTTCACAATATATTGCTTACCCACATGTAGTATGCATAATAGGATTATGTGTACAACAATACATGTGAATACTTTAAGTGCATTATTGGTTATGATTACATAGCCTGTCTTACAAGCTATCTATGGTATACTTATTCAAGAATGTTATGGGCATTATATCACCTATTTGTACTTTGAGAAGACACTCGATAATCACACCCTATCATTAATTGTTGGACTTATATTTTGTTTGGATTAATAAGGGCTTTTATAAGAACTCTCTTAAGGACTTATGTTGTTAACCCAACTTTTATTCCATGCGTCTGTCGATGTCGTAATTGCTATATGCGCCCTTATTCACAAGTTGTTGGTGTCACACCCCAACCTAGACGGCGGAAACGTCGAGGCGTGAGGAATACGATTGTTCACAGCCACATAACGCTATGTTTAAATGTAAATATTCAAATTAATAGTTTCAAAAGTGATTACAAACATAAGCCTAAAATACGTAATAAGTTCAAACATAAATCAAACATAACATAGCATTTTATTTATTTAACTAGGTCCACGTCCTAGTTTTATTGTAAGCTTCAAAAGATCACTCTAAACTCGGGGTTACCTGAAACATGATAAAAATTAAAGGTCAACTAAAAATAGTTGGTGAGTTTCCCAAATTTTCATACATAATATGAAAAGATTATAAGTAGTAATTCATGTCATAGGTTATAAGCTAGTAAGGTTATAGAACATATCTTTACAATCAAACCTCGACTTGATTACAAGTATATAAGATTGGCTAAGTAAATTTGGTTCCCTAGTGCACAAGCATACGGCTCCTAGGAGTCGGCAGTTCATCGACTTTAGCACCAAATAGGCTTGTCAGGCCCAAAGATCTAAGACGCAGGCTAGCAATAGTTAATGATTGTAACAAACTATGTATCTCATATAATCACTTACATCACACAAATAACCATGACAAAATATAAAGATGAATTGCAAGTGCTTTACAAGTCTCAAACGTTTATAAGTGTATGATGTATAAGTATCATGTTTCACCCCAAATGGTGTGAAATAAAGTAAAAAGGGGCAAGGAAAACTCACATGGCAAATAGGTATAAGATTGACGATTAATAATAAGCAACGTCTCAATGTAAACCTTCACAAGGTACCTAAATATATATTTTACAAGTTTAAATATAATAATAACAAGTTTTACGAATCACGCGTACTAGGGTTCAATTTGATAATCGGTGATTTTATTAACCAATTTAAATAAAATGATTGATTGCGTTCATGATTCTATAGGAATGGAGCACATTATTAAGCATTTTAGTAACAAGGAACGCAAAAGAAATCCTTTGTAATTTTATAAGTTTGAATTAACCTTTATAATAATTTTTTAAATAATCATCATTTAAAATCTATAACTGTTGAACAAATAACTATTTAGTGATTTAAACCATTATTTAAAGTGTATTTTATGAAAAGAAAAATAAACTAGGTATGTTATCTGTCTAAAATATTTAATAATATTAAGATATTTTATAAAATAAATTTGCAGAAAATAATATAGTATCTCTAAAAATTTATAAGTTCATAAATTATTTTTTTACAATTTTTAAAAAAATCTGGATTTAATTTGGAGGCTAAAAAGCCTAAAAAAATGGATGAGGGAGCCCGGGTTCGAACCCGGGACCTCAATGTGTGAAAGGAGACAGAGAACCATCAGACCAGGGCCGCGGCCGCGTTATAAGCCGGCCCCCATTGCTTTTAAACCCAAAATCACTGAAATCCCCAATTTATCCAAGAACCCTAGATCGAACCTGCTTCAATTGAACATCAATTCGAATTGGTTAGCGATTAGAAACATGGGGCTTTTGTTCCCCATGTGAAATCGAGTATAAAGGTGGTTTCAATTACCCAAATTGTTATTGATTTGAAGTTTGAACACCCGAAGAACAGTCGCGGGTAAGATGCAGTTCGTTCCGGGTGTAATTCGTGATGAAAATTGAATTCCTTCTACAGATAGCTTCTCATAGCTCAAAGGATGATAAGCCCTCTATCAATTTCAAATTTAGAACTCGTGAAGATGGTGTTCGAATCGGGTTGCAGGTCGCGATAGTGAGGGGATGGGTTCGGGGAGAAATCGACAATGAAAATCAAATCAATCTTGTATGAAGCTTCGTATGGTGATTTGGAACAATAACCCCTTATCAATTTGGATTAAAATCGGTCGGAAGATGGGTTAGTCTGAGTTGCAAGTCCGCGATCGAGTGGGATCATGTGGGGTGTTTTTGTGTTTGTTTCTGGTACAATTGAACCCGACTGAGGCTTATAAACAATTAAACGTTCGATAGTGCGTGATTTTATTCGATTATTATACAGTTAGTGCGATCGATTTGCCTGAAAAAGGGTCGAATACGCGGTTGAAGTGGGGAAGAAGGTGGGGCGGTTTGGGTGCTTTCTAATTTACGAGAATGGTCCCTCAGGTTTTGGGTGATTATCACTTTTGCTAAAACATTCTTATAAAGTTTCAAATTTAACAAAATAGCCCCTCGACTTAAATTAACTTTAAGTTTTTATACATTATTAGGTTTATTGTCTTTCACAAACTATTATTACTATTATCATTATTAATAATTTTAATATATTTATGACTATTTTAGTTATCATTATTATCATCATGGTTTATTATTAAAATTATTATTATTACTTATTGTCATTATTATTGTAATTTGTTATTATCGTTATTATACTCAATGTAATTGTTCAAATGCTAAAGATAAAATATAAAAGTAAAGAAAAACAAGTATAATTTGTCCACAAGTTTCATAAATGACAACATCAGTCCTTACAAGAACATAACGACATTATCTTATAATTAACGTAAAATACGAGATGTTACAGTCTCCCCTACTTTAAGAAATTTCGTCTCGAAATTTAATCATGAGAAATAAATTTTAAGGTTATGAGGAGACTTAGATGTCATTTCGTGTTCTCGAGTGCACTTTTAGGAATGTTTAAATTCAATAAGTTTGACTATGATTCTTAAGTTTGTTAAGTTTCGCCGTTCATAATCTTATATGTTCCTTGACAAAGTGTGCAAGTCATTCCTTTAAAATTTTTAATTGATAAATGTTTGTATTCCAAATGGTTTAATATGGTTAAAAAAATTTTGTCATGTATGAAACACCATACATTAGATCGATACGAGACTCGGCTTAATGAACATGAGAAATAAGTTTCGGATGTTTTTGGATGGAATTTACAAGAGCTTCTCAAGCAGTTAACTTTAACGGGTTTCTAGGTGATCGATTCTTGTTTACTCATGTCAATGAGGGTTCAAAGTGTTATTGGTGTAACATTGATATAAGTATCGTGTTTGTTAAGATTAAGGATTAACTTTAGTATGAGGAAAATCGTTGTAATGGGTTTTCAGAATAAGTGTGGTTTTGAGGGAAGGACATTATTACTAGAGATTGTTATGAGAAGTTCAAAGATGGTCCAAGAAATGCCACAATAATAGAAATTGCATTGATCAACGACGATAGCGTTCACGATTGGATTAAAATTTAAATAATTCAGAATATTGCTGATAAAAAGAAACACAAGTAGCTTTCCAAGTACGGCTTGCACACGCGATTCATCAAACTCATAATCACAGCTGAGAAACATTCGTGTGGCTAGGAAGCCATGAACACAAATTAAAAATGTCTTTATTTGGCAGGAAGGTTGTTTAGGAAGCTATCGTTACGCAATCAGGTTTTAATGATAACTCAAAATGAAAGTTGATAAGTAAGGAATTAATGGTTCGCTGTAGCTAGATCGAGTCAAAATATGAGAATAAAGGAAAAGAAATCGATTTAAGAATTTAAATGCTCCAAGTTTGGAGTCAAAATCAACCTAAAACGATCGGGTCTTCTTTTAAGTTCAGAGATCATGCTTTGGCTTGATAGGTCAAAACACTAACATTGTTTCACCCGTCAAGTTACTACATGCTTCTCGTCACTTGGTTACAACCATGGTAAGTTGAAGATCAAGAAATGAGAGTAGTCATCAAGGTGTGGTTTTCACTCCTAACTTGATGTTTTATTCCCAAGATATGACCACTAACTTACCAATCAAAAGTTCGATCCCAACTCATTGTTGAGATCCACAGAAATAAGACAAGGTAACTCACCATTAAGGTAAGGGAAATCACTCCTATCTTAACGGTGAAGTTTTACAAGTAAACATAATACAACAAGATGAACTTCTTCATCAAAATCCAGAATACACTCCTACTTTGATGAGGTCGTCTAATTTGAGGAAATACAATCCATAAAATTTAACTGGGTGAAATTATCATCAAGGTATGGGATTCACGCCTATCTTGATGATTGAATTTCATAATAACAAGAAAGCAATCGAAGATTGACATTTGTCACCAAAGTACGGGTTTTCAATCCTATTTTGGTGAGATCATGTCACTTGTGAAATGCCATTCCAAAGAAAATACTTGAAGTCAATCCTCAAGATAAGGTAATCACCCTAATCCAGAGGATGAAATTTCATAAAACACACAATTGGAAACCATTTATCGAAACAAATAGAGAATCATCAAAATAAGGGAATCACCCATGTTTTGATGAGTTAGAATTGTTTAGGAGGTACGAGTGTTCTTAGTCATAGATTGACTTACAAACTCTCGCATCTCCCACAGTGCAGACGGTTCTAAGTTTGACTTAACGACGAAAGGAAAAAGGATATCACTTAGAATTTCAGAAAATATCAAGTTACATCAATGTAACTAAAAGGAAAATCATGCTTACATAATTTAAGGTCAATATTCGAGGTAACAGGATTTGTTATGATGGTATTCAAATCTTGGATGGTTTAAGTCGGGAAGACGAAATCAAGGACAAAATGATTCGACATCACAATGAGATGTGAACATTCGTTTCACAATCGAAAGGAATATATGAACTTCTCAGGATATGAGGTCAACCATAACCTTATTAAGGACACGTGTACTTATAAGTAATCAATTATAACAAGAGTTTCGAGTCAAGTAAACGGATTCAATGATCGAGTCAAATCACCATTACACTTTGTTTAGACAAAGTATCCCGAGATGTAGAAATTCCACTTAGAGCATTGCATGTTCTTAGTTATGAAACACATCCTTAAGAGGATTTTGAGAACCATAAGTAACGATTTAAAGTTTTAAAGACCATACGGTTTAGATTCTCAATATCTTTTGGTATATTGAAATCCATGTTCACGTGGTCAAGATAAGAAGATAGTTACATGAAATGCCGAGTTCAATACTGTTACACGTTACACGTTGTGCGTTTAAATGTAAGAGTTGAATTGTAGGATGGGGTTAATATTAACAGGAATATTATTTAGGTTAAGAATGAGAAAGTATTTAAACTTTGATGATAAACCAGTTAAGGATTCAAGGATTTTTAAGATACAAAAGGATGGTTCCATTTGGTAACGCATTACCATTTGGAATCGTTGACACGTCAAGGTAAATTGACTCATTTGCCTTAGAGATTTGTGTATTTTGACCATAGTTATCACTCATCCCAGAAATCCCCAGGTAAGCATAACAGGTCTCACAATGAGATTTATGCGATATGCTTGCCTTAGACCAAAGGCCTTTTGCCAGGAAATCCAGAATACAGGTGTCTATGTGCCACACAAATTTCTTTGGTTTATGAAATCAAAACCTTGATGAGATTTTCACAGATTAGACATAGAGTCTAAGGAATTGAACTCACGATGATAAGTGTAGATTCCACATGTCGTGAGAATAAGTTTAGGAAGTTCATTTATTGGGGAGAGTCAAAGAGTCGAAGTTAAGTTTAGGGAGTCTAAGTTTTAAGCATACAAAGGCAATCCTACGCTAAGGTATCAAATTGCACAAAAGGCATAGCATTATGTAGCATTCAAACAATATGTAAGCACAAAAGTATAAAGATCTTTCTATGAGGTTCATGCAACTATAGTCTAGGTCACCATTTCTAATAACCTAAATCCCTATAGTTATGGGCTCTGATACCAATCTGTCACACCCCAACCTAGACGGCGGAAACGTCGAGGCGTGAGGAATACGATTGTTCACAGCCACATAACGCTATGTTTAAATGTAAATATTCAAATTAATAGTTTCAAAAGTGATTACAAACATAAGCCTCAAATACGCAATAAGTTCAAACATAAATCAAACATAACATAACATTTTATTTATTTAACTAGGTCCACGTCCTAGTTTTATTGTAAGCTTCAAAAGATCACTCTAAACTCGGGATTACCTGAAACATGATAAAAATAAAAGGTCAACTAAAAATAGTTGGTGAGTTTCCCAAATTTTCATACATAATATGAAAAGATTATAAGTAGCAATTCATGTCATAGGTTATAAGCTAGTAAGGTTATAGAACACATATCTTTACAATCAAACCTCGACTTGATTACAAGTATATAAGATTGGCTAAGTGTATTTGGTTCCCTAGTGCATAAGCATACGGCTCCTAGGAGTCGGCAGTTCATCGACTTTAGCACCAAATAGGCTTGTCAGGCCCAAAGATCTAAGACGTCGCCAGGCTAGCAATAGTTAATGATTGTAACAAACTATGTATCTCATATAATCACTTACATCACACAAATAACCATGACAAAATATAAAGATGAATTGCAAGTGCTTTACAAGTCTCAAACGTTTATAAGTGTATGATGTATAAGTATCATGTTTCACCCCAAAATGGTGTGAAATAAAGTAAAAGGGGGCAAGGAAAACTCACATGGCAAATAGGTATAAGATTGACGATTAATAATAAGCAACGTCTCAATGTAAACCTTCACAAGGTACCTAAATATATATTTTACAAGTTTAAATATAATAATAACAAGTTTTACGAATCACGCGTACTAGGGTTCAATTTGATAATCGGTGATTTTATTAACCAATTTAAATAAATGATTGATTGCGTTCATGATTCTATAGGAATGGAGCACATTATTAAGCATTTTAGTAACAAGGAACGCAAAAGAAATCCTTTGTAATTTTATAAGTTTGAATTAACCTTTATAATAATTTTTTTAAATAATCATCATTTAAAATCTATAACTGTTGAACAAATAACTATTTAGTGATTTAAACCATTATTAAAGTGTATTTTATGAAAAGAAAAATAAACTAGGTATGTTATCTGTCTAAAATATTTAATAATATTAAAATATTTTTATAAAATAAATTTGCAGAAAATAATATAGTATCTCTAAAAATTTATAAGTTCATAAATTATTTTTTTACAATTTTTAAAAAAATCTGGATTTAATTTGGAGGCTAAAAAGCCTAAAAAAATGGATGAGGGAGCCCGGGTTCGAACCCGGGACCTCAATGTGTGAAAGGAGACAGGGAACCATCAGACCAGGGCCGCGGCCGCGTTATAAGCCGGCCCCCATTGCTTTTAAACCCAAAATCACTGAAATCCCCAATTTATCCAAGAACCCTAGATCGAACCTGCTTCAATTGAACATCAATTCGAATTGGTTAGCGATTAGAAACATGGGGCTTTTGTTCCCCATGTGAAATCGAGTATAAAGGTGTTTCAATTACCCAAATTGTTATTGATTTGAAGTTTGAACACCCGAAGAACAGTCGCGGGTAAGATGCAGTTCGTTCCGGGTGTAATTCGTGATGAAAATTGAATTCCTTCTACAGATAGCTTCTTATAGCTCAAAGGATGATAAGCCCTCTATCAATTTCAAATTTAGAACTCGTGAAGATGGTGTTCGAATCGGGTTGCAGGTCGCGACAGTGAGGGGATGGGTTCGGGGAGAAATCGACAATGAAAATGAAATCAATCTTGTATGAAGCTTCGTATGGTGATTTGGAACAATAACCCTTATCAATTTGGATTAAAATCGGTCGGAAGATGGGTTTAGTCTGAGTTGCAGGTCCGCGATCGAGTGGGATCATGTGGGGTGTTTTTGTGTTTGTTTCTGGTACAATTGAACCCAACTGAGGCTTATAAACAATTAAACGTTCGATAGTGCGTGATTTTATTCGATTATATACAGTTAGTGCGATCGATTTGCCTGAAAAAGGGTCGAATACGCGGTTGAAGTGGGGAAGAAGGTGGGGCGGTTTAGGTGCTTTCTAATTTACGAGAATGGTCCCTCAGGTTTTGGGTGATTATCACTTCTGCTAAAACATTCTTATAAAGTTTCAAATTTAACAAAATAGCCCCTGGACTTAAATTAACTTTAAGTTTTTATACATTATTAGGTTTATTGTCTTTCACAAACTATTATTACTATTATCATTATTAATAATTTTAGTATATTTATGACTATTTTAGTTATCATTATTATCATCATGGTTTATTATTAAAATTATTATTATTACTTATTGTCATTATTATTGTAATTTGTTATTATCATTATTATACTCAATGTAATTGTTCAAAATGCTAAAGATAAAATATAAAAGTAAAGAAAAACAAGTATAATTTGTCCACAAGTTTCATAAATGACAACATCAGTCCTTACAAGAACATAACGACATTATCTTATAATTAACGTAAAATACGAGATGTTACAGTTGGGTTGAGTCTTGAAAGACAAAAACGCTGGCTAATACGACACCAGTAGACAAGAGATGCGACATATTCTAATAATATGACTATTTCATCGGATTTAGATTATTGTACATAGATTCCTTCGATCGCTCCTTGATCAAGTGAATTCCTTCTCAATAATTTCCTTTGTACAACTCCGGTTAATTAACTCTTTGTTAATAACCATATCTTTGATACTCAAATCATGGATAACACTCGTACTTGACAAGATATGTTAACTTCGGTGGGTGGATCTGGGGTGACCATGCAAAGCAAATTACCATTACGGGTGCACACGTAATTGCAACTTGCAGTGCATGTGAAGCCTAGCGAATCTTGCCATGAGATAACGATCATGATTAGTACAAATCTTTCATTCTATACCATGGGACACTAGAGTCATAATTCTAGAAAGACTTTGTTTAATGACGATAAAATATTTATAACCTCTACTCTTACTTAAGTTCTATTCTACCTGGAGCATTCATTGGATTCATATTATGATATTAGTCTTATTCTCTATGAGACATTACCCTTTCTAGCATTTCAGTAACTATAAAACTGACTAATTGCTTAGAATGGATGTGGACTTCAAATTGTTGTAGAGGAGTGATGATACTCCCGACGCATGCATTATGTTGTTCATTGGGATGATATTAAGAATAATCGGATGTCACGTAACTAGTTTAAGCATCCTTCTTGGTATATCGTGGATGTGGTGGGAACGCTGAGGGGAACCCTATATATAAGCATCACCGGTATACTAAGAATGTGCTTTAAATGGGCTATGTGATGATCTTGATTAATTGGAGTATGAACTGATGGAAATAATAAAGTGAAAGAATTGTCTGTATATACCAGGAATTCTTGACATACTAGTCGAAGCATTATGACAAGAAAGGAAAAGCGATAATCTTGACCTGTTAGATTAAGAAAAAAGAAACAGTAGATCTGACCCGTTGGATAGAGAGAAATGAAAAACTATAATGGGTATTAACAACCACGTTGAAAACTAGAAGATGAAGGATGTTGCTTGTTCACTAATGGGTAAAGCACCGAAATGGTAGAATGCCCAAGCTCAAGTCTAAGGTAAGGAGGTTGTGTAGCCATGACTTGAGATGAGTTCAAAGCCTTGGTGGTTGAGTACTATTGCCCAAGGAATGAAATGCAAAGGGTAGAATTGTAATTCTGAAATCCTGCAATGGTAGGGTTAGGTGGTGCTCTATATAATGACCAGCTCCAGGAGTTGATATAGATGAAGTCATACCTTGTGACAATTAGACCAAATAGAATTAAAAGAGACATTTGAAAAATCTAGTGAGTAGTAAAAAAAAGTTAGAGAGTCGAACAAGCAAGCAAGTGATAAGGTAGACAAGAAGACCCAAATTTCATTACAGGCACACATCTTATTATCAATCAATATGTATCTGTTGGATATTGGGATAGAAGGAAGCTTTGATTTTCCTGAATTCACTCATTTAATTGACATGAACCCCAGTTGCTTAGAAATTAGTTAGTCGGTTAAGATGGCAATGATAATAACTATAGGTTGTAAAGAAGTACAAGAGGATCACGTCCTTGACATAGACTTAATATCGTATGAATTGGTTATCGAAGCATGAAACCGAGATAGTTCATCAGTAGAAGGTAGTACATAATTCTCTATCAAATGGCGAAATACTTAAGACTCATTTCTTGCATGAAGATTTGTTGATGCCTAAGGAAGAGTGTTACGTACTTCTAGCACATGTAGTACAAAGAAAACAAAAGAAAGAAAGTTGAAATATATTTCAAATGTACAAGATTTTCATAGGATTTTCCTAATAACTTATCAAGACCGCCCCCTCCTCGTGAGGTAGAATTCCAAAATGATTAATTCTGTTACGAGAACACCCTATCGGTTAGCACCATCGAAATACAAGAATTATCGAGTCAATTTCAAGAGCTCTTGGATAAAACTCTTATTCGACCTAGTCACTCGCTATGAGGAACACCGACCTTGCTAGTTAAAAAGAAGGATAGGTCATTCCAGTTGCGCATAGATTATCAAAAGTTGAACGAGTTGACTATTAAAACTATACCCTCTCACCAAGATTATGACCTATTCGGTCAGTTGGATGTAGGGATCAACATACTTCTCAAAGATCTCAAAGATCGATCTTCAGTCAAGTTATTATCAGTTGAGGGTTCAAGAAGATGATATCCGAAGACAACCTTTAGGACTCGTTATGGATATTACGAGTTCTTAGCTATGTTGTTTGGGTTGACGATGCTCCTGCATTGTTCATGGACTTGATGAACCGAGTATGTAAGTCGTACCTGGATGAGTTATGATAGTGTTTATAGATGACATCCTCATCTATTCATGATCAAAAGAAGAGCATGAGCAACATCTGAGAGTAATTCTAAATTGTTAGGAAAAGAGAAACCCTATTCTAAATTCTTCAAGTATGAGTTCTGGTTGTGTGAAGTGAAGTCTCTAGATCATATGGTCATTGAGAAGGGAATACATGTTGATCCTAGAAAGATCGAAGTAGTTAAGAAATGGGATACACCTAAGACACTTTCGGAGATTCGGCAATTCTTAGGGTTGGCTGATTACTACCGACAAATTTATTTTAAACTTCTCCAAGATCGCTCGGCCGTTGACGATGTTAACCTAGAAAGATAAGAAATTTGATTGGTGGTCTTAAGCAAGATGAGGTCTTTCAAACGTTAAAGGAAAGGTTATGTAATGCACTAATAATGACCCTTCCTGATGGATCTAATGACTTTGTGGTGTCCTGCGATGCATCACACCAGGACTGGGTTGTGTCCTGATGCAGAAAGACAATGTGATAGCTTACGCTTCTCGACAGCTCAAGGTCCATGAGAAGAACTAAACGACTCATGACCTGGAGTTGGATGCGGTAGTGTTTGCACTTAAGATCTGGAGACAATACCTGTACGGGACAAAATGTGTTATTTACACTGATCATAAAAGTCTTCAACACATCTTTGATCAGAAGGAATTAAACATGTGCCAGAGACGATGGGTAGAACTTCTCAGTGATTATGACTGTGAGATTCGACACCATCCGGGAAAGGCCAATGTAGTGGCTGATGCCTTGAGTAGGAAGAAACATGTAAAAGCTTTACGTGCATGAGCGTTTGGGTTGATTATTCAATCGAACCTAAAAAAATCAAATCCTAACAGCATAAGGTGGAGCGCTAAAGGAAGAGAATATTGCAACTAAGGAATTTCGAGGGTTTGATAAACAGATGGATTGCAAGGAGGATGGTATACGGTACTTTGTGGATCGTATAGGGGTACCTAAGTGGGGAGATGTTTGAACCCTATTTATGAACGAAACTCACAAGTCCAAGTATTCGGTTCATCCTGATGCAAACAGGATGTACCAAGTGGCCAGGTATGAAGAAAGACATTACGACGTATGTAAGTGGATGTCTGACTTGTTCGAAAGTCAAAGTCGAACATCAGAAACCGTCGGGTCTGTTGTAACAACCTGAAATTCCCGAATAGAAGTGGGAAAACATAGCGATGGACTTCATCACCAAATTGTTGAGGACCAGTAGTGGTCACGATTCGATTTGGGTCATTGTGGGTCGAATGACAAAGTCCGCTCACTTCTTACCCATTTGTGAAGACTATAAAATGGAGAAGCTAGCGAGGTTGTACGTGAATGAAATTGTGGCTAGGCATGGAGTGCCTGTGTCAATCACACTAGATCGGGATAGTAGATTTACATCACGGTTTTGGCAGACTCTACAGAAGGCAATGGGTACATGATTGGACTTAAGTACTGCCTATCACCCACAAACAGGCAGTCAAAGTGAGCGAACGATACAAACTCTAGAAGACATGCTTAGGGCATGTGTAATTGATTTTGGTGAGAGTTGGGATACTCACTTACCATTGATTGAACTCTCTTATAACAATAGTTATCATACGAGCATTGGGTGTGCTCCGTTTGAGACATTGTATGGGAGGAAGTGTAGGTCTCCGGTGTGCTGGGCAGAAATAGGTGAAAGCCAATTGACAGGTCCGGAGATTATTCAGGAAACGACGGATAAGATATTTCAAATCAAGGACAGGCTTAAGGCGGCTCGAGATCGTCAGAAAAGCTACGCTGATAACCGCCGCAAACCCTTAGAGTTTAACATTGGTGATCGTGTCTTATTGAAGGTTTCTCCGTGGAAGGGAGTTGTGAGGTTTGGAAAGAAAGGGAAACTAGCCCCAAGGTATGTTGGACCGTTCGAGATCACAGAAAGAATTGGTCCTGTAGCGTATCGGTTAAAGTTACCTCAAGAACTCAGCAGCGTGCATGACACATTCCATGTTTCAAACCTTAAGAAATATCTAGCCGATGGATCCCTTCATGTGCCGATTGAGGACATCAAAATTGACGAGAAACTCCACTTTGTGGAAGAACCCCTAGAAATTATGGATCGAGAAGTGAAACAACTGAAACGCAGCAACATTTCAATTGTCCGAGTGAGATGGAACTCCAAGCGAGGGCCTGAGTTTACGTGGGAACGGGAAGACAAGATGAAATCCAAATATCCGCACTTGTTCGTGGATACAACTTCGGGACCTAACTCCAGCTGAATTTCGGGACGAAATTCTTTCAACTGGGGGATACTGTGACATTCGTCACTTTCAGATCCGTTAATTAACTTAAAAGTTCGTTAACTCTCCTGGTGCATTTATTATTTTACGTATTTAATTCGTTTTCGAAATCGAATCTTTTCGTATATCTGTTTCGTGTCAACACCAGTATTATAATAATCAAAAATTTGTCAAATATTAAATAAATAATGACTAATAAAATTTATTTATTAGTATAACTACTACTAATATTAAAATTATTATTATTATTACTAATATTATTATTGTTATTATTATAATTAATAGTTTAGGGTTTAAATTGTAATTTAACTAAACTTAAGGGATTAATTAAATAAAAGTTGAGGGGGCGAGAATGTAAATATCATTATTATATATAATTATTCTTTGTGAGTCAACCCTAAATCAGACAAAAAAACTCACATCACCACCTCCGTGAATCCTCCGCCGTTTGCACCACCGTTCCGCCACCGTACGCCGCCGTTAGCCGCCGTCGGTTGCCGTCGCACCACCGTTTAGCCGTTTCGCAGGTATCCGGTCGTTTCGAACCTCGTTTTATTCCGTTTCGTTACGTTTCGTTTCGGTTTTCGTCTCGGTTTGAATCGGTTCGTTTTGGGTTGTTTCGTAAGCCTTCGTGTGTGCGTATGTATGTATTTTGTGCGTATGTATATGTGTATGTTGTATATGCGTGTGTGTGTGTCGAGAGGCAAAAACACAGCAGCCGAAGGCTGCTGTGTGCGTGAATGTATATGTTGTTGTATGTATATGTGCTGCGTATGTATATATATGTGTGTGTTGCGCAGGAACGACAAATATATGCGTGAATTGTGTGTGTGCAGTGTGTGTGCGCGAGGTGCAGTGTGTGCGTGCCTGAAGTGTGTGTTTGTCGAGAAACAAACACAGCAGCCGAAGGCTGCTGTGTGTGTGTATGTATATGGCTGTGAATGTATGTATATGTGATGTGTGTATGCGTGCGGGTGAAGGGGCACAAACACAGCAGCCGAAGGCTGCTGTGTATGGATACATGTATGTATATATGTATATGTAACGTATATATATGTGTGTGTGAGTATATGTCAAGTATGTATGTATGTATACCTGGTTGGCTGGTTGTGTGTGCGTTCGTATGTTGATGTATATGCACATATGTGTGCGTGGTAGTGTGTATGTATGTAATAGGTGTATGTGCTTGCTTATACGTATTAGTGTTGTTCGTATGTATGTATATATAGGTTGGATGTGTGCAATGATGTGTGTACATATATGCAACAGTGTGTGTGTTGATTGTGTATGCGTGAGGTGTGTGTTAGAGTGTATATATGTGTCTGTGTACGTGATGTATGTGTATGTATGTGTATTACCGTGTATATATATATATATATGGTAGTGTGTGTGTGTATGTAACCGTGTATGCATATATGTTAGTATATATTGTGTGTGAGCTTTGTATGTATGTATTGTGTGAGTGTATGTTTAGGTGTGTAGTATATGTTGTTATTATTGTTATTATATTATTATTATTATTATTATTATTATTATTATTATTATTATTATTATTATTATTATTATTATTAATTATTCTTATTTTATTATTAATAAAAATAACCTTATTATTATTACTAACAATATAATTAGCATTATTATTACATGGTGTGTTGGTTGTATATCAAATTGTGTGCGTGTCGTGCGTTAAACCCGAACCGACCCGAAACCGACCGAACGTACTCCTTTTCTCATAGAACGTGTTTAAGTTCTAATCATAATTATTATAGGTGTTTGAACGTTCGTTGCTCGCATTCTTGAAGTGTTTGTTCTATTTATTTCATCACACTCAAGGTGAGTTTCGCGGCCCCGTTTTCATATTAACCATTTACAAATTAAGGGGGAAAAGTATGCACACCCTTTTTATGCTGTGAACATATTCAATTATTTTGGGACTGTTGTGTTTACATGTTTGCAAGTAATTATCTGGTACATGCATGAGTTGTCTTTGTGGTTCTGTTTCACAACTATTTAACTCCGGTGTTGGAGCCGACGGACAGGTATTGATAGTACTATTGGGTTGACACCCCCATCCTAGGGTTGGTATACTAGTTAATTACCAACTATGGCCAGGTACGGGTCTAGGATGAATATGTTCCGACAAATTCTTTGTGTACGTCATAGGTTTAGTTGTGATGCTCATGTGATATTACTTGCTTATAACTGTATGCACGCATGTCCTACTACACTATTACACAGCATCAAGTATTGTTATTATTTAAACCTGTGAACTCACCAACAATATGTTGACCTTTTGAGCATATCTTTTCAAGTAATAATCATTGAGGATTGCTAGGGATGCTACCTTAGTAAAGACCTTAAGTTTTATCTTTTGAGCTGGATGTCTTCTTTTATTGCATTTAAGATTTGACTATGTTATACATTTGATTACTCTATCCCGGGTTGTGGGACTTATACTTAGTTGTTTTGTATGACTATGTTTGTCATGGAACTGACTAACCATGACTCAAGTCTCCATTTGTGTCCGGTGACGTCATGACACGTTGTCTTTCATTAATTATTGCATCTCTATTAATTAACAATGTGTTATGACGATCTCGTCCGTTACATCTTCGTGTTTCCGCTATAAGCGGGGGTGTGACACAATTATAAGGGACACGCGTGCATCAACTTAAAAAGCGAGTGTTTTTGCTTACGGGTCGCATAATTTGTCTTCCTCGAATTATCTTAATTCCTTTAACTCTCTCCCGAGTGGTGGTATCTGTAACTGGATAATTTGTGTATGAGGAAACAAAGCTTGCGGTTGGTGCTTAATCAAAGATTAGCACTTGCCAGCCATGCAAGCGGACCAATCAATAACGCTTGATCATTTATCTGTAGTGATTTAGAAAAGATATCACTATATAGATAGTCACAAAGTGACTAGAGGTTAGGGAAAGAAAATTATTCTCATTAGATGACAGGATATGTCAGATTCAAATATCAGCACGTGAGATCAAAGTCTTGTTGAATAACTATAAGTTATCGAAGATAGTTATAGAGTGGTTCGAGATTAAGGAATCAATTTAATCGAGTTAATAGTTATTGTTGTTTATTGCTAATTTGCGATTAGGTCACAATATCCATTATGAATTTATGATTTTTAAATTCTTCCTGTAATGGTTAAGGGTGAATCATACTTTTATGCCTTTCTCGCTCGAATGTCCTTCAAAAGATGCTCTCAATTCAGATACCTGACAACTTGTCAAGTCGTCATACTCGCACTCAAGATATCATATTTGTGATTTTTTTATTGCATTATTTTCGTTAAGTTAAGCATTATTTGGCACAATGGAATTTCTCAGAACTTACAAGTACTATAATTCACAGTTACGTAGGCCAAATATAACTGTCAATTATTTTACTCGATCATTCTAGTATTCTTCCATTACGAGTCATATGCAATTTTTTTTTCTATTTTATTTTATTATTATTATTTTTTTTGGGTTTTATAGTTCGTATTTTCCTTGTTTGATTATTCGTATCTTTAGGTCACTCCCTAATTATTAAAATTTACAGTCCTCAACAACCTACTGTTAACAACAAGTAATTGAGAATGGTTTAACCATTCTTTTCGTCAAGCTGGGATGCTCGAGAGGTGATCTAGACTTCATACCTCTACTAACAGTTGAGTAGGTTAACTAAACTTCTACAGATCATAAATTTCGACAAACTTACAATGCTACAAAATTTTCGACATACTGGCCTAGATCTAACAAGTGATCTTAGGCTAGGCTTTATCCCATTACAACCAAGTGTATTACTATATTACACCTTATCACCCTTAATTCAATTTTTAGTTCAGTTATTTAATCAAATTCAACGAAGAGTGATTCTAGTCATTAATCTATACTTTGGTCTCATCGCGACATGACACATGTAGTTGCTACTTATTGAGATACCACAGGACCTCAACAAAGGCTCAGCATTACAGACACGTCCATCAACTTGCGTAAAGTTGTTACTTGTAAGTAATAATGTAATCGATTACAGAAAACTAGATGCATATGCATGCCTTATGATCAAACTAGTTTCCCTGGTCAAGGTCAAAACCGAACCCTGCTATTTCAGAAAAATGCGAACAATTAATCGCTCCTACTCATTATGTCACATGCAGGTTAATCTGTAAATGCTTTCTACAGTCTGGGTGCTCCCTTGACTCATAATGTGGTTCTGATTAAGATCTATTTATTGTTCTTTCATAAAGTAGTAAATTATTGGCTTAATGGATCCTGTAACACTTAGTTTTGTTATATTTCCATCTTATATTCTTATGCCTAAGTTTACTTATCATTATCCTTATTAAATAAAAATTGATGCATGTAAACTCCATCAACATCAAACTCTTACACAAAATTCATTGTGTCTTCTCTCTCTTAGTTTCAAATATGTTCACTTAGGTGCTGTTTGTTTCTGAAGAGGTAAAACATCTGCAGTCTGCAGACCACATCTGCAGACATCTGTAGGAGAAGAGGTGGACCAAACCTCTGCAGTCTGTATTAAGAAGACTGTTTGTTTTGTAACGTCTGCAGACTGCTGAAATAAACTGAAATTAATAAAAAGTTAAAACAAGATGAAACAACATCATGTCCCATGTCTATTAACCAATAAACAAGCAAATTCAATCTCAACATCATCAACAAGATCAACAACATTATCAACAAGATCAAACAACATCATCAAGTTTGTTCATCAACAACATCAGCTTTATTCAAGTTTGTTCTTATGCTCAGCTTTAGTTCAAACAAGATCATCATCATCTCAACTCTTCTCCAATTTCATCATCATCAACAACATCATCAACAGAAATCAAACAAGTTCCAACATCATCAACAGAAATCAAACAAGTTCCAACATCATCATCATGGCATTTACCAACATTATCACCCTCGTTTTGACCATCATCCTTAACACCATCATCATCTGCGTAACAAATCCACTGAATTCGTATAAGTTACATATAAACAGAGAGAACCCAACTGATTTTGTTCGATGGTAGATCCTTTTCACATCCATTGGCACCAAGAAACGTAACAACAAACGTTAAAGGATCAATCAACCAAAATATAACAATATCCCTACTACACAATTTAGCATCTTTCGCTAAATTCTCCCACCCATGAGCGAAACAGTACTCTTCACCGATCTTTACGAACTTCAACCGCCATGAATGCCCTCCTGTTGCAGTAACGATTGTGGGGCTTTTAGGGATTTTCTCCAAATACGTTTTCACAAAAGCATTGGGTAACGGCTGCAAACGAAATTGCGAATTGATCGATTCATGTGTACAAATAGATGGATTGTATTAAGGGGATTGAAGATTACCAGATGAGGGGTCGATGGGTAGCGAATGACCTTGAAGAAAGAGGGAGAGTGGCGACGGTGGAGTGGCGACGGTGGGGAGTGGCGACGGGGGGAGGCGACGGGAGCAGACCGATTGTGGGTGTGGGTGTGGCGATGTGAAGTTGTATGAAACGAGTTGGGGGTTTAGGGTGATATGTGAAGAAGAGGTGAGAAGACCTCTGAAGACTTTAGTCCACCTCTTCTCCAAGAAGAGGTCACGCAAACCTTTTTTAGTGAAACATCTTCAGAAAAACAAACAGTCTGCAGACCAAAAACATCTGTCGGCCTCTTTTTGGCGCAGACAAAAGAGCTTCAGAAGCTCTTTTCAAGAAAAACAAACACCACCTTACTTACTATGTATATCACATAACCTATCACAACTGTTGGCATCTGACTATTCAGCTTAATTTGCATACCACATTATTTTCTTATCTTGGTTTAAGACTAAGCACTATTCACACTTAATATCACATTAGCATAGGCATAACAACTTATAATCTAAAATAAAATAAAATAAAAAGGAATAGGAAAATGTGCTACTCATGGCACTTAAATCTAATCCTCGGGATTAGTCACAAGCCCTAGAGAATTTTGGGAAGGCATGGTGGATTCGGGTAATGATGGACCCTCAGTACTACTGCTAATGTCTGGTATGTCCTTTTTGTTCATCCGATCACACATCTATAGTTAAATAATACACTTGTACTTATTAATCTAACATAATGCACTAACTTATTCTAAATCAATAAATAAATAAGGTCTTAGTATTAGTTAGTTATGTCAACCCTATGCTTCTACCTAGCGTAAAGCTCAAGATACGGAACTGTCTTTGGAGTCATGAAAACTTTTAAAGGTTATAGTCTAGATTTTTTTCGTTTTAGAAAGTCTTCTAGTTCGCTATAACCATTGGCTCTAATACCAACTTCTGTCACACCCCGAAAATCACAGCGGAAGGTCGCGTGACGTGGTGGTAACGATAGTTGGAGTTATTCCAACAGTTATAGTCAAACGTTAACAATCAAACAGTTGACTACAACGAATTAGACCTTTACACGTTTTTAATCATAACATAGTGAAGTTCAGGTATTAATTACAACCGTCTTGTTCAGTCAAACGACAACATTTATTTATTTTACAATTTTCACTACAGGTAGTCAACTGACACGTTTGACCCTCCAAAGACTCATTCCGTTAACTCTCAACAGAGCTTACCTACAACCCTGAAAAACATGAGAAAATACTAGGTCAACAAAAAGTTGGTGAGCATTCATGTTTTTAAAACTTTATAAACAATCAGTTTTTTTTCCTTCAAAACCGTTTATGATGTAACGAGATAATATACCCATCATAGACTAGCTAGGTCCTATGATAACAATTAGGTCATAAGTCCATAATCAAGCCAAGAAACACGTCGTTGCCCCATAACAGTCCAAACATATAAACTCCCTCGCCACATATCCTGACCAGCGCGACTGATAGATCTACCAATATAGTCTGTGGCCTCCCCGAGGTTAATGATTATGGGGGATTTAGGGGCTCAGCAATATGTACGCGTATAACTGACCCAACTTATACTGTCATAAATATATTATCCTCGTTTTACCCATCATGTAAATAAAAACAGTTTACCATGTTTTCCCCCAAAACAGTTTAAATAAAACAATATTTAATAAAAATGGGGCCAAAGTACTCACCTTCGTACGTGATCACTAACCGATCAGAAATGTCTTGCACTGATCTATCCAGATCCTAGACGTGGAAGACTTAATTAACATTTGACAAAGCATGTTTATGAAAATGTTTGTTCACCCAACTTATTCCCTGGTTGATAATCAAATATATGCTATTGTTAAAATGATAAACTAATTATACTCTTATTTGGCTTAACAAGCCATCTAGCGTGTTACTTCACACATTGCGAGTTTATTGGATTTTCATATTATTTCTTCCGTCTTTATTTAGATATTTTGTTCGTCCAAATATTTGATTTTCATCTACAACTTTTACAAGTATAACTTCGTTGAGTTTTTATATTAATAACACCAATGTTAGTTTTACATAATTATAGAACATTTGAAAACTTGTCAAATATATTCATACACATTTGTTTAATAGCCATTACAATAATATTCTTTGTAAAAGTCCAATATATATAATGTATATATATATATATGTTTTGTTAATAAAAGTCCATTTTGCATATTTAAGTAATTATATTATAATTATTTTCCTTCAATCCAATTTATTATAAAATTCAAGATTCCTATAATTATAATATCTAATATTTCAATCTAACTTTATTACAATATCTAATAATTATATAATACATGTTATATTTTAATTTATATGATTTTTAATTATATATCAAGTTAGTTATATTTATGAGTGTGCCCGTATTTTATCTCATTTAGTTACAATTTATAAATATCATAAATGTATTTTATCATAACCTTTATATTTAGTAGTCGCACTCATCCCACTCGTTTATCACAATATACGAATATTAAACACTCGATTTATACCGTTCGCGTCCGGTTCGCATATACGAATCTTCTTGAAAACCGACATGTAGTGAGAACCATATACACCATTTTGTTCGTTTTTCCATCACGAACATTTCTTCGGTCTCGGATCATCCATGCAACCCAAAAACGTTACGATTCAGCGGTCGAATCTCCGGGGAAATGAACAAGTTTTGGGACAACCACTTTTCAGGCAGAAAGTTCCGACCAGCCATGTTTGTGGACGGAAAAATCATATCTCTGAGTATTATTATTGAAAACTGACCGTCAGATGTTAAGATGAGTATGTAAGGTATAACATATCCAAAAATTACAAACATTCAACGGTCAGATCTTCGGGAATCGTCCCATCTCTGATAGTGGGCATGCACATCATTTCCTGGACAGAATATAAAACTCGATTTTTAGTATCTTTAATGAAAGATTCAGGGAAATCGGAGCTTACCATCGCGTTCGTAGCGTCGAGAAATGGTTGTATGGTGAAAACGGGCTTCGACGGTCGCAGGACCGCCGCTCGCCGCCACCGGACCGCCGCCGGACCACCACCGGAGGGTGGCCGGAACTTCAGCTCCCTCTCTCTCTACTCACACACTTAGGTGTGTGTAAGGTGTGAAGAGAATGAAAAGGAGTGGGGTATATATAGTGGTTAAATTTAATACTGGTAAATGTCTGTTGCTCCGTGTCGGCTGGTATCGCGTACAAATCTGACTGATATCAAGTGTCGGCTGGTATCGCGTACAAATCTGACTGATATCACACTTTTATTTTTGTTTTCTTTTGAAAATTTATGACTTATAAATGTATCGGATACACTCGGAAGATTTGTTTCGTCTAATATTATGTATTCGGTGACAAACCGGCTCGGTGCGCGTTAATATCGCGTATTTCACACGTTTAACCGTTTGAGCGTTTTATCGCACCGAATGTGAATATTATAATTTTATTACTTATATAAAATAATAATAAGTGTGTAATAATAGTTTGTTAAGCATTCGAATCGCTTGAACTAACAACGTTAACGTATGTGTGTTTTATGTGGTTTTATCGATTTTGCACGCGCCATAGTCGTTAGGCGCTCGAATAGAGTTTCAGAATGATTGTTCAACTAGAATAATAATATTCCACAGACATGAAACTAGAAGTTTCGTGTTCCGATAGGAACTGGTTATCCATCGCGTTAACCGTTTATCAGTCTGAATATTCATCTGCGAGGCTCAGTGATCATCGTTATGACTTGGGATTATCAAATCGGGATTTAGGTGAACCTAAATTCCCTATTGGGCCTTAATGGGCCTTGTGTGTCCATTTCGTTGGGCTACACCTTAGTTACCGAATTTTGAGGGTTGTTACATAATTTAAATAAAATATGAAACTTGAGTGATCTAATTAGAATAGTTTTTAAACTTGAGTTAATTAATTGAAACACTTTTGAAAGTTTGTTACTTTAGAGTTTTTAAAAGTTTTTAAAGTTGGTTACTATTTTATAGAAAAATAAATTTTATAAAAATTGAAACCTATAAGTGAATTAAAATGTTTTTATATAATTTAATCATAAAAATAATAAAATGTGAAATTAAAATTCTTATAATTTTCAAAAATTAATATTTAAATTATGAATTATTATTTATTAACAAATAGTTTATATTAATTTAATAACATAATAACATTTTTATGGAATTTTAGAATAAAAAAACATTTTATAAAATATAACAGAGGGTGCCCGATGTCAAACCCAGTGGGTAAGAGCCAATATCTTATTTAAAATTAGTTGATAATATATAAAAACAATAGTTGAAATTAAACATAATTTTCTATAAACCCTAATTACAAATCGAACCAATTGGACATGAAATCGATAATGATACTTGATTTAACCATGGGGCTATTGTTCCTCACCTGAAATTGAGTGTTTGTGTATCTTGAATTACCCAATTGAAGTCGATTTGATGGTATTAGAAGATATATAGGTCCCGATAGAATGTAAAATCCAATTGAGTGATAACGATGATTTTTTTCAATTGATGGGTTTTAAAGCTTCGGTTGTCGATGATGAATAGAAACCTATGCTCAATAGCAGTTTAGATTGCTAGAAAGATCGATGTTGATAGGGTTGCAGGTTCGATGGATACCACAATGTCGAGATCAATGTTGAGGTGTGTTTTTTATGAAAATGATGATACAAAAAGTTCAAAGGAATCCAATGGGTGTTTTCCCCTAACTTATATAGGATTGATTTGCTTTGCTTCGAGTCAAACGAATTAATGGTTTGATTTGGATATTTCACTTTAATTCGAAGATGAAGTTGCGGTTATAGCTCAATTGATTTGGTAATTATGATTGTAATAATCTTAGGTATGTTTCAACATAATTAATTTGGTCAATTTCAAAGGATTAAGATCAAAACTGTTCTAAATTTGAAAGAGAATTTGGTTTTGAGTTGAACGGTATATTATAGTAGACTAATCCGACTTCAATGCGAATTATGGGGTTTAAAACTGGTTTGCGAAAATGATGAAGCGGATTGATTAGATTAGGTTGATCGAATTTTGGGTAATTTGAGTCGCCTGAATTTGGTCAGACATAGGGAAAGTCGGCGGGGTTTAATTTGGTTTTCAAAAAAATTATAGATTAGCCCCTAATGTTTTGGATGGTTATCATTTTATGTTAACCTTTTTACATGAAATTTTAAAAATTATAATTTTAAATCCTAAACTTAATGAACCCAAATTTTTAATAATAAACTAACTTATTAATTTATAATAATTAAACTTGATAAATCTTGAAAATTTTGTAATTTTAGTATTTATTTTAAATTAATAATTAAAATTTCATAACTAATAATAAAACTATGTAAATTTATATAATTTAATTTTATAAATTATAAAATCATATTAAATCGAATAAATGACTTAACTATTGCATTCAAATCACTAAAAAAATAAAATGATTTAAACAAATGAACCAACGGGTTTGTTTTTACATTTCAAAACAGTCAAATTTTACAATACTACCATCTGTGGTGTTGTTACCGGGTCAATGTCTGGAGGGATCGGAACCGACTGTGCCTGTCGGACCTCCACGAACCTCCAGGTCTCCCTCAAAAAGGCAAAGGCCCATCTGCGCTCTACCAAACAATATAAAACGAGATGGTCCAACTGGCTCACCTTCTCGATACCCATTAAGCGACCGGAACACCAGATCGCGTATAAAGGAGGTCGGGGTGCCAGCACAAATTGTCTCATCGACGATGGTTGTAAAAACTGGAAACATGTATCATTTTTAAAATTTTGTGTGCTCAATTTCCATGTCGTAATCCACTAAAATGTAAAATGTCAGTAGTGTCTAGTGGCAGTGAAAGCGTACCTGGGTTGTGTGCTCAATTTCCATGTGATAATTGCTATGTGACTCAAAGTAAACATTAGATAGTTAACAATAAAGTTAAAAATAGAAAGATAAAAATAAAACTAAAAAAGAATTAAGAATAAAGAAACATACGATTGTACAATCATCGGGATTGCCTCTCGAGAACGCTTGGTTTACTGAGTCATGAGCTCGACTCAACACCTACATGTTAGAAATATGGAGGGTCAAGGTAAATTGCCTCGACTTCTTCTTTGATAACCGGGCCTGAATGTAGTGCTTCACCTTATAAGTGTTCACCTTAAAAGTCTGTCCTTCAGTTTCGGTCTTGATTGTCCCGTATGGGAAAACTTCTCTCACAATAAACGATCATGGCCTTCAGGATTTCAGCTTTTCCGGGAATAACTGTTAAAATATAATTCAATATCTTCTTTATCTCGTATTGGGCTTTCTACTCGTCTTTCTTTTGTTTATTTTGCAGGTTGCTGGGCTTGCTGCTTTTGGGCTGTTGCTGGTTGCTGTTTGGGCCGTCTGGTTCGTGGGCTGATTGTAGGCTTTAGGGTTCGTGTTGTGCGATGTCCTTATAAGCGAGCCTTAGGGTTCTTCTTCTCTATCAGAAAATACGCTCCTCTCTCGCCTCTCACTCGTTCGCAGCCTCTGATGGTTCTTGTTCTTGATGTTATAATAGCTCTGATAAATCTCTTGTTCATAGGTCATCACTTTTATGATCTGAGTTTGTTTGTTCTCTGTTATCATTCTCTGTAAACCAAGATCTTATTGTTCAAAGTTCTATATATCTGGTTTTGTATTTGTGACATGGTATCAGAGCCTAGGCTCTGATCGATTGTTGTTTCTATCACTGGGATTATCTCGATCTCCGCTGCATCTGTCGATTGAGTATTTCTAGATCTGAGATCTAGGGTTTCGCTATTAAACCCTAGTTTGTTATTTCGACTAAGCTGACTGCTCTTATCGGTCTTAGTTGTTCTGTTGGTATTCTGGCGCTCATCGGTGTCAGGTGGTGGTATCAATCTTCAAAGAGTTTCAGAAAGGCAAAGGAAGAAAGCTCCCCTGAGGTTACTGGTTTTCTTCTTCGTATGTTCTTGGCGGATCTGCTCTGCTCAAGTCTTTTCTTCTTTCTTCTAAGGTTGTAACCCTAAGTGAAGGTTACAATCCTTAGTCACTCATTACTCCTTGTTTAAAGGACCACTGTGAGGATTTCTTGTTCCCTATCTCTTTATAAACTTTATTTGTTGTTATATCATCTGCATTGTTGTGTCTAGGCACTCTTGTCTGGGTTAGGAGTACCGGAATTGTTCTGGATAACAGGGAGAGTCATCCCCTGTCTGTTTGTTGCATTTATCTTATCTGTGCATCACTTGTGTGTGAGTCTTGTTTGTTTTCTCTGCATAACAACCTTGGTTAATCCTTAATCTGCCAACGTGATTGGTGTGAAAACTTGGCTCTAACCTTGGTTGTTCTTTCTTGTGCTTGCTTGTGTGCCCTTCATACTCTTGTTGTTCTCTTTTAAAATTAATCTAAAATGGCTGATGAACATGAAAACCCTAGTAACACTCTTGTTGGGAAACTCGATCCCAGTAACCCACTATACCTACACCCGAGTGACTCATGTGTGCTTACAATTATGAACATAAAACTTAAAGGAACAGAGAATTATACTGTTTGGGCTAATGCTATGAAACTTGCTTTACAAATTAAAAGTAAAATTGGTTTTATAGACGGTAAATGTGAAAAACCCAAAAGTGATGAGGTCTTAGTGGGTCAGTGGGAAAGATGTAACTCAATTGTTCTTACATGGATCTTAAACTCCGTATCCGGGGAGTTATATGTGGGGCAAGTTTTCTCAAAACTTGCCTCTGATGTCTGGACTGAATTAAAGGAAACCTATGATAGAATTGATGGTTCTGTTATATTTGGCTTACATCAAAAAATTAACTCACTTCAAAAAAATGGGTCATCTGTGTCTGAATATTATCATAAACTTAATACAATGTGGAAACAAATGGATAACATGCTTCAATTACCTTCTTGTACATGTAAAGCGGCTAAAGAATTTAATTATTTTAACCAATTAATAAAATTAATGCAGTTTCTTATGGGTTTGGATGATGTCTACCAACCTGTAAGAACAAACCTCTTGACTAAAGATCCTTTACCTACTATCAAAACAGCTTTTTCTATTATCTCTAGAGAAGAATCACACAGAAACTCAAACACTTCCTCAAAACAATCTGGTCTAAATGTTGGTTTTGTGTAAAAAACTAATCAATCTTTTGATAATAATAGGAAAAATATAAGAGGTCCAAATCCTAACCTTAAGTGCACTCACTGTAATAAAATTGGCCATACAATATAAAGGTGTTTTGAAATTGTCAGTTATCCTCAAGGAAACTGACAGAAGGGAGGTTCAGGATCCTGTCAAGGTCCTAAAACAAATCAAAAATCATCTGCTAATAAAACCAATTTTGTCTCTGCTCCCACCATGACAGCTTTAACAGCTGATCAAATTAGTCAACTTCTAGTTCTCCTAAGTAATAAACAGGCTGACTAGCCCAATACCTCCAACATAGGAGGTATTTCTCCATTCTCTTTCTCCTTTGGAGATTCTTTTACTTTTACTTTCTGTCTGAACTCTAACTATCTCACACAATGGATTATTGATTCGGGGGCTAATCAACACATGGTCATGAGTGACAAGAACATTTTAAATCCTATTGACGTTACTGAGTTTAAAATCAAAGTCCATCACCCAAATGGAACAAGTGCTACCATCACTAAAATTGGGAATATTAAAATCAATGACAAGGTTACCCTAACTGATGTCTGTCTTGTCCCCGAATATAATGTTAATCTAATTTATGTTTTTAAACTTGCTCGTGATAACAAAATGTGTGTCACATTTGATGAGCATAATTGTCATATCCAGGATTTACTCACAAAGAGAACCCTGGTGACTGGTAGTCAAATGGATGGGTTGTATGTCTTTGGTGACTCAACACAAGCTGCAAAGGTTTGTTTCCTTAGTGTTGAGCCCCCTGATTTATGGCACACAAGACTTGGTCACCCATCTGACCAAGTTTTAAATATCTTAAAACAAAATCTAAATCTTAAGAACTCTAATTCGTCAAAACCCTATGATGTGTGTCATAAAGCCAAACAACATCGTGAACCCTTTCCTTTAAGTAATAACAAATCTCATCATATAGGTGACTTAGTGCACCTAGATGTTTGGGGTCCATATAGACTTCAAAGTAAAGAGGGTTTTCGATATTTTTTAACTGCCGTTGATGATTTCTCTAGGGCTGTTTGGGTTTTCTTAATGAAACACAAAGATGAAGTCTTTACTAATATTAAAAGTTTTACATATCTTCTTCACACTGAATTCAATTCGATGGTAAAAATGTTTAGAAGCGATAATGGTACCGAATTTATCAACACCAAATTTGCTGAATTCAATCGGTTAAATGGAATAATTCATCAAACTTCCTGCCCATATACTCCCCAACAAAATGGGGTGGCCAAGAGAAAACATAGGCATCTTCTCAATGTGGCTCGGTCACTTCTTTTTCAAAGTGGTGTCCCTTTATTTTTTTGGTCTGAATGTGTGCTAACTACCTCTTACCTAATTAACAGGACTCCCTCATCTGTGTTGAACGGTAAATCTCCCTACAAGCTGTTATTTGGTTTTGCCCCCTCTCTTGTTCATTTGAAATCTTTCGGGTGTTTGTGTTTTTGCACTATACTTAATAATACACATAAATTTGAAAGTCACGCTCAAAAATGTGTTTTCATTGGATACTCAACTAATAAAAAAGGTTATAAGGTTTGGAGTTTAGAAAAAAAACAGGTTTTGTTCTCTCGAGATATAAAATTCTATGAAAATATTTTCCCCTTCAAAAGTTCAAATTATTCAAACGACTTGAATTCTTTTCCATCTTCACAATTAATAACCTAAACTTTTTTGATTCTTTTTGTCCAAACACACCCGAAAGTATTTCCTCGGCAGGTGATCCCAATGATGAAAGGGGAAATTCCAGTGATACACCTGATGTGGAACAGCAGCCACATAGCAATCCTAGTCCTGAAGGCGAGGCTAATCCTCAGCAGCCCTCAGATGGCAGTCCTGCGACAGAGGGCGTGGCTGTCCCACAGCAGCCTTTCAGCACTAGTGGAGGTACTGGCGTGGTTGGTCCATCATCAGATGTTAATGATCACAGTCATACCTCTTAGGGAATCAACTTATATTCCGAAAATACAGCTCCTAGGAGATCTACTAGACATAGCTCTGTCCCCGAAAAACTTGATGACTTCATTATTAAAGGAAAGGTTAAATATGGTATCAAAAAAACCATAAATTACTCAAACCTTTCTTTTGAAAATAGATGCTTTGCATCTAGTCTTAACAAAAGCATTGAACCACGCTCGTATAAAGAGGCCTGTCTTGATACAAATTGGGTCAATGCCATGAACGATGAAATGAATGCCCTAAACAGCAATCATACTTGGGACCTTGTCGACCTTCCCCCCAATAGGAAAGATATTGGTTGTAAATGGGTATATAAAATAAAATACAAGTCCACGGGTGAGATAGATCGCTATAAAGCGAGACTTGTAGCCAAAGGCTATAGTCAACGTGAGGGTATAGATTTCGATGGAACCTTCTCTCCCGTCGTTAAAATGGTTACCATTCGATGCATTATTTCTCTTGCTGTTCAACGTGACTGGCCCCTTTATCAACTTGACATCAATAATGCATTCCTATATGGCTCCCTCAATGAGGATGTCTACATGACTCCTCCCGAGGGATTTTTCTCCAAAACTGATAATAGGATATGCAAATTAAATAAGTCCCTATATGGCTTCAAACAAGCCCCCGCATGTGGAATGAAAAACTTGTTGGAGTTCTAACTAAAAGTGGTTTTCAACAGAGTAAAACAGACTATTCTATGTTTATAAAATCCACCACATCTGTTTTAGTTATCTTGCTTGTGTATGTTGATGATATCATCATCTCTGGAAATGATGAATCTGAAATTAAACTCTTAAAACAAAGTCTGCAATCTTTGTTTTTGATTAAGGACTTAGGTCCCCTCAAGTATTTCTTAGGAATTGAGGTTGTGTCCACTAAAAATGGTCTATGCTTGTCTCAACGTAAATATTGCTTGGAGTTGCTCGCTGAGTTTGGCATGACAGGCTGTAAGCCTGTCAACACTCCGCTTGAGCAGCACCATCTTGTTGCAAATCCCTCAGTTTCTGATTCGTCTCCCCTTAAAAATGTTTCTGAATATCAGAAACTTATTGGGAAACTTATCTACTTGTCTCACACCAGACCTGATATATCTTATTCTGTTCAATTTCTTAGTCAATACATGCATAAACCTACTGATTTTCATTTGAAGTTGGCTTTAAGATTGCTAAGATACTTAAAAAAGGCTCCTGGTCATGGTCTGTTGTTCTCAAAATCTGATTCCCTTTCATTGACTGCCTTCGCAGACTCTAATTGGGGAAAATGTTTGGAATCTAGAAAGTCTGTAACTGGTTTTTGTATTTTTTTGGGTAACTCTCTTGTGTCATGGAAGAGTAAAAAACAGAACATAGTTTCGCAGTCCTCGGCGGAAGCCGAGTATCGTGCCATGTGTTCAGCCACATGTGAAGTCATGTGGCTTATAAACATGTTTAAGGAACTATCTATTTCTCTTCCCCTTCCTGTTTCTTAACATTGTGACAATAGCGCAACTTTATCTATTGCTGTGAATCCTTTCTTTCATGACTGAACTAAAAATTTTGAACTTGACTTGTTTTTCTTACGGGAGAAAATCTCATCGGGGGTTGTTCACATTGTTCCGACAATGTCTGAACAGCAACCTGCTGACATTTTCACTAAGGGTCTTCTTCCAAAGTCTCATGATTTTTTAATGTCCAAGCTTCACATGTTTAACGTTTTTGGATATTGAATTATGGGGGGGTGTTAAAAATATAATTCAATATCTTCTTTATCTCGTATTGGGCTTTCTACTCGTCTTTCTTTTGTTTATTTTGCAGGTTGCTGGGCTTGCTACTTTTGGGTTGTTGCTGGTTGCTGTTTGGGTCGTCTGGTTCGTGGGCTGATTGTGGGCTTTAGGGTTCGTGTTATGCGATGTCCTTATAAGCGAGCCTTAGGGTTCTTCATCTTTATCAGAAAATACGCTCCTCTCTCGCCTCTCACTCGTTCGCAGCCTCTGATGGTTCTTGTTCTTGATGTTATAATAGCTCTGATAAATCTCTTGTTCTTAGGTCATCACTTTGATGATCTAAGTTTGTTTGTTCTCTGTTATCATTCTCTATAAACCAAGATCTTATTGTTCAAGTTCTATATATCTGGTTTTGTATTTGTGACAATAACCGCAACTGATGGTTATATAGTAAGACCTGATCCCCACACTTAATCTCCGTGTTCCCTTTCAAATGACGATCCGTATGATGATATGAAAGTCTAAGGTGGGTGTTCGGTTCACATAATGTGAGGAACGAGAAATGAAATTGGATGAAATGAATTTTTGGATTCGTAAATTTGATGAAATGAATTCCAATTTCAAACATAATTCTATGAACCAAATATAAATTCTGAAGGATTTTTTTTTAATTCCAATTCATGTGAATTATACGAAACAAACGGGGCCTAAGTATCAAGTTAACGACTTACAAAACATCTAAGTCGTTTTATGTACTAGAACCGACACAAGGAATTTAAAAATATCTCTAAATTTGTATATGGTGAATTAAAAGTGTATGCCAACACCCTATTGCACACATCTTCTATACAGCCCTTTGTATACCATGGTTGTTATTATTATTTTATTACCCTAGTTATTGATTATATTCGTTAATCTGTAATTTGTTAGTCTGAAATATGTTTGTATGCGATAAGAAATATACTTTTTTTTATGCGTGATGTGATCCAGTAATCTGTCATATGAAACTCATTGAACTAACATGAGTTACTCAACAATCTAGGTAATCTGTTATATTGTTATGACTTATGAGTATATGTATTTTGACTCGTGTATTGCTTTTATTTGAAAATTGCTAATCAGTTAATGGTAAAAGTCATTTGTGGTTAAAGCAGAGAAGCTCCCCTTGTGGTCAACGGTTTGAATCGAGCCTATGATGAGTTTTTTTTATCCAGTCTTTAATTCATTTAACAAATTTAAATATTACTAATTATCAATCTAGTGATGCATTAATTGTTGTATCATGTACATAAGAGGTTGTACATATCTTTTTTCTTCCTTTTAGTTTTTTGTTTTAGCCCAATACTTTTATATATTTCATAATTCAACCCCTATATTTTTTTTAATTTCAAGTTTAGTCCCCTATATTTTTCATCTTTTACAATTACTTCGATTTACGGTCTAAATTTTGAGAGTTAACACGACGTAACATCCACGCGTTGTTCAATGTTGTTATGCTTATTTTTCCCGTTTAACATCCCCGTCGCAACATGTGGGGCTTAGATCAACTTAAACACTTAGTTATGTTTTTAATGTTTTATGTTTCACGTATGTAGCTCTACTTTCCTTTTGGTTTTACATTTCCGTTTTTATTTATTATTTAATACGAGTTTTTCCGCCGGTGGTGGTCACTGACGGTGACGTGACATTGGTGCTACTTGACACGGTTTTACGTCTCCCGCCGCAACGCGGGAGACTTAATACTAGTATCTTACTATTAGTTTGATTTAAGTGTTCGTTAAATCTCAAATTTTAATCTTATAAGTGCATAATTACATAAAGGGTTAGTGGATTTAAATAATCTCAAATTTCATTTATTAGACAATATTATTCCCAACTTAGAGAATGTTTACAGACACTCGTAACTTTAAGCTTATTTTCTTCAAACAATCTGTTACTAATTGAGAGTTAACTTACGTTAGTTTTTTATTGAAATGTCACCAACTTTGAGCTTATTTACAACTTTGTTGTTGTCTAGCCTCCATTAAGTCAGTTTTTCGGTGTTTAGCCTCCATTGTCACATGAAATTTATCTCCTACGAGTCAAGGTTCAGATCAGAAGGTGAAGACTGATGAGTTTTAGAGTGCAGAAGTTTTAAATTAACGGATCTAATGGTAGATTTTAATTTTCTGCTTAGTGTTTTGGTCACATAAACAGCCATGTCATAAAAAACTCATAGGGTTAACTCTCAGTTAGTAAAAGATCATTAGAGAAAAATAAGTTAAAGTTAAAAACGTTTGTAAATATTTCCTTAGTTGTAATTAATCTTGGGCAATAAATAAAAATTAAAGTTATTAAAATCCAGTAACCTTTAAATAAATAACATCCCAAAATTTGTTAGTAGTTCATTTTTCTTACGTACTCAAGGAGAGCTTGTTGAAGACTACTAGTTAAATGACAAAACCCTTATTTACATTACGAAATTGCTAAATGATGCTAGTTTTGTTAGTAAATTGAGTCTACGTTTACTATTCAATATACACTCTAGTGAGATGACAAAACCCTTACATTGTTGATAACTAGTTTCATAATTACTTAAACAATATAGAAACTTGACCAAATATTCAAGAAATATGCGGAAGGTATAATTTTCATCATGTAATATTATGATTTGTTATGTTTTATAGTAAAACACACATCACATATGTTATTATATTACTCACGACCAAACATGTAACAAGGTCGCTCCAATCGGAAATTTCTCAGCATTTTTTGTCAAATAAAACCCATCTTCTGTGACCATCCAGTAACACCTTTGTTCTCTGATTAATGACTTTCCATCTGCACAATGGGACTGACCTAGACTATAGTAATAAACATCAAAAAAGGCCGTCCTTGATTTCCAGTAAAAATGAGCATAGAACCGTGTTTTAAATAGGACATGCATACAAAAGCTCCAATTTGTATTCTCGCCATGTGCAAGTGTATGGTTTCCAAGATCATTATCAGCTGATTGTGGATGAACGATAAAAGGATCATACATCATGTTGTAGATATAAATGCTCCAAAAATTAATAAAACAACGCTTATTTTGCTCTAAATTGATTGTTGAAGCCAGAGATGCATTTGTTGGCATTACAAGGGAAACGAGCAAGAAAAGTAAGCTCTTCATGGTGCTTAGCATGAGTAAATTAACGAGTATGCGAATATGCATTAAGACAACAATATTATATATTGAAAAAATAGGTTAATGCATTTCAAAATGATTAATGTTGCAATAATTGTAAAGGGAACAGTTCCTATTATTACAGTTTTCTACAAGTTAAAAGAAAAATCATTTACAACGTATTACATACATTGTATTATATAGCATATCATATTACATCGTAATATATAACTTAATGTATCGTATTACATTGTATCATATTGTATTTTGTTACATTATATTACATCATACCATATTATATTACATTATATTGTGTTGTATTATTGCATCGTATCACATTACATTTAGTTATACCTCAAGTTCACATCAAAACCTATGAATCTGGTATATGAGATGTTATATGTGTATCAAATTAATCCTATAGTATAAAATGTTCGTTCTTTGTATATAAGGTGTTTGTTAGAAGTATATAAGATCCTACATATAAAATGTTTATTATTTGTATTCAAGCTCAAAAGATATAAAAAAACCATAGTGACACCATATGTTCTTCTAAGGGTTGGTTTCATTAAACGGGTCAAAACGGGTGAAAAGGACATGATTTGAGTTTAAACGGGTCAAAATAACTTAAACTTGGATGTGTTAAGTTCATCATAGTTGTTTTAGGTTAATTATGACTTTTAATCACTAAAACAGAATTTAATTATCTAAGTTTAGCTTAAACGGGTCAAAACGGGTGAAAAGGACATGATTTGCAGTTAAATGGGTTAAAATAACTTAAACTTGGATGTGTTAAGTTAATCATAGTTGTTTTAGGTTAATTATGACTTTTAATCGTCAAAATAGAATTTAATTATCTAAGTTTAGCTTAAACGGGTCAAAACGGGTGAAAAGGACATGATTTGCAGTTAAACGGGTCAAAATAACTTAAACTTGAATGTGTTAAGTTCATCATAGTTGTTTTAGGTCAATTATGACTTTTAATCGCTAAAATAGAATTTAATTATCTAAGTTTAGCTTAAACGGGTCAAAACGAGTGAAAAAAACATGATTTGCGGAAAAACGGGTCAAAATAACTTAAACTTGAATGTGTTAAGTTCATCATAGTTGTTTTAGGTTAATTATGACTTTTAATCGCTAAAATAGAATTTAATTATCTAAGTTTAGCTTAAACGGGTCAAAATGGGTGAAAAGGACATGATTTAAGTTTAAACCGGTCAAAATGGCTTAAACTTGGATGTGTTAACTTCATCATAGTTGTTTGAGTAAACGGGTCAAAATGTGTTTAATTATCTAAGTGTGTTTGGTTCAACATAGTATGTTTGGTTTACACTTCATATACTTTGTCAAAATATAAATGTATATTTTGTTTTTGCAGGAGCAAATTTCAAGTCTGTTCCAAAATGCGCAATTTATGTCATAAATGACACAATTAATTGCTTCGCAAAATGCTCCAAATCAAGCGGAAGAAGACGATTCAAACAAGGGGGATGAATAGCTTATTTTATGATTGTATAATATTGCGTAATCTAGAATTTTAGCTTTTAATTATAACTAAATTATCTATGTATGATTGTATGATATTTCGTAATCTAGATTGTAGTTTATGTATAACTTTATGTTATTGCGTAATCTAGATTATGTTATTGGAAAATCTAGGTTTATTTTGGATGAAAACTGGATTTTTGAAAAAAACAAAAAAATAAATTTGAAAAAACAAAAACACCAAACTGTCGCCGCTAATTGTTAAAAAAACCACAATTTGACAACAACTTTTAGCGGCGATTTTGAGAGTATTAGCGGCGACATCTTTAGCGGCGACCCATTAGCGGCGATGATTTGACCAATAGCGACTAACTTTTAGCGGCGACCTATTAGCGGTGACTTGTCGCCGCTAATATCTACAGCGGCGACATATTGGGTAATTAGCGGCGATAATTGTCGCCGCTAATGACCTAATATTTTGTAGTGATTACTTTGAATAACACATCATACTCGGTTAACATTAATCTATATTTGTATAAAGAGAGTCAAATATTATCAAAATAACTAGCATTTTTTCCTATTCTACGCAGGGGAGTGTGGTCAGTTTTTTCACGCGTAACATTGCGTTACTTTAATTGTTATCTATCCGGCTCATTGGAAACCATAAAATTAAAGTCTGGTAACGTAACTCAAATATGCTAAATTTTAGTAGCCAAACTCGAAAAGGTAAGACTTCACTATAAATAGTTTAGTGGCCAAACTCTGAGATCCTGAATTTAGTGGTTAAAGTAAAAAACAAAAAAATAAATCGGTAGCCAAATTCTAAGATCCTAAACTTTATTGGCCAAAGTCATCTGCTATGCGACTAGAGCGGTCAATTTTTCCACACGAAGACTACGTTACTTTGGTTGTTATTTTTCTAGCTCGTTAGAAACCACAAAATCGAAATTTAGTTGCAAGACTCAAAAGTATTAAAACTTTAGTGGCCAAACTATAAAAAATTACTAGAAATAGTTTAATAACCAAACTCTAAGATTCTAAAATTTAGTGACCAAAGTCAAATAACCAAAAGCTAGTTGTAAAGATAAAAATACTTAAAACTAATCTAAAATTAAAGCTTTACTATTCATTTTCCTTTCCCATTAATTATGGAGCAATATACTTCAAGGCACCTTAAAACTATATATCAAACACACAAATATGAGCGAATGAGCGAATGATCACAAATATGAAGGGTCATGGGTATAAATCTCACTCTAAATAAATATGTTCATGGTTAAAACAGAGGGTTTTTTCAGTTGTAGGTGTTCTTTTAAGAAGGTTGGGGGTGAGATCCCGACTAGAAAATGAATAGGTGAACCTGATTACAATAATACATATTAGTCGAAACATGATCTTACATTTACTGTTAAAAAGTTACACCCGAATATGTAACTAAAAGACAAAGCCACATAAGTATTCTCTTTATGTAATAAAAGAATCACATAGGCATGTGTTACTAAACCTTAATTTCCAATTTTCATATAGGGGCACACACCTATGCGAAATAAGCACACATAACCATGAGTTTAAGCTTTCAGATTATATATGTTATTCCCTTGACGTACCTATGTTACTAAATTTTACGTAATTAAAATCTAAATTTATGGAAAAATCCTATAGGTAATTTTACTAACTTCACCATTCTTCAAACTTTCTTTTCAAATTATGATTTAATTTAATCATTTCAAACACTAAGGTGGTGTTTGTTTTTTAAGAAAACCTCTTCCCCACCTCTTCATCTGCGCGCATGCAGACGCGGGAAGAGGTTTTGAGTGCGCAGACTGTTTGTTTTTTGAAATACGTTTCATTAAAAACGTCTGCGCGAGGTCTTCTTGGTGCAGACATGGACTAGTGTCTTCAGGCGGGAAGACATATCATAAAACCTCTCCTCCCTCGTATCTCCCCTCAAAACCCCATCTCCACCACCACCAACCACCGATCTTAAGTATCATGGCCAACGTTCAACCCCCATCTCCTGACATCGTCGCGCCACCACCGGCCGGTGACCTCCCCTTCTACCATCGCAGGGTCTACAACGACCAACACGACCAACACACCCCGGAAACCCCTCACCACCGTGACCAACACACCCCCTCACGAATACACCCCTGAAACCCCACCGTGCAGTCACAACCCCATCACTGACAACCTCACCACCACGACCCTTACCCCCATCTCCCACCTTACAGATCTCCTGGATCCACGCCTGGACCGTCGATTCGCAGGGGGTTATCACTCAGGTTAGAGAGTATTTCAACACCTCACTCACTGTAACTCGATTCGTTCACTCTGCTAAACAGATTTCGTTGAATTGTCCTTCGGTTTGGGAGAGTAGCCTCTCAAATCGTGTTGGAAAATCGGTTCCTGGTTTGGTTTTAGCGATATAAGCTGAAATTGGTTGTTTACCGAGTAGAGAAGGAAGGAGTATGAATGCAGGGTGTTACTTGAGGTATTCAACAGAGAAGTTCTTCAACAATGATTCAGAAGAAGATGGGGGTAATTCAGGTATTTCACATGACCCTTTCTCTGTGTAATTGTTTAATTTTTATGGGTTTTGTTCTTCGATTCAAGATCATTTGATTTCTGCAAAAAAATAAAATTTTTGATTTGATAAAGTTTTAGATTTTGTTTTGGGTTCTGTGTGAATTTGTTGGATTTGTTTCTGTATGTTTATTAATTTTTGCTTGTTGATTAAGTTTTTGGTCACTTTGAAAACTTTTTTTTTCAATCTTTTTGATTCAACTGTGATCCCGATGTCCTGAAGCTTCCTGTTTAGTTGAAGAAAATGATTGTGTTCTGTGAGCTAATGCTTGTTTATCACTCTGCACTTTGACTTTATATTATTGATCATGTTTACAATTTTAGTGAGCTAATGCTTGCTATCCTGTTTGTATGATTGTGTGGATTTTAAGTGATGATCATGAATGGTTGATGGTAGGTTATCAACTTATGATCAATAATAATTATTAGAAAACATGCAAGAAAGATACGATTAAAGCTACGATGTCAATAGGAATCAATTAAAAAATATTATAATAAAATGAAAATTAATCTAATTGAGTAGTGAATGATTTGTGCATTTGGGGAGAAATTGAATACTGTTAAAAAACAAACAGTCTTTTTCTTGCAGACTGCAGACATTTGGTCCACCTCTTCTGTTGCAGATGTCTGCAGATGTGGTCCGCAGACCGCAGACGTTTTCCTGCAGAAAAAACAAACAGCACCTAACAGTAATGCTATTAATTAAACGCGCTGGTGTCTTACGTACAAATCAGTTTCTTAAAAATAACATTGTGTTTTCTTTTTTACTCGTTTCAACAAGATTCAGTTATGTATGTGCATATCAAAATCTTTTTAGATTTTAATATTGAACTCATCTGCACAACATTTGTAAGCTATAAGAATTAGTCAAGAGGGTCAAACGTCACTTTTCATCATTCTTATACCAAATAAATCGTGTGTAGCTCCAAGTCTACTCGAATACCATTCTCATCATTCTTGTCTAGTAGCATCTTACCTTTACGTATCATTAATCATGCATAAGAGCCCTCGCAATTTTTATTACGATTACTATTACTTCTATCGCTTTTATTAATGATTTTTTAGTCGGTTCATCTGGGTGTTTCTATAATCCCCTCATTTTAGACTTCAAAGCCCTAAGCTCATTTCGTAATTACAACTCTAGTTGAAAACTTGTTCAATGCATAGTCAAACACTTACATGTTAAAAGTTGGTTTCATAACTACTTAAACAATATAAAAGGTTGACCTAAATATTTAAGAAATATGCAAAATATATAACTTTCATCATGTAATACGATATTTGTTATATTTTATAGTAAAACACACGTTCCAAATATTATTATATCACTGATCACGACCAATCATGTAACTTTTCCGCCGCTTCCGGAAACTTATCAGGATGCCTTGTTAAATAAAATCCATTTTCAGTGACCATCCAATAACACCTTTGTTCTTTGATAAATTCCTTGCCATTCGTGCAATAGGACTCGCCTAGACCGTAGTTATAAACATCGAAAAAGGCCGTTTTTGAATTCCAGTAGAAATGAGCATAGAACCGCGTCTTTAATACGATGTTCAGACAAAAGCTCCAATTTGTATTCTCACCATATGCAAGTGTATGGTTTCCAAGATCATCATCAGCTGATTATGGATGAACGGTGAAATGATCATGCATCACGCTGATGATATAAACACTCCAAAAAGGCATCATACAAAACTTATTTTGTTCTAGATTGATTGTTGAAGCGAGAGATGCATTTCTTGACATAACAAGGGAAACGAGCAAGAAAAATAAGCTCTTCATGGTGATTAGTATAAACAGATTAATGAGTATGCGAACATGTATTAGGACAACCATACTATATATTAAAAAAATAGGTTAAAGCATTTTTTAAATGATTACTGCTGCAATAATCGCAAAGAGAACCAATCCTATATTAAAGTTCTCTACAGGTTAAAAGGAAAAAAAAACATTAAAGTATATTATATACATTGTAGTATATCATATCATATAACATCATTCGTATTTGTATGATAACTTAATGTATTGTATCATATTGTATCGTATAATATAATATCATGCCGTATTGTATTACATAATATTATATTATACTATATCATATTACATTATATTCTATTGTATTATCCTATTATATCACATTACATTTAATAGCACTCATATTAGAATAAGGGGTTGGCACGTGTTGCATCATGGTTTTACATCATCCAAATAATAACACACAGGGTCGGCCCATTAACAAAAAATATGGTGCATTGGGCTTGGGGCCCCAAAAAACTAAGGGCCCCTATTTTTTAAAAAAAAATTATACTGGGCCTGTGGCCTGTGGGCCAAAAGAATAGATATGCACAGGCGCACAACAAAAAACAGATGGATGATGCGATGCACAGACAGGCGCACAGCCTGCCCTAGCTCATCGGCCATCGCGCATGGAGGCTGAGCAGCGGCCTTTCCAAGACACGTATTTATGATTCACACGTCACGCGAGCGCACAGCCTCATCGCCCACGGGCAGCGGCGGGCTGGGCAGACCGCAGACCTGCACGGGCGCTGGGCGCACGGCTGTTACCTGTTCCACTTCTCCATACTCCAATCGCACATTCGCACGGTAAGCATAAAGTCATAAACACTTTCATTGTTTAACCACAAACAACTAAACAAAGCAGTGTTCTAGTGTTCTTGAGTCTTGAAGTTGAACATTGAATTTTCGTTCTTGATTTAGTCATTTAGATTGGCAGCAAGCGAGCAGCGGAGCAGGTTATTGAAGATTTGAAGTTGATTCTTCCTGTGGTTCATTACTAAAGTAAAGCACTCAAGGTTAGATTATTCTTTTTAATTCTTGATTTTTAAATCTTGATTAATGATAAGTGATAACCGACCTGATTAATTGCTCATTCCTACTTGGCTACTTGTTGTTTTAGGATTGTTTAGGCAAAAATATTTCCTTGATTAGGTTAGGTATTTAAGTTATAAGTTGATTTAGTATTTGTTAATTGGTAGTTTTATTAAACTATAATGTCAAATCGATTTAGGAAGTGCCCTTCCGATGCATCAAAAAAGGCAAAGAAGACAAGACAAGAAGCTTTTAATGAATCAATAAAAGGATCACTACTTAAGTTTGTAACAACCACAAATAATACAAATCTTGATGATAACACTAATGAACATATAAATTTAGATGAGCCTAAAAACCTAGATGAACCAACTAACTTTGATGAACAATAAATTTAGATGAACCAACAAATCTAGATGAGTGTAGAAACCTAGATGGGCATACAAATAGTGATAAAACTACAACTAGTGATGAAACTTCAAATAAAGATAATAAACTTTCAAATTTTGTTGATCCAAGTCAATGGAATAATATTAACAATAATCAAAGAGATCTAATTATAGAAAAATACCCGGTTAAAATTTATAATTATAATTTCCAAAAGATAAATATTCAAGAAACTTCAGTACTTATCTTTATATACAAACATTACCGAATGGAGAAAAATATGAAAGAAAATATTTGATTTATTCTTTTTATATGCAAATGTATTGGTTGATTATTACAGGTCCCAAGCCCAGATAAAGGATGAGGTTCTAATAAAAAAAATTTAGAAAAGAGCCCCATTTTTTTAGTTCGATTGGGCCCCAAAAAACGTCGAGCCGACCCTGATAACACACCCTCCGAGGGTGAACATGTGAGTTCAATATGGAGTCGGGAAGGTTAGGATGGGCTAGGTGAAAAGTGAAAGATTGTTGTGTGAGTGAAGATGCTAGAAGGGAAGAAACAAAGAAGGTGAAAGAAGAAGCGAGAGGGAGGCCTGGTTAGAGGCGGACGTAGTGTAACACCCTAGGCAAATCCACATTGGTCGTGTACAGGAGAGATGTTGGATCATAAGGAATGTCATGTCTTTAATATCATCAACGTGTTTTGTGCGCTTTGGTTGTGGATGAGAAGAGAAGTCTACTATTAAGCATGTTTTAATGATAGTAATCTAGGGATAAAGTTTTCAGGTGTGCAATCAAAGGCAAATCCATGAGTATCTCGTGAGTAAAACGGGTAATATTGGTGGTATGGGGGGTTGGATGTTACAAATGATATCAGAGTCACTCCAATGTCATTTGGGATGGTGGGGCAATGATGAGCCCCCAAGGGTGTTAAGTATGACATATTAAGCAAATCTCACATCTATGAATGAGATGTTAGGGCAAGATGAGTCAAGGGAGGGTGTGATTGTGACACCCTAAGCAAATCCCACCTCAATGTGGACAATCAAAGATGTTGGATTCATAAAGAATGTCTTGCCACTAACATTAATTCAGGGATGGATAAAGATAAAGAGACACCAAAAGAGAAGATGTTGGGAGATGTTCTCCGGCCACGTATCTGGTTCTTTCTTCATACAATCAGGGTTTGCAGGAAATGACATATATACTTTCTAAAGTAGCCGTGACTGAACAAAGAAACAATTATGTGTTTGCAGTTCCATACAGTCGCCACCATTGTTATGTTTGACAGGTATCCTCCCTAATAAATCTGTTAATTTTTCTATAATTATGTATGCATTTGTGTTATATATATATATATATATATATATATATAGTATGTATGTATGTATGTAGATATATATATATACATATATATATACATATACATATATATATATATATACATATATATACATATATATACATATATATACATATACATATATACATATATATACATATATACATATACATATACATATATATATACATATATAGGGTTGGGTTCTATAATTAACCCTAAAATAGTGTGAGAACCCTTTAACTCAAAGGGACCAATGAGGACTTGACACATCACCCACCCTCATAGAATCTTTTAAGGGTATTATGGTCATTTCCACCCAACCCCCATTTTGCATCCCATGCTTTATGACAGTACCTTTTGTACTATGTCAAACCTATTCCCACCAACCAATCACATCCATCAACTTTTGTACCATTATCGAGAGCTTTATACGGATGTTAGCCTTCATCTTCAATATTATCCTTCTTCTTCCATTTTCATCACTTGTGTCATTATTTTGCAAGAACAATTTTTATTCCATGGGTGGCGGTGATGTTTCTCATACACCCACTTCACAAACATTGCAAGTTGTTGACATAAGTGTGCAAGTACCTGTAATGAATCCCGTTCCTCCATCAACAAATGTTCCTGTCGAGGATTCGGATAACTCCGATCGTGTTCATGATGAAGAATCTCCTGCTAATGAAACCCCTACTCGTGACGCTGTTTATTCAGTTTCTCCTATGCGATACGTCGGTTATGATCGTCGTGGTTAGATTTTAAATTTTTTGCTTCATATTTTTTCCAGTCTTTGTATCTGTTGTTGTTAATTTTTTTTTATTTTATTCATATGAAAGTTTCTTTTTCTTAATCTTTTTGTTATTAAAGTTTTAAGAATGACATTAATCATTTGCATTTAATGTATTTAAAATTTTTATAATATTCATTCAAAACATAATATTGGTCTTTTAAAGTTTGTTAGTTTGTAGTTACCCACAGAGTAATGTTTAATGTAAGTGTTTTTGTAGAACAATGTATTTTTTTGGGTTGTTATTTAATTTGTTTTGACTTCTTCATTCAACAACCATCAAAACCCTAGCAAAATAAAAAGTTTGTTTTAGCCTTTACTTATTACAATTTTATTTTACCTATACCCACTCTTAATGTCTTGTTTGATTGTATTTTAACATTTTTATTTGTGTTTTGACTTTTTCTTTCATCAACACTCAAAACCCTAGCAAATTAAGAAGATTGTTTAGCCTTTACTTATTACAATTTTCTGTTACCTATTCGTGGTGTCATTAAGAAGTTTATTTTTCTGTTAATGTCTTGTTTGATTGGTGATTGTAATTTAACATTTTTTTTTAGAAAAGCACTGTAATATTTATTTGTGGTGTGGTATTTTTGTTGCTTAATGACCTATTAACATTTAATGTTTTTTTAAGTAAATAAATGTTGTCTTTTTTACCCACATAAGAAATTTTCAGCAGCATTTATTTTAAAGTTGTTTTTGTGTGGTGGGAATGACTTTTAACATGTAATGGGGCTAAATACATGTAACATTAATTTTTTTATAAACACTAACTTAATGTTTAATTTTTTAATGTATAATCAACAATTTAAAACTTGCCATAAGTTTTTTATGAGTTTCACTTTATCATCACATACTGATAAAGTAATAGCACTTGTTTTTAATAGCAACATTTTGCATGTAGTTACGTGTAATATTTTAGTAAATAAATAAATTTTGATTTTTTTAAGAAATAACTACTTATTTGTAGCATGGATGTTGAACTTGTAATAACTAGTTGGGCGGTAACGCATTTTAACTTGTAATGGGCCTAAATACATATGACCTTTTTTTTTGTATAAAGATTAACTTAGTGAAATTTCATGTAAACACATGTAATTATATGTAAGGGGAACTGGCTTTATTTAATTACATAAAACTTCCTGTAACTTATTTTGGACTTTCACTTTATCAGCACACAATGAAAACTTCATGCGTAGCACATGTAATTTCATGTAATTACATGTAATTATATGTAAGGGGAAATTTATTAATTCAATTTTTCATGTACTTTAATGAAGTGTTTTGTAAAAAAGAACACATTTAATAATTTAGAAAGTACCATCAGTAGTAATGTATTTTTTAAAGTGAAAGTGATGTAGTTTATGGTTACTTTAATTTCATGGGTTGCTTTATTTAATTTTCATGAACATTAATGAAGTTTTTTCTTTAAAAGAACTCATTTAATATTTTAGAAAGTGATTTAGTTTAAGGTTACTTTAAGGTGACGCAGTTAAAAAGTTGTTGTTAAAAAGTGAACGTGTAGTGGTAGCAATTTTTTAGTTACACACACTAAACTAAAAGTTGCTATAAGTATTTTTTAAAATAAATAAATGTTGTTTTTTGTTCAAAATAAGATATTTTCAGTAGCATGTTTGTTGATGTTTTTTTTGTGGGGTGCTAACGTATTTTAACATGCAATGGGCGTAAATACATGCAAGATAATTTTTTTTATAAACACTAACTAAATCTTTCATTTTTTTAAGCAGTAAATAAAACTTCCTTTAATTGGTTGTTGACTTTAACTTTATCAGCACACACTGAAAATGATTTGCGTATTACATGTAATTTCATGTAATCACAGGTAATTCTATGTAAGGGAAACTTCCCTGTATTAAAAATTCTTGTACCTTAATGAATTTTTTTCAAAAAGAAACACATTTAATACTTTTGAAAGCCACATCATTAGTAATGAATTTTTTAAGGTTATTTTTAAGGTCACGCATTTTACAAAATTGGTTTTAAAAAGGGAGCGTCTACTTGTCGCAAGTTTTTTAGTTACACACATTAAAGAAAAAGTTGCTGTAGGTTTTTTTATTTAAACAATACACACTAAAACAGTGGTATGTAAGCATGTAACAGTATGCTATATAGTGGCACTGTATTCAACAATAATGTACGGAACATGTACTTACACGGCAATACATGTAACGAATATATGTTTTGATGGACTTTTCATATCGTTAATTAACTTTTTTCTTTTAAAAATGGTTTCCCAAATTCTTTATAACCAGAAAATTCATGTACACCTGTTTATGTGTGTACTATGTGTTACATGTAAGAACATGTAATATACTGCAAGAACATGTAACATAGGGTGACAACCCTGTTTTTGTGTTACATGTAAGAACATGTAATATACTGCAAGAACATGTAACATAGGGTGACAACCCTGTTTTTGTGTATTAACTGCATTTTTTTTAAACCCTATGAATATTGCACCTAATTTCTTTTATTGGCACGAAATCATTGTAGTAAAATTTTCCAAACTCCTAATGGAAATAAGTTTTGGGTGCCTGAGGTTTCTGTTGATGACAAGCCTTACGTTGGTGCTATTTTTAATTCATGGCAACACGTCATGAAAATGTACCAACGCTACGCCGAGTTATCAGGCTTTGTTGTACGTGTTGGCGGTTTTAAGAGATGGAACGGAGCAATTACTCATCGAACATTGTTATGTAACAAATGGGGTAAGCCAAAAGGGAAAAGTGTAGATACCACAGATCCCGCCACCCTAATTCCAAGTCGTGGTTGTCCATTTAAAGTGACTGATTGTAAGGCTCTAATTCGGTTGAAAGCAATTAAAGGAAGCCCACAGTATGTTTTGTATGAATTCTCGGAGAAGCACAATCATGATCTTATATCTTCTGATAATATGGACTTGACTCGTACCGGGCGGCACTTGGACTTTCAAGATATTAAATTTATACATACGATGAGTTTACATCGACTTGGCCCTACTGTTGCACATCGTTTGCATTCGGCGTTAAAAGGAGGTCACCACAACATGAAAGGTACAAAATCTGCTTACAAGAATGTCAGTCGTGATATTAGAATGTTTATAGGTGATCGTGACATGTTGCTTGTACTTGGTAAGCTTGAACAATTTGCCAACAATCACCGCAACTTTTCATATGACATTCATCACGATGGGAGTGAAGTGAAAGCTATTTATTGGGCTGATGAAATATCTCAGATCAACTATTGTTCATTTGGAGATGTCATTGCTTTTGATGCTACATATTCAACTAACAAGTATCCATTCTTTTTTTTGAGTGCTACTACATTAACTATCTTTTTTGTCCATAGTTTTGTATGTCAAATTAACTTTTGTTATTTTTCATTCCTCACATTTGTAGGTACAACATGATATTTGTTCCTTTTACTGGCGTAGATCACCATAAAAAATGTGTAACATTTGCTGCTAGTTTGTTGTCTGATGAAACGGCAGAGTCTTACATGTGGCTACTGCGTTGTTTTTTGAAAACTCAAAAGACCCATCCTTCTTTAGTGTTAACTGATCAGGATCATGCAATGAAGGTTGCTGTTGCAGCTGTTTTTGTCAAATCTCATCACCGTTTATGTATGTGGCACATCATGAAGAAGTTACCGTCAAAGGTATAATATTTTTTAATACTTTTTGAATGTTTTACCTTTTAAACATAAGAATTGTTTATTTGATTTTTTTTTTCAATATAAAATTTTATCTTGAAGCTAATTTTTCTTTATGATCTTAACCTGAAATCGCTAACATGGGATCGTTTTTTAATATGACCCTTGTTTTTTTGGTTATTTTTTTGGGGAAAATGCGTACGCAAATTCTTAAGCCAAAAACACACATATGTATGTTCTATTTTTATCCAACATTGTGTGTTTGTTTTTATTAAAACCATAAATTTGAGAAAGTGTAAGTTTATGTAAGATGTTGTAACTAGTATGTAAGTCACAGTTTTATGTTTACAATGATCATATATATTACGTTTACATAATCTTAACCTGTATTTAGTGGGTTTTTTTCAATTTTTTTGCAGATTTCTTCTGATATTCTTGACAACTCAAACATTAGGTCGGCCATTCATAAGTTGGTTTGGAATGTTTATATCACACCTTCCACATTTGAGGAGCGTTGGAGTAATCTAATAAATTCTTACAATTTAGCGGACAATGTGTGGTTGAATGACATGTTTGCTATTAGACAGATGTGGGTGCCTGCTTATTTCAGAGAGATCCCTATGTGTTGTCTCATGAAGACCACCTCTAGATGCGAGAGTTCCAATGCAGCTTTCAAGGTTATTTCCAGCCATGCGCACACGCTTGTCCAATTTCTTATGGCGTATGACACTGCTATTGATAACCAACGTTACAACCAAAGAAGTGTTGACTATGTAAGCAGTACCACCCGCCTACCTCAGCTTAGCGGTTTACCGATTGAGAAACATGCAGAACGTTTCTATACTCAAACTCTATTCAAGGAGGTTCAAAAAGAGATATACAAGGGTTTAATGTGTTGTTTCATAACTAATGTTGATGTTCAGGATAATACCAAGGTTTTCACAATCTCTCACATGGACAAAAGGACGGATTATGTCAATGAGTTTTATGTAAGGAATTACATTCAAACCATTTATATTACTCTATTTTTTGTGTGACCTGTTAAATTAATTTTTAATTATGTATTGTGTGTTTCAGTAGTTATTTATTTAATTTTCAGGTTTATCATCATCTGCTCACCAAGTCTTACGAGTGTTCATGTATGGGTTTTACGCGGATGGGTTATCTATGCAGACACATTTTCTGCGTTTTGCGTTTAAACAAAGTGATAGAAATTCCAGATGCTTATATATCTCCTCGTTGGTATCGTGAAAGTCTCCCTACTCAGGTATTTAGTTTGCAGAACAGGCTCACAGTTGACACGAGCGAACAAGCGGTTTTAAGGAATGATGTATTGCAGTGTGTGAATGATTATTGCAGTGTGTGAATGATTGTGTCGATAAATTAAGGGACAACATTGATGGGTTATCTGGTTTAGCTACAAAGTTAAAGGAAATCAAGGACGAAATTCAAGCTAAACAACCTACAGAAAGTAGTTGTAACAGTAGGAACGAAGTTATCAAGATGCTTGTTGGTGTTGAAGATGTACCTGAAGTTAATTTAACAGCACCTCAAGGTATTAGAAATAAGGGATGTGGCACCAATCGACGTTTAATTGGACCGGGGGAGAAAGCTATCGAGAAGAGTATGAAGAAGCCAAGGTTGTGCAAAATATGTAATGAGTATACTCACCATGATTCTAGGAACTGCCACAAGAAGGTTAATCCGGGAGGTCCCTTCCCAACCCTCTAGTTTATCGCAGACACTACTGGTATATTTTTTTGGTTACCACTATCTTATTGGTGGGTAACGGATGTTGTTCTCCTAATTCAGTGACTTTATATCTTTTGTGTATTGTTGTTTGTTATGTTAGATCATTATGTTTCTTTGCCATATGTTTTTGGGTTTCCCTTATAGATTTGTCTTGGGGCAATGCATGCATATGGTTTTATGAAACATCATTTGATTATTAAGACTTTGTAAGAACCCTATATTTAAATATGATGTTATGTGTTTATGTTTTTGTGTTGTCCTCAAATGAAATTTAATGTTTTTTATATTGTATATGTCATTTGTGCAAACAATTAAAAAGAATTTCTATAAGCAGTTTAGTATTTTTTTGTGGGGTTTGGTTTGTGTCTTACATGTTATTACATGAAGTTACATGTTATTACAGGCGCATGTTCATTTTTAAAAAAATTACAACATCAGCCTATGTAAGTCTTTATAACCATGTCTAATAATAATTTTATGTATTTTTTATATCCTCATCGAATGTCATTTTTTTTCTTTCTTTATTTGATTTCTTCGAAACACTAAATGAATTTTCAGGAAATAGTACAGGTGTTTTTTTATGTTGTCATAACTTTTTTTACCGGTAATTACATGAATTTACATTTATGGTAATACATTTTTTCGTACATCTATTTACATGTTATTACATTATACTTTTCGTTTCTAGTATACATGATGTACCACATATTTTTAATTTTCAACTGTACATCAAATTACATGAAACTTACATGTTATTTACATTATATTATATGTAATTTTAATTACCAGTTCAACTTTTCAATTGCCGTCAAATACATCACGCAAGGCACATAATGTCAGCTTCACTAACTGTCATGATTTAAATTTATTTGTACGGTTTTCTTTATCCTCAAATGAAATTTTAATGTTTTTTTATTGTATATGTGATTTTTGAAAACAATTAAAAAGAATTTTCTATAAACAGTTAAGTATTTTTGTGGGGGTTTGGTTTTTGTTTTACATGTAATTACATGAAGTTACATGTTATTACAGGTGCATGTTCATTTTTAAAAAAATTGCAACATCAGCCTCTTTAAGTCTATATAACCATGTGTAATAATAATTTTATGTATTTTTTATATCCTCATCGAATGTCATTTTTTTTTCTTTCTAAATTTGATTTTATTAGAAACCGTAAATGAATTTTCATGAAATACTTTAGCGGTTTTTTTTTTGGTGTTAATTTTTTTACAGGTAATTACATGAATTCACATTTATGGTATTACATTTTTTCGTACATCTATTTACATGTTATTACCTTATACTTTTGGTTTCTAGTGTACATGATGTACCACATATTTCTAATTTTCAACTGTACATCAAATTACATGAAAGTTAAATGTTATTTACATAATATTACATGTAATTGTAATTACCAGTTCAACTTTTCAATTGCCGTCAAATACATCACGCAAGGCACATAATGTGATCTTCAATAACTTTCATGAATTAAATTTTTGTGTTTCATTATACAACATATGTTCCTTAAGGCTAGCATATATATATTCTCGTTATTTCACCTGCCCGACACGCGTTATTGTACGTATTGTTTAAAACAACTTATATTCATATTTGAACGTTTTTGTAAGTCTTACACCCACTTTCCTCTTATATTTTATACATTAAATAACCTTTTTTGAAAGACATGTACACACTGTTAAATTCCTATTACGATTGCTTACATTCTTTCATTATCATAAAAGGTAGACAACAACTACTTTTTTTTTTGAATACATCAAACGCATTTCAAACATTCCACAGTCCATTCGTTCCAAAATAATTGTACATGCCAATACAAGTCTTGTTTAACATTACATGACATTAAACATCTAATACATACCATTTTTTTTCATTGTTCCTGATAAAATATTACCATCCCCACATTTCATTAACCTTTGAGATTGAAAGCGTCATCCAGCACTTTCTCCTTGTGAACGTTTATATCCGAGAGCAGTATTCTAGCTGCGTATTTCTTCCTCAGAATTTTAATTTGGGACTTCAATGCTCTTTCGTTAGTCTTGAACCCGCAGTCAAATTGTGACCCTGTTTTTCCCATGAACATCTCCATATGTCTCATTGTAAAGATTCCACAATCAGTGTAGTTTTTCTTAGTTGCCCATGCTAAATCTACTCTGTTCACACCAGTTGCCTCAATTCTCCCGCCTTTGCAGTTCCCCATTTTCAGCAAGTATTTACTGAAGATATGTTTCTGCGTATATTGTAACATTTCCCTATTAGTTAACCTTTTTTTTAAACAACACTACTTAAAACGATTAATAAAAATTCAATTACTTTGATATTGAAGATATGGTTCTGCATAAATTTTTAAAAAAGATGAATAATTTGTTATACTATTGATCTTACCACTTTGTAAGGTGTGTCTTTTTTTTGATACTCGTCATGGTCCCCTAGTTGGACAATGCTCTCTTTAGCGTCCATATCCATAATTGTTTTTGAAGGCGTTCAATAAAATGAGAAGAACATTCCTTACTCTTTGCGTTTCGACGAACACTAGTTCCTCCAGAAGATAGTAATGAAATAACCGGAGCAACAGTAAATTCTTCCAATACTGTCACTCAGAAAAAAAGCAGTTGGAAAATATGAGCACTATAAGAAAGTGGGGGTTGTATTTTTTACAATTAACTACATAACAAAGTTTTCAACATATTACCAGCTTTTCTCTTATTTCTTGCTTTAGCACGCACACTTGGATTGGCCGACGACACTAGCGATATGATTTTCATGTTTGCTGCATCTGCAATTCCATACAATTAAAAATTAGGGAAAAAAACGTTACATACTTATGGTTAATAAGAAAATAAACGTTCCTAATATATAAACAAAATATGATTATGTAATTACAAACAAACCTTGGTTACTTTGTCCACCACTGTCTATCTCTATAGGGTTCCCGGCGGTGTTAGTAAAACGTGAGAAACATTTTCGAGCTATTCTTTCACTGCTACGACCTGTTTATTAGACTTAATCAGAATGTGCTATGAATTTGTTATTATTCGTACTTCCTTACAAGGTGACAAAAGATACGTGCACCATTTAACACAAACCTGCAGAGCGCCTCCATTTGTTTGAACTACTTCCAACATTGATATTCTTACTACCTTTTTTTCTGTTACATTCACCTAAAATTCATAAAACCTATGGAGTCAGTACGTAGTTAAATGTATCTACATATGTATTAATGGTAGTTGGAATGAGTCGTCCATTGGGTACACATTTTTTTCCTTTCTAATATATATTTAACTATAATTATACATAAATTTAACTAAATTGCAGGTGTAGATACAGTCATAAGTGAAAGTAGGGTCCGCGTTTGTCTAACAAGTTCTAGTACTCGTTAATAACTTCTGTTACATGAGTTTACATAACTTTACTGAACATTACACGTCTAATACATATAACAACAAATGAAATGACTGCGCATTATTAATAAAAGCAGAATTTAATGTCATTTAATTTGAATGTAATTAAACATAAATCAAAGCAACATGTAATTTCATCTTACGATTGAAATAAAAAATGTTCCTTTACTTTATTAAGTACGCTAATAAATTTAATTACATACAATTACAACAAACATTTCAAGAATTACTATAGTATAGAATTTCATTAACCAAAATAACCTGTACATTAAAATTTGAAACACTATCAACAAATAACATGTACATAACCAAAAAAAAATCCATAGTTCCAGAGAATGAAATGAATTACCAACTTCAAAAAAATTAAACCATATCATACAGAAAATGATGATTTAGTACAAAGTGAGAAGCATACTATGCATACAACGCATATATAGTGTAGAGTCTTCAATTTCAATTACTACACTTTAACATTATTCTCAATTTCATTTAACAACAAACATTCATTAACACAAACATACACGGGTCGTTTTATAAAAAAAAGCAAGGTTTGAACTGTTGTAATACTTACTTTAGACATGTGCAGATCTTTGCTAGCAAACATTACAAAGTATAGAATAATTCCAAATATTAAACAAGGATAACATATTTTAAGAACGGAATTTTTCTTTTTTAACGTAATGTGTAGTAATTAAATCACTTACCGAATTGTTGTCTCCTCCGTTTTCTTTTTGTAGGACAATGAATCCTCACTTTCTTATGAAAGGTTTCCTTTACCTACACACAAAAAGTATAATCGATTAACCAATGTTTCGTCTAAAATGTCACCGTCCCAATATTTACAAACAAAACATCAGATAACAATAGATGGAAAGGGAATTTTGTGGTTGTACAATTTCATAAAAATTATAAAAATTGAA